>CM029595.1:61910974-62310974 GCA_017311375.1 Mytilus coruscus
AGAATAAAACATGATACATATAAACCTATCATCCTTATCTCCTACCCTTAGGCATAACAATATTACATTGCCTCCTCTTTGAAAAACGTGTGTCTCCCATGTAAAAAAAAACTTTAACTTATTAAAGTATGGAAGACCACTATCTAAAAATAAAACCAAAAATACGCAATAAAATGTACATGAAATTCAAAATGTTTCCAAAATGTATCAAAAACAATTTACACTCTGGCATAAATAAAGTACAAACAATTTCAACACTTGAACAATAATATAAATCAAACAATTCAATCATAATAAAAGGACAGAGTTCCATTGTCCCTCACGTTGCATATATTTTATGTATCCAAGGTACAAGGGCAATGACAAAAAAAAACCTTTACTTAGAGAAATGAAAGCTTCAGAGCAAATGCAATGTGATTTCCATTATAATTAATATATCCAAGGGGCATAACTCTTTAAAAATATTTGATCAGTACTTATTTTCGAAAGTGTCAAAGACATTGCTGATAAACCTATGATATAAGTTTCGTGAAATTCTGGCAAGAATTGTTTAAATGAAAGTGCTAACAATGCAATTTTCCATATAATCAATGTTGACATAACTCTTTTAGAAATAATTGATCAGCACTAATTTTCGAACTCATCAATGATATAAGTTTCATAAAAATCTGGCAAGAATTGTACAAATGAGAGCGCTAATGATACAATTTTTCATATGATTAATGTTTCAAAGAGGCATAACTCTTTTAAATCTAATTGATCGAACTTGTCCAAGATATTGCTGATATAAACCTATGATATAAGTTTCATAAAAATCTAGCAAAAATTGTACATGTGAGAGCGCTAACAAGACTACGCGAGGGACAATAAAAATGATTAATTACTGAGAAAGAAATTTCCATTCTTGTTAGATTTAAATTTTTCAGAGATTCATTATTGTTTTTTTTTTTTCTGCTCTTAACGAATTAAATTTGTTTAATTGAGATGAAAGCGCTACTTCATTTTCGTCATCCCAAGTTTGTCATAACTTTTCTTATTGGATTATCAGTTGAATTCTACTCACTTTCATTTGCCTGTTTAATTACATACCTTTTTTCTTCACTCCAAAATTTGTTTTAACATGGTAAACACTTTTATATTATTTTTTTAATTTCGAGTTTAAGTGTCGATCAACAATTTCGATAGTTTATTGAACAATTTAAAATTTTTGAATTTCTATCTTGGTAATTCTTAAATTTGTAACGTTTTTTGATTACTATTGAACTATTGTGTTGTGAGGGTCCATATCATTAGCCTAATAAATGTTTTTATTATAATTGTTGTTTCATGTTTTTGAAGTATTTTTTTGTATTTATTCATTTGCATTTATATAGGATCTACCTTTACAGGAAATCTGTTTAATTTAATTGATTAAGTTGGTATTTGAAAGTCACCATTGCATTTGCAATGGCTGACCGTCAAAAATTTTCAGGAAATGAGTATGGGGTTGATGCCCTCAAACACTACATCGATAATTTGCATGAGACATATGTTGGTAACACACAGAACAGTACTTCTGATGTGAAATCCACCAGTTTTAGGACGGGCACTGACAGTGAAGTCAGTGTGTCTGATGTGGAATCCACCAGTTTAAGGACGGGCACTGACAGTGAAGTCAGTATGTCTGATATGGAATCCACCAGTTTAAGGACGGGCACTGACAGTGAAGTCACTATGTCTGATGTGGAATCCACCAGTTTGAGGACGGGCACTGACAGTGAAGTCAGTATGTCTGATGTGGAATCCACCAGTTTTAGGAAGGGCACTGACAGTGAAGTCAGTGTGTCTGATGTGGAATCCACCAGTTTAAGGACGGGTACTGACAGTGAAGACTGTATGTCTGATGTGGAATCCATCAGTTTTAGGACGGGCACTGACAGTGAAGACTGTATGTCTGATGTGGAATCCGCCAGTTTTAGGACGGGCACTGACAGTGAAGTCAGTATGTCTTATGTGGAATCCACCAGTTCTAAGACGGACACTGACAGTGAAGTCAGTATGTCAGATGTGGAATTCACCAGTTTAAGGACATTTTTGTAGATTCTTTGTCGGCTCTTCAAGCCATCAGAACATCTATTTTTAAAGTAAAAAGAATCATATTAGACACAGATAAGATGGAAGCTAGACTTCCACAAGATAAAGTTGAACGTATTATTTATTTCATTGGTACATTTCTACGTCGACACTCTAAAAAACGAGAACAGATGATTTAAAGATGTGGTATATTTTTCTGAAACAGTGGAATTGCGTCTCTTTTTTCTACGATACTTTCACTACTAGTGCAGCGGACTTGGACTTGTACACAGATGCTGCTTCAACACTTGGCTTCGGGGGGTACTTCAAGGGACATTGGTTTTGTAGTTCTTGGCCGTCAGAGTTACAAAATATACTTGATTCTGATATGTCTATGGCTTTCCGAGAATTGTACCCAATTGCAGTGGCGGCAGTACTTTGGGGCAAAGAATGGACGCGGAAACGGATAGTTTTTCATTGTGATAATGAATCTACTGTTAACATTATAAACAAAGGGCGATCAAAGGTGCAAGATATTATGAAACTAATGCGTAAACTCACTTGGTTAGCTGCAATAAACAATTTTACATTTTCAAGTAAGCATATCCTGGTGTTAAAATGTGATTGCCGATTCACTTTCTCGATTTGATTTTCAGACTTTCCGGAAAGAAGCTCCGGAAGCAGATGCACAAGCCATGAAATGGCACTTCTCACTCGTAATGTGGAATTGACTAATAGTGTAAGTTGTTTACTCAAAACTTCAATAGCGCCCAGAACGCGTACACAGTATGAGTGTGGGTATTCTGCCTATACCACCTTCTTACGAATGACTGGGGTGATTTGGAGAAATTCAGACATGCCTCCGTTAACTGAAGAATCTCTTATTCATTTCGCTACGCATTGTTTCAAAAACTTGCATTTGAAATGTTCTACTATTAAAATGTATATATGTGGAATACGATATAAATATTTAGAGTTTGGGAAGCTTTCGATATTTAGCGACGGTTCTGATAAACTTTATCGACTCGATGCTTTATATAGAGGAATAAAGAAAAATGAGAAAAAATCAACAAAACCTAGACTGCCAATTACCTTCACGATACTAAAGGATATTTGTCAGTTTTTGAGGAAAGGGTATTATACGCCGTATGTAGACATTCTTCTGGAAGCAGCGTGTGTCACGGCATATTTTGGATTTCTCCGATGTGGAATTTACAGTATTACATTCGTTTGATTCAGAATGCAATGTGAGTATCGAGGATATCCGGTTTCTAAAGGATAAAGTGACCTTTCATTTGAAAGCTTCCAAAACAGACCCATTTCGTGAAGGTGTTGATATTCATTTATTTGCGTCGGGAGCTTCTGTTTGTCCAGTCTTATCTCTGGAACGTTACATGGAATTTCGGAATAGAAAATTCAAAGATAGTAAAACACAAGACGCTTTCTTTGTGATGGAAAATAGGAAAGCTTTAACACGAAACTATTTCATTTCTTCTCTTAAAAGATACTTGCCGTACTTGGATACAATTCAGACTTATATAATGGTCACAGCTTTCGCATTGGAGCAAGTACCACAGCAGGTTCAAAAGTTGAAGATCACCTTATTCAGACACTCGGACGGTGGAGTTCACAGTGTTATACTCGATATATAAGAACATCTTTATCAACGATACAGCAAGCTCAACAAGCATTAGTCGAGTGAAGATTTAGTGTTTACATTGTACATGGAATATTTATATCGCATACGCTTTCATCTTGATTTAATATTGTTAGTGCGTTAGATTATATATAGTCTGTTCATTACCACATGTCAGTTCATCGTCTTTACGAGGTCAACACAACACCATCAATTGCGTTTTACTAAGTGTTTCAGGGCATAATAATCCCATGGTTTGAATCTGATATTGGTTTATAGTGTATTTAGATAGTGTTGGGGCATAATAATCCCCATATTATGTAAATAAATATTGACGTATCATTGTCCTCATTGTGTCTACATTGGTTATGTGTATATTAATTGCTAAACATATACGAATTGTTAATAACCGCAATCAGTGACGTAACATTTTATTGAATGAGACAATGGTTAAACATTTGAGACCAAGTTATACAGTATGACAGTTCCCGATTTTGTTTTGATATTTGCACTTACTGATTAATTATGTACATTATAGAACATTATAGTATAACCGATGCTGAGAACATTATTATCAAGAGTTCATAGACATGTTTCTGAAAGTCATGTTAAGGTCAAGTAGAACATTTCAGTAGTTAATCAGAACACTTGCGCTTATCACTAAATGTTACTATGTTTTCCAGCACGCCTAAGTTACATACTGATAAACGATTAGTAATGGCCGTTTTAATTGCTATTTATCTATTCGCATTTGATATAACATTTATTTGTATATTAATTCACATATTGAGATATATTTATTTAGTTACAAATCTTTGTTCAAGGATATGTAAATTCAGCAAAATGTGTTTTTCAGATTTCAAAAATCATTGGCGAAATTTTATCATTACCAATTAATTTGCAAGATTGGGAATCAAACAAAGATCGAGCATTATTTAAAATCATTGATGAAGTTAATTTATTTTTTTACTATTCCCAAATTATCAAGGGACAAAGAAATATTACTTTTTAAACTGAGAACTGGATATATTGGACTTAATAACAATCTAAATAGAATTGGAGTACTTGCTTCTAATCTTTGCACAAACTGCAATCAGATTGAAAATGTAAAACATTATATGTTAAAGTGTAAATTGTTTAATTTAGAAAGGGAAATTTTATTTGAAAAAACTAAAAAAATTAAATGTTATCGATTTTACACTTAGAAATTTACTTAAAGGATATAATTTTTTCCTATTTTTGAATATATATTGAGCACCAAAAGACTAACTTATTCCAACAATACGTAACAGTACTGTAAAATACTAAGTCTTGTGTGCATTTTACGTTTTATTATTTCTATTTCAACCAAATCTTAAGGGGTAATCCTATGCTAGGAAGAATTTATTTTCTGTCCCTGAATAAAACCATTTAAGGTTGAATTGTCCCAACATGTAAATTTTAAAAAATTCTTGCTATTGTATTTTGTTTTACCTTTTATACATATAAATAAAAATTAGGGGTTAACCTATATCAGGAAGAATTCTTTTTCTGCCCCGTAGAAAAAAGCATTATAATTGTTAATGAATAGTTTCATTTATTATAGACTTTTTATCATTTAATGTCCTCCTGCATCAAAACTTCAAATAAGCTGCCTTCACACAATTTCAAGCTTACTAAGCTAAACCGCAAAAGACTCTCTGCCTAAGATATAAACGAAATACATACCACTGGACGTTACACAAACAACATTAAATAAATTCAACGTACTTTAACGTTATCTTCAAATTTTCCATTTGCCTAAGGTTAAGCATTCAACTTTTACATACAACTATAGAACAATTTGTAATTCCACTGAGTTTTCGAATTAATTGCTAAAGCTATAGTACTTTTTTTGCATATTCAATTATTAATCTAGTTCATAAGTTGTTCGCATTACATATAGACATGTAGATTAGCGGTGCCAACCAGTGGTCGCCCCCGGACATGGTAGTCATGATATACAGGGTGTGAAATTATGTTAAAGTTTTTAACCAGTTTGTCGTGTCGTCAGCACAAAGTACATCAATTGTACTCAATGGACAAGCATGTACAATTCATACAAGAATCCTTGTAAATTAATTTAGAAGTAGAAAGTCCTGTATGTTGTATCAATAAGTTAATATTTCTATTTATTTATTTATTTCTATTTATTTATTTATTGTCTTTATATAATTTGGAATTTTTGGGGGATATATCATGAAACAGTTTTTGCATTTCGGGAGTTAGACAGGGGTATGTTTTCTGTCTGACTGATTACCAGTTAGAGAACATATCCATGTCTGGGTCAAGGGTGCAATTAACCTACACTATCATGGTTTGTATCTTCTGTGGGATAGTGCGTACACACGATTCCCACGGGACCACTGGCTGGGGCAACTGATCAGACGTAAGTTACATTCATATTTAAGAAATCCAATAGCTGCATCTGATAATAATAATAATAAAAAAAAGCACAAATAAGCGACACGATGTATGTTATTTATATTAAGACTCACGACTAAAGTTAAAAAAAAACAAAACATAAAGTACTGTTTTCTTATGTAAAATTAGGTAAATTTAGGGCGCAATTTCCAAATGAAAGCCACCGTCTAAAAAACCCACAATCTCTCTCTTATGACATGACAAGTGGTCCAATTCGGACATCGAGAAAATGGAAATCATAAACAATTCGACATCTACGTTTGCATCTTGGCAGAACTGTCTCCTAAAGAAGAAAAACTACCCAGGGTATCTCGATGTTGACAAAATGGCTGACCAAACCCGAAGTTGTACAATTACGCAATCTTCATCAAGTCGATGAAACGGCAATTTTTCATTCATAAGTAAAGAAATTCAAAGACAAAAACGATTTATTTCTTTTGAAAAGAGGTGAAAGCATTGATTTTACAGATTGGTTGTGTGTTATTTCAACATAATTTCAATATAACTAACAACATTTTATGAAAGCACTTCCGATACTTGTTACTCGAGAGCGTACATTAAAGTGGATGATCACTATATATTTCCTCAGATAGAATTTTCTTATACTTTGCCAAAATGGAGATTTTGCAATGCTTTTTTTTTTTTTTAAATATAATCAAAGCATGGGTCACCGTGTTATTTTTCAAGCCACAAGTCGTCCAAAATTGCCAAATTTTGCATAGATTATTCATGAAAACAAATTTTTTTGTGAATAAAAAGAAATCTATGACAGAATTTTGAAATAAAATATGAGAGGATAGGTTTTATAATATGCTTTAAGAAAATAAAAATAAAAATGGTTTAACCGAACTTGTTTTCTTGTTACAAGTAAAAAATGAAAATTTCACTATCATTCAAGTGTAAAATTTTTACTATAAGAGTTATCTCCCCTTATATGGGTAAGTTGTAAAATTGAATCGAACAAAAACAAATATTTAGTATTTGTGAAAACGGTCTAAATATATTACTGATTTTTGTCGAGCCTTCGACTTTTGTCGAAAAAGCGAGACATAGCGATCCTACATTCCGTTGGCGTCGTCCACAAATATTCACTCTGTGGTTAAAGTTTTTGAAATTTTAATAACTTTCTTAAATTATCCGGGATTTCTACCAAACTTGGACAGAAGCTTGTTTATGATTATAAGATAGTATCCAGAAGTTAATTTTGTAAAAAAAAAAATCCTGTTTTTCCGTATTTTACTTATAAATGGACTAAGTTTTTCTGCCAGGAAACATTACATTCACTCTGTGGTTAAAGTTTTTAAAATTTTAATAACTTTCTCAAACTATCCTGGATTTCTACCAAACTTGGATAGAAGCTTGTTTATGATCATAAGATAGT
Organism: Mytilus coruscus; assembly: GCA_017311375.1. Taxonomy (NCBI): domain Eukaryota; kingdom Metazoa; phylum Mollusca; class Bivalvia; order Mytilida; family Mytilidae; genus Mytilus; species Mytilus coruscus. Next base: position 61,918,486 of record CM029595.1, read on the forward strand.
ATCCAGAAGTAAATTTAAAAAAATCCAGATTTTCCGTATTTTACTTATAAATGGACTTAGTTTTTCTGCCAGGAAGCATTACATTCACTCTGTGGTTAAAGTTTTTAAAATTTTAATAACTTTCTCAAACTATCCTGGATTTCTACCAAACTTGGATAGAAGCTTGTTTATGATCATAAGATAGTATCCAGAAGTAAATTTAAAAAAAAAAATCCAGATTTTCCGTATTTTACTTATAAATGGACTTAGTTTTTCTGCCAGGAAGCATTACATTCACTCTGTGGTTAAAGTTTTTAAAATTTTAATAACTTTCTTAAACTATCCTGGATTTGTACCAAACATGAACAGAAGTTTGTTTATGATCAAAAGCTAGTATCTAGAAGGAATTTTTTATTAAAATTTTGTACTTGTTTATCCATATTTTACTTATAAATGGACTTAGTTTTTCTTCCAGTTAACATTACATACAGTCTGCAGTTAAATTTTTTAAAACATTTATTAGAATCATAAACTATCCTGGATTTTTACCAAACTTGGACAGAAGCTTCTTACAATAAAAAAATTGTATCGAGAGGAATATTTTTATAAAATTTTTCCTCATCTCATTTTTGTTGAGCCTGCGATTAACAGCAAAAGTAGGCGAGACACTGGGTTCTGCGGAACCCTTCCGAATTTTTCTTAATTAAGACGAAAGTTTTACACATTAATTGTCAATCTGTCTAGATATTTGCAGATTTAAGCAAAGAACTTTACCGATTGTGTGCTGTTATTTTACAATCCAAGATGGCAGTATATATATAGTTAATCTACCTTAAAATACCGACCGTGCAAGACCCTCATGGGTAGTCAAGGTCCCTAAAAAAAAACTTCGACGTCATTCTGATTTTCAGCAAAATAAGTTCATAAATTATTCATCAGAACGTGATGGATAGTCAAGGTCGTTAAAAAAAAACCTCGTCCTCATTCTGATTTTCAGCAAAATAAGTTCATAAATAATTCATCAGAACGTGATGAAAATTGCTTTAAGTTAATGTTTCCAACATTTATTACATTTAAAAGCGTCATATTCCTTTCCAAATCACTTGTCAAACAGTGTTTATTTTCGTAAATTTGTCTTCGACCATCATTGAACAATTTGTACAATCATGGACCGGAGGCGGGATTATCGGAAGCAGATCAGCTATGACTGAAATCCTTATTCTTACGATAACAAATACAGACACACAAATGGCACAGCTGACAGAAGAATAATGATCTCAAAAGGGAAAATTACGCATTCCACACGCATTAACAGAATTGTTAGATCTCATTGCTAAATGTATTTATTTCTATGTAAATGCATTGTTTCAATTTATTGATTAAAGTTGCTTAACTTTGTTAAAATATATATGTTTTAAATGAGAAACAGCTGGGACTAATACACTGAGTCCCAAGAAACAATGAATTTCATAAACATAATAAACACAATAGTTTTTTAATTAAATTTCTATTGATATATGATACTTTCTTTTCCTTTTTTTATGTAAATAAGTTCTTCTTTTTCGTGCTAGATATTTAGTTGGTAATCATACCATATCTCATGATATATATTTTTTTAACGACCTTGACTATCCATCACGTTTTGATGAATTATTCATGAACTTATTTTGCTGAAAATCAGAATGTAGACGAATTTTTTTTATTTTATTTATTTATTTTTTTACGCCAAATGTTATGCTATCCAAAATTTCTGGGGTTAACACTGATTTATTGTCCTGAAACAAGAAAAATGCTTGCTTTTGGCCTTCGGGTCCCTAATTCCTAAACAGTTGGGACAATAACCCCAAAATCAATCCAAACCTTCTTTTTGTTGTGTGGAACCTTGTGGTACAATTTCATAGAGATCCATTCACTTATACTCAAATTATTGTCTGGAAACCAAATGTCTTCAGTTGACGATTATGACGACGACATCCCCATACCATTATATGGCTGCAAATTTTTCGCGGTTGTATCAAACTTGCCTTAAATCTTAGGGTAAAAGTTTTGTAACTCTGGAATGACAAAGCCAAAAATTAAAAAATCTAAAGGGAGTCCTTAATTCTAATGTGATAACTTTATATGAGGACTGGTTAAAGCCAATTTGACGGACTACAGGTATACTATAAAACATCAAGTCTTTGACAGGAGTATAGAAATCAGATGATAAATCAGTTATTAAAAAATCTAATAATTATGGATCTTTTAAATATAAATAATCACAATAGCACTGAATAATAACCATTTGTAATGCTCGGTGGGTTACCACCATCACCACTGCACAACTGCTCTAAAGGTGCTATGGTACCCAGTGTTGGATCCCCAGCGCAAGCATCTTTATGTGGTGCTATACATTTCTTGATGTTCTCGTATGCTCTATGAATGAAAGTTTTAGATGAAAATAAGATGTTTATAAAGTTTCACAAGAAGCACCTGCTTTATATATAGCAGTTGCACAACTTATTTTGTAGCATGGTTAAACAGTCACTCACCTAGGTCTATGTGCATCTTCAACAATAGTCACTCTCCAACATTGAAGAATAGAATAGAATTCATGACAAAAATCTCTCATTGGTTGATCTAGTATTGCTAATCATTTTTTTGAAAAGAGTTTCTCTCTATTGTCTTTAATTTTTGTCCAAGGCACAAAAAGTGGAAAAAATCGTAATACAAGGCCAATCACTCCTATAAAGAGTCAACTAAGGATTTAGGTAAAACTTGCTTATATGAATATCTTGTCTTGCTGATCATTTTTGCTATTTAAAGTGATGATGATTGTGGCCAAGTTTAGTTTAATTTGGCCCAGTCGTTTCAGAGGAGAAGATTTTTGTAATAGTTAACAGACGATGACGGACAAGTGATGAGAAAAACTCACTAGGCCCTTTAGGCCAGGTGAGCTAATAAGGAGACCAAAGAACAAAGTTTTCATGTTTACAAAGTTCTTAACCAATCCCCTTTACATATGCACTTTATTATCATTTGTCATAAATTTCTGAGTTACTCTTTTTCTCAAAAACTAACAACACAAATCTGAGAGTTTATTATTGATGATAGATACTTATGCTCATTGTGCCTGCATATTTTCACTACTAACCATACCAGTTAAACATGTTGATATTGCATTTCTGTCACAGCCTCCATTTACAGCTGTAAGAAAAAAAAATATTTATGTCATCATTTTTGCTAAAGCAAGGGTATAATTTTGTTCTTATTATTAAACTACACAACTGTGGGATTTTTTTATACAATGTTGTAATACATAGCAGGTGATTCAATTACAATCACTCTTGCTAATGTTACATGTTAGTAAATCTACAGTGTGACTAGTGGCGATAAGGGTACATTAAACTGATTTAAAAACCCAGTTCCACAGGGTGTCATCCACAATCAACCACATGTGCGATAGGTTATAGAAAAGGCATTTGCAGTATACTTAAGCAATACACATGTGTGCAAATGTTCCCCTTTTTGAACTAGTACAAGATTTTAGATCCTTTTTCAAATCTTAAGTCTGCATCTACATGCTCTATTGCACTATCTGAGTATTATTCTTACTTCCTTCATCAATATATAATGTAAATTTGCTCTAATGCCATAAGACCTCAAAACAGAAAACATGTATTTATATAGACAAGTTTATAATAGCTTGGATCTGAAAAATGACACTGATCTTTCCTTTGCTCACAATGAACATTCGAGAACAGGTTAATTTATTTGATCCATAATTTGGTATATGCTGTAACAAAAATCACTGATACATAAATAGTTTACAATCCAAACACAAATTGTTTTAATGCAATTTGTCGTGAATTTGGCAGATTATCAATGGCAAAAATTTCTTGCATATTCTGAACAAGAACAAATTTACAGTTAATTCAAAAGGTAGGTCCTGCAAAGAGGGTCCGACAGAGAGAAGAGATAGACATTTAGACTGCTGGAATGTTAGATAGGGGCACAATTTTCGCCATGCAACTGGTTACCAACACACCCCTCAAATAGTTGTTGCAAGGTATCAATCCAATACAAAGAGCGTGGTACTCTCCCTACATATGGCAGCAGATTGATGTCCCTACCCAACCCAAGAAGTTAAAATTGACAAACTCTTAAAATTAACTACAAAAAATGTACAATATGACCTGTGAGGTATTGCTCAATAATGATACCCCCGTTTTAAGTATTTTGTTAACAAAGTTTCTTGTTATAAGTATTAACAAAAAAAAAAAATTTTGGTAATAGGTGGAAGCTTGCTACCACATTTCAGACAGCTGTGATTTGTAGTTCCTTAGAAAAAGACAATAAAAATTCATGGGGTGAACATGTTTTTTCAAATTTATATATATAACTATCTATAAAATTAATGCATGTATGAATGAGGCTTTACAGTTTTCACCTTAAAACATATATTTTGTAGATACTGCCTCTTTTAACTGTTAAGCCTCCTTCCTTAGGCAAGACATAGAATCCAAAGGTCCCATAGGCTTGTATGCAGATTTCAATAAAACTACAACATCATGATCAATTATCCATGAAAATACATTTTTCCCTTAATTGACAAAATTGGTACCCATAACAATAAACAAATCCACAGTAATGGTTGATTAGCACTGATTTTTCGAAATTGTTTGAGTTATTGCTGTTATATATCTTTGATAAAACTTTGATAAAAATCTTCCAAGAATTGTACACTTGAGAATCCTTACAAGACTGGAAAGATGGACTCATGGAAAATGCTCGGTATTTCTATATCTCTCGCAACACTTGACTCAGGGGACAAATATACTGCAAAAATTAAACATGCGAGATCCCTGGACAGACGGACAGATGTACACACAGATGCCCGGTACTTCCATGTCCACCCAATAACATCGAGAGACGGAAAAAAACCCAATTATGTATGGATCTACAGTCTAACTGAAACCAGACCCTACTATAAACTTGTGTTTACCTGATGGATCTTTTTAATATACATAATCACATAAGTACTGAATAATTACCATTTGGAATATTTGGTGTGTTACCACTGCACATCTGTTCTAAAGTCATTAAAGGTTTTAAGGCTTCCATTACTGGATCCCGAGCTTCTTTATGATGTGCTATAATTCCTTGAGGGTATTATATGCTCTATAAATATAAGTATAAGATAAAAATAAGAAGTTTGTCAAGTTTCAAAAGAAGCAAATGATGTTTATACAGCAGATGCACGACTCATTTATAAGTATGATATAACAGGCATTTATTTTATTAAGATCCCCCTCTCTCTAAAGATGTGTCTGAGTATTAAAAATAGAGGCTCCAAGCAGCAGGTATCCCTCACCTAGCTGATAATAAAAGAACAACATTTCAATGTCCCTTGAGTTGGACATTACATGCTGTATCTGCCGAAAGGCACTTGAAAGCACTTACAATGCAATCGTCTTTAAATTATGTATCTAAGGGACAGAACAGCTGTAAAAATAATTGATCAGTGTTGTGCTGGGGACAAAAAGTAGATATGGAAAAAATGTTAAATAGTGATTCAGGGGTGGCAAATCCTGTAAGGAGTTGAATGCTATTCCTATTGATTTATTAATAGATCTTTTGTTGCTGATCATTTTTGCTCTTCAAAGATCTATTTTATCTATCAGTTAAATACCCAAAATATATATATAAAATTTAGATTCAGATATTGTCTCTTAAACATAAAAAAGCTTTTGCCAAAGTTTCATTAAATTCTATGACCTTTGCTGACAAACGCGTACGGGTCTAGGGTATAAGTGCTATGGGTCATTTTAAAAGCAATGCCTACCTCTACCTCTGGTATCATGGCCCACGTGGAGAATCTCTTAGTTTGGTCAGCCGGCAATAGTTAATTTTGATTTTGAGATATACCAGGGTACTAACCCAACCCTTTGCTGACAAACTCGTACGGGTCTAGGGCATAAGTGCTATGAGCCATTTTAGAGGCAATACCTACCTCTGCATGGCAATAATCTTATTATGTTAAGGATAAGACTCTGATTGATCTCCGTAGTTTTGAATAATGAAAGGTCATTGATAAAGTAACTGTTACTTTATATTTCTTCTCCTTTTTTCTTTAATTGTAAAACTTTTTGTTTGTCTGGTCTGTTTAAAATGTAAGATATACGATCGCATTTACAGCATGTAGTACTTTTGAGATGGGACTATATTATGGAATGCCCATATGACAATTAATTCCCTTTAATTCCTTTCAGTGTACGTGTAATGTATATTTGTCTGACAGTTTTAACCTAAAATTCTTAAAGAACAATCATTCCTTATAATGCTGCCCCTGTCAGACTCTCTCTATTTATAGGGGTTTCAAAAAACAAAACTTGCATTTTACCTCTACGTTCTATTTTTAGCCAGGTCGACCATCTTGGTTGGTAGGCGGGCTCATTAGGCACATTTTGTAGACTATATACCCCAATGATGATTATGGCTAAGTTTGGTTTAATTTGGCCCAGTCGATTTTTGTAAAAGTTAACAGACGATGACGGACGACAAGTGATGAGAAAAACTCACTAGGCCCTTTAGGCCAGGTGAGCTAATAAGGAGACCAAATAACAAAGTTTTCATGTTTTCAAAGTTCTTAACCAATCCCCTTTACATATGCACTTTATTATCATTTGTCATAAATTTCTGAGTTACTCTTTTTCTCAAAAACTAACAACACAAATCTGTGAGTTTATTATTGATGATAGATACTTATGCACATTGTGCCTGCATATTTTCACTACTACCCATACCAGTTAAACATGCTGATATTGCATTTCTGTCACAGCCTCCATTTACAGCTGTAAGAAATAAAAGAAAAAAATATTTATGTCATTATTTTTGCTAAAGCAAGGGTATAATTTTGGTCTTATTATTAAACTACACAACTCTGGGATTTTTTTATACAATGTTGTAAAACATAGCAGGTGATTCAATTACAATCACTCTTGCTAATGTTACATGTTAGTAAATCTACAGTGTGACTAGTGGCGATAAGGGTACATTAAACTGATTTAAAAACCCAGTTCCACAGGGTGTCATCCACAATCACCCACATGTGCGATAGGTTATGGAAAAGGCATTTGCAGTATACTTAAGCAATACACATGTGTGCAAATGTTCCCCTTTTTGAACTAGGAAAAGATTTTAGATCCTTTTTCAAATCTAAAGTCTGCATCTACATGCTCTATTGCACTATCTGAGTATTATTCTTACTTCATTCATCAATATATAATGTAAATTTGCTCTAATGCCATAAGACCTCAAAACAGAAAACTGCACGATTTCTAAAACATGTATTTATATACTATCATATAGACAAGTTTATAATAGCTTGGATCTGAAAAATGACACCGATCTTTCCTTTGCTCACAATGAACATTCGAGAACAGGTTAATTAAGTTGATCAATAATTTGGTATATGCTGTAACAAAAATCACTGATACATAAATAGTTTACAATCCAAACACAAATTGTTTTAATGCAATTTGTCACATTTTACAAATATGGTAAGATTTTATTTTAGGTGAATTTGGCAGATTATCAATGGCAAAAATCTCTTGTATATTCTGAACAAGAACAAATGTACAGTTAATTCAAAAGGTAGGTCCTGCAAAGAGGGTCCGACAGAGAGAAGAGATAGACATTAAGACTGCTGGAATGTTAGATAGGGGCACAATTTTCGCCATGCAACTGGTTACCAGCACACTTTCAAATAGTTGTCGCAAGGTATCATTCCAATACAAAGAGCGTGGTACTCTCCCTACATATGGCAGCAGATTGATGTCCCTACCCAACCCAAGAAGTTAAAATTGACAAACAAACTCTTAAAATTAACTACAAAAATGTACAATATGACCTGTGAGGTATTGCTCAATAATGATACCCCCGTTATAAGTATTTTGTTAACAAAGTTTCTTGTTATAAGTATTAACAAAAAAAAACTTGGTAATAGGTGAAAGCTTGCTACCACATTTCAGACAGCTTTGATTTGTAGTTCCTTAGAAAAAGGCAATAAAAAATTCATGGGGTGGACATATTTTTTAAAATTTATATATATAACTATCTATCAAATTAATGCATGTATGAATGAGGCTTTACAGTTTTCACCTTAAAACATATATTTTGTAGATACTGCCTCTTTTAACTTTTCAGTATCCTTCCTTAGGCAAGACAAAGAATTCAAAGGTCCCATAGGCTTGTATGCAGATTTCAATAAAACCACAACATCATGATCAAGTATCCATGAAAATACATTTTTTCCCTTAATCGACAAAAATTGGTAACCATAACAATAAATAAATCCACATTTATGGTTGATTAGCACTTATTTTTCGAAATTGTTTGAGACATTGCTGATATATGCCTTTGATATAACTTTGATAAAAATCTTCCAAGAATTGCACACTTGAGAATCCTTACAAGACTGGACAGATGGACTCATGGAAAATGCTCGGTATTTCTATATCTCTCGCAATACTTGACACAGGGGACATATATACTGCAAAAATTAAACATGTGAGATCCCTTTCAAGACTGGACAGACGGACAGATGTACACACAGATGCCCGGTATTTCCAGGTCCACCCAATGACACCGAGCGACGGACAAAAAAACTAGGCCTTACTATAAACGTGTGTTTGCCTGATGGATCTTTTCAATATACATCATCACATAAATACTGAATAATTACCATTTGGAATATTTGGTGTGTTACCACTGCACACATCTGTTAGCATTTTGGCCAAAAATATGACCAAGTTTCTCTAATTCCATTACAGTTTTAAAGATAATAAAAAAAAACAACATTTCAATGTCCCTTGAGTTTGACATTACATACTGTATTTGCTAAAAGGCACTTGAGAGCACTTATAATGCAATTGTCTTTAAATCTATATTTCTAAGGGACATAACAGCTGTAAAAATAATTGATGAGTGTTGTGCTGGGGACAAAAAGCAGATATGGAAAAAATTGTTACATTGTGATTCAGGGGTGGCAAATCCTGTAAGGAGTTGATTGCCATTCCAATTGATTTATTAATAGATCTTTTGTTGCTGATCACTTTTGCTCTTCAAAGTTCTATTCTATCTATCAGTTAAATACCCCAAAAAATATATATATATATTTAGAATTTTGATTCAGACATTGTCTCTTAAACATAAAAAAGCTTCTGCCAAAGTTTCATAAAATTCTATGACCTTTGCTGGCAAACTCGTACGGGTCTAGGGCATAAGTGATATGGGCCATTTTAAAGGCAATGCCTACCTCTACCTCTGGTATCATGGCCCACGTTGAGAATCTCTTAGTTTGGTCAGCCGGCAATAGTTAATTTCAACTTTGTGATATATCACGGTACTCCCCCTACCCTTTGCTGACAAACTCGTACGGGTCTAGGGAATAAGTGCTATGGGCCATTTTAGAGGCAATGCATACCTCTGCATGGCAATAATCTTATTATGTTAAGGTTAAGACTCTGATTGATCCCCGTAGTTTTGAATAATGAAAGGTCATTGATAAAGCAACTGTTAGTTTTTATTTTTGTTTGTCTGGACTGTTTAAAATGTAAGATATACGATCGCATTTACGGCATGTAGTACTTTTGAGATGGGACTATATTATGAAATGCCCATATGACAATTAATTCCCTTTAATTCCTTTCAGTGTACGTGTAATGTATATTTGTTAAATCATTAATCTAATGAAAAATATTTAAACACTTCGAGAAGTCAATGATAATTATTGATAAGAACCGTATCGAGTGAATGTCCCATTTTGAAGAAGCATATGTATATTTCATCGCTTTTGTTCAATATCTTTATTCACAGTAATCGCTAAATTTCTATATTTAATCATCCTTTCATTTATTGTTTTTTCAGTTTACATTATTTTACTAATCTAATCACATAATTTTAATGAATCGTTTCTGGGTTCCAGGTGTATGGAGCATTAACCTTTTTATTTACTTTAATTTTAAATGGTGTTAAAAGACGCGGACCTTGCAGAAGACACCTATTGATTTAAGATTTTATATTGCTATAAATAGCTGAACCATCTTGGATATTTAAGGCAAAAGTTATTTCATTGTCATAATCTATTAACTACCCACACCACTTCATCGACCGCGGTCTCATCTCATGAATATTATTGAAGGCTAGCCTCGTGAATATTAACGCCGGCTAGCTTCACACTAGTTCTAAACGTCGTAAGAGTCACTAGTTCTAAACGTCGTAAGAGTTTATGAAACTCAGGCCTGTTACCTTACAAATTAAAAGAAAAATTTTGAAAATAAGATGTAAATGTAATTGAGAAGTTTACCTCTTATTTGCTTTCCTACCAATTTATTTACAAAAAATACTAAATTTATTTGGAAAGGAATAAATTGGTACTTTGACATATACAGTTTGGAACATCCTGGTTGAAATCATGCATTTTATAATGAATATGAATTAAAGTTAATGCGCCATCGGCATTTTGAGTTACAGAAAGTGTCGTCCAGTGCATATATGAGAAATAAGTTCAATAACTCGTCAGGTATGCCTCGAAAGATTTACTTAAGAAATAATTCATGGGGGCTTGAATTTATCGTGATTTTACCACGGGTTGGCCCTTTATGCTAAATATTTTACCACGAGCGACAGCAAGGGGTAAAATATTAGCATAATGGGCCAACCCGTGGTAAAATCAATATAACTTCAAGCCTCCATTAATTATTTCTATTCTAATAGGACAAAGACAGCAATTCTTTTGGATCGAAGCGCTCTATGTGAAGGGAAATGTTTGCTGTTCCCGAAATTGAACACACTATTAATATTGACGTAAACGACGAAGAAAATTGAATAAGTGACATTCTTAAACGATATACAATAACATACTAAGACAGATTTGGATGAATTTAATTGACTATCTTACTTTCATTTAAGAAGATATGGACATTATACAAATTCTTACCATCGTTTGTTTATGTTTCATGATTTGACGACTTGACTATCAGGTGACATATGAATATATTCGAATTTTACCACGGGTGTGTACTCAAAGCGTTTGAAGAACGTCATATTAGAATTCAAATTTCAACATACTATTACGAACGGTGGGTTAAGGGTCTGTATTCTTTTTGATGATTTTCTGGGGTTTTTTTTCGGGCCACAGTTATTTAACTCGTCGCCAAATAAGTATTGTTTTCTAATGTCAAAACACAAGTAAGCCTTGAGCAATATACTTCAAACTTCACCAAAAATATAAGAATTGGTAGTATGAGGTTCTGTATACGTTCAAGACATTGTCACCTTATTTGTTGTTCCAGAACTATGGGACACAAATCGTCAGAAACTATGCCGTTTTTTTATATAGTACGACAAAATAAAGCATGATTTCAGGAATCTTTAAGAAATTTTCACACTCTACATGGTTTATGTATCAAATAACATGTATTAAATCTAAGTACAAGGTCAGTGTCATCATGGACTCTATGTGCAACTGTTTATGTGTAGTAGAACTGTCAAATTAAATATTCTGGAATTTATTTATTGCTGAATCGGTCTTTCTGTTGCTATCTTTGCTATTTTCATGTTTTCAGTTGACTTTCTTTACAATAACTGCACATGCTGAGTAAATACGTAATCAATTTCCTTCCAAGGTCACATATTTTTTTATTTTTCTGTAATTTTTCAAAACGAAACATGCGAAATCACAGTATTAAGCCAAACATACAGAAATTACGTTACACTTATGAAATTGAGCAAATAAGAAAGATATAAGATAAAAACATAATAACACATATATTAGGAAGCATATGATTTGGAAAATTAAATGCTACATCTAACAATTTCCACTTTTGATTTATTTCAACTTTTTGTACAAGGGTTAGAAACATACAGTCGGACTCTCGTTTTGGTTACAAGCTACGCCCGACGGACCTTCGGTTTGAAAGAAAATAAAAATAAACTTTGCTGACCTTTTTAAACAAAAATTTCCAAACAATCTCAAAATTTATTTTCATCATTATTATTCATGACAGCGATGTTCATTTTGTTCAACCACTAGCTTTATACCGAAAATTGCCAACTAGTAATGTGTAAATCCGAGTAAAATCGTATCTAACTGACAAAACAACATTGAAAAACATTGGATGCCATAAACCGGAAATGAAGAAAACAACAAAAAACGGATCGATTCCGGAGCGGATAAGGGTAATTCCGGGTTTGCCGATCAAATACAATGAAAAAATAATAATTCCAGGCAGCTGACAAAATACATCTATGATGATAAAATATAACCACTAGAATTGAAAACCAAAAGATATATTGAAAAGAAAGAAAAAGTAGGAAATATTTTTTTACAGAAACTCAAAATTACTTTTAGTTCATAAATTTTCATCTCAAAATCCAAAAAAATGTGACAGTAATTTTCTTTATCATTAATAAATATTGATATTACAGTCCTTGGATGGTGTAAACTTCCCACTAACACCATACACCATTACACCATTCATCATACACCATTACACCATTCATCATACACCATTACACCATACACCCTGTGCCATTACACCATACACGTTACACCTTTGCACTATACACCTTACACATTACACCATAATGCAATTTAATTTCAAAGAAAGCGTGCGACTACAAAATTTTTTATTTATTTTAAAAAACGAATTTTTAAAAATTAAAAATCAGTTCTAATCAATATTTTATATAGTTTTAAATGTCGTACACCATTCATTCACACCATTTCCGATCGCACGTTACACCATTACACCATTCCCCTTACACCATACACCATAGCACCATATACTTTCTACCATTGCACCATATGCCATACACTATTACACCATACACGTTGTTTTGGGAAGTTTACACCATCCAAGGGCTGTACATGTAGATTTTTGTATAGTGTAAACGTATTACTACAATTCCAAGAGGTAATGTCTTCTCAATTTTAAAGGACCAGTACAAATCTGGAAGTTTCTTATCTTATTTTCACAGAGGAACTAATGCATTATAATAGTGCAACTAGATATGATACACTTAAACCAGAGACATATATACACATGTATATACGTCTCTGCTTAAACAGCTTTGAATTTGAACTGTTCTATAAAATGGTATAAGTAGTAATAAATTACCAATAGTTGAGACAACACACCCACCCATGGTGACACCCTCCTCAATAACAAAACTAACAAAAAAAAAAAAGATTATCTGAATTTATAATATACAAGACAATTATAATTGTTATTAAATATTTTATACAACAGTGACTTTGACACTGAAACAAGTTGACCTAACACCAACAGCACATTAATTTTGTAACTTGTATCTTACCATGTTAGGAAATATTTCAAGTAAAAGTAGGACCTGGAATTTAGGTTGTGGACCTTTCAGTTTGGAGTGTCAAAGGTCCTGGACCTTCCAGTATTAAATATTAATTTGAACCCCTGTACAGAGTATTTTTCTAAATCAATCCATTGTCAATATTACAAGTATTATATCCCACCATATTGTGTGGGCATTATGTTCTTATATTTACACTTGTATGTACAATATTTCAATAAAAAACAACTTTTTTATATATGAAGGACTCAAATCTATGATGGGTTCCAGATCTATGGCAGATTTCAAATCTATGGCAAATATGACGTCAAAAACGCCAAACAAATTATAAATCTATGGCAGTTTTTTTGTTTTCTCTAAATCTATGGCAGATTTTGAAATTGCGTAATCTCCGGGAAAAAGATTAAACTATAACATCACAATATTTAATCACGTAATATTAATATATGTCGTTTTGGAGGGACTATGCAAAGATACTGTCCATTTGCATATTAAAAGAGGAAAATCCTAAATGGGGTTCCTAAAAAATTATAAAGTTTTTGAATGAACAGTTAAATGATAGAATGGTATGAAAATATTTAGAAAACTATTTTTTTCGATTCAAATTCTAATCATTTGTACAAAAAAAAAGTAACGACTTAGCTACCCCACATTTGTCTTTTGCATTGTAAGAAGAAAAGTAAAGCTCCTTGTTTTCTTGTCCTCATCTGTGTTTCTGGTGTTGCCTTTTGTCAGTTTTATTACAGCAACTACCTGTACTAATGTAGCAAATAATCTTTCTTGAGATTTAGAAACTAAAAAAAAATCTGTCAAAGATTTTTAATAACTTATAATTTACATCATTTTCAACTATATTAATGTCGAATACCTGTACTATTGGAGAAAGTAAGATTTCTTAAAAAGCACTTGTTTAAGGCAAGTCATTGGTCAGATGTATTGACTGGTCCTCCATTTGCAGAAAATCTGCCATAGATTCGGATACTAGAAAAAATCCGCCATAGATTAGGAAACTAGAAAATTTGCCATAGATTTGGATTCTTAAAATTCTTCCTTAAATTTGGGATGGCATGACATCATATTTACCATAGATTTGAAATCTGCCATAGATCTGGAACCCGCCATGGATGTGAGTCCTACATAAATGGTACACAAATGTTGTTTTTAGTATATTTATTTATTAAAGTATAACACAGAAAAACATGAAAATAATTGAAAATAAAAGAAAACAAAATGATAACTGATTTTTGAAAAAAGGGGGAGGGCAAAAAAAAAACAATTTGTCATGTCATCAAGTACCTATGAACGAGAAGGGATTTCCTTCGACTAGCGGCTAAGGAAATTGTACCTTCTCTCGACTATTTTTTCGCAAATACCCCTCCTTTACATCACATATCTGTATATTTTCCCGAATATCAATAGAGATGGTTAAGTTAGACATTCGAAATTTATTCCGTTTTTCTCTCGCTTGGAGACGTTAGCAATAAAAATCGCATCAAAAAAATGATCAAGAGTCTCTGTAAAGGGTTAAAAAGGCATATATGTTTTGGCAAATACCACGACAGAGAGAATAAAAAAAAATGCATATCCCTGCTATAAGTAAAAATGAACAATATTTATATTATGAAAGAACATATATGAAAAATATACTAGCTATCAACTAGTCAAAATCCTTGATACCTATAAAGGGAGTAATTACTTAAATGTTTCGAACATGAAAACTCCCGATCCAATGAATTTTCATCTTTTAAGCCGAAAAGGATATAAAAATCGAATGTAAATGGATCGAAAAGACCGCAAATACATGTACAGAAATTGAGACGACCTTTTCTTAATTTGTACAAAAATATAGTAAAATCCTTTAACGGATAACCTACTTTGTGAAAATATCTATCTATTTCTGAACCTGCACAGACACAACACAGGGGCGGATCCAGTCATTTTTAAAAGTGTGTGTGTGTGTGTGGGGGGGGGGTTCCCAACCCAGGATCAAAAAGGGGGGTTCCGACTATATGTCCCCATTCAAATGCATTGATCGTCAAAAAAAAAGGAAACCCCCCTCCCCCCACCACCCCCTGGATCCGCCACTGCAACTTTTAAATCGTTATATTCACGAAAAGACAATATTTCTATATTGAAAGTTCACGTGACAAGAGCAGACCGGTGAAAACTTAGATGTGAACATAGGTATATTTTGAGGAATTGTAGCATACTAAAGACTATGTGGAACACACCTAAAATTGGTTCCCTGAAAGATCTTTAGATTTGGTATGTACATGATTTTTCCAATATTATTTTATCAATATGTGACTTATTTCCTAACTTACAAAATTGATTGGTTAATGGTTTCGTCTTAATATGTTAAGTGGGGCGTTTGTCTTCCTGCGGACAGCGTTCCGCTGTACTAGCACTTTAAAGTCCTGCAATAACAGAAGGCTACACTGTAAATAAAAGTGTTAAGAATCTGAACACTTCTTGAACACCCTTTTGTAACACTTCTGGAACGCGTAACAGTGTTCTAAATATTAACATCAGTGTTCCAATTTTTAACATCATGTGTGCATCTTTCGAACACTATGCTTGTTCTTCTTCAACATATAGTGCGTACTCCTGAAAGCCTAGTGTTTGATTCTGGAACATGTCCTTATGAGCAAAATTGTACGCCGTTACGCGTTCCAAGCCTTGTAACACTTCTGGAACGCTCGGACTGTGTTCCAGAAATATGTGTTAATATCCTGAACACATAGTGTGTACTACTGGAACACATTTTTACATGTTCCAGAAAAAAGTGTTCCATTCTCTGAAACATTCTGTATGGTCAAGTAAAAATAATAATTGAATAATTAAAAAAAATCTTTGATAGACTAAAAGAGGCAAAATTTAAAAAAAGACAATACAATGAGAAACATTTCAAAATTACACGTTGGACAAGTTAGAAAGATAACATTCGAAATAACATTATAATTCAATTGTCAAAATGTGTCCAAATTTATATATAGTGCAGACTCTCTTCCTCACCTCGTCAATCTCTGTTATTTTAATAATACGAAAGTTTCGTCACATTAGAAATGATTTTTTTGCAACATAGTCTACTGGTATAAGAAACAATATTAATTGGCTTTTCTTCTGTCAATACATGCATAAATTTTATCAACAGTTTAACTCATCTTTTGCCGCCTCTGGAGTCAAGCACTGTCCTGAATTTCTTTACAAAAACTTTTAACTTCATGGAGGACTCAGATTTACATGGCTCATTCATCACTCACATTTTCCATAATCGACTGCCTGCATATCACTCTAGATAGTCAATATCCAACAAACAATACCCTGTAGATTGCTGGTTATTGAGTCGGTGCTGATGTAACACTGCTCTAGGCATTTAACAGGATTTGAGTCGCCTATAAATGTTTTTAGCTTCCATTTTGAAAATCACAGGGTGAGGTAGGTTATAACTACTCCTTGACCTTACCATCAACCATTATACGTTCTGAAATGTAAAATAAACAGTGTGTGAGTAAATAATGTCGATACTACTAAAGAATTATAAATTCTAATTTCTGTTTGGCAATTCCATTTTAAAAATCGTCATCATTATAAGAGGAGATTATTTTTTGAATCAGTGCAATATTTCAGAAGTTGTTACAGATGCATTTTCAGTGGCGTAGCTAGACAAATGTTGAAGGTGAAGCCCGAATTGGCAGGGGTCTGGGGCCGCTCAAGGCCCCAGTGGGTCCAGGGCAAGGTAGGGGCCAGGGGCGAAGCCCCGAAGCTCCTGGATTTTAGGGTTTTAGACCCATAAATATTGACTGAAAGCTTGTTGCTGTGTATCATATTTGTTTTTCTTTCATTATTTTGTACATAAATCAGGCCGTTAGTTTTTCTCGTTTGAATTGTTTTACATTTGGCATTTCGGGGCCCTTTTTAGCTGACTATGTGGTATGTGTTTTACTCAATGTCGAAGGCCGTACGGGGATCTATAGTTGTTAATTTCTGTGTCATTTGGTCTCTTGTGAAGAGTTGTCTCATTGGCAATCATTGCCACATCTTATTTTTTTATATTGATGGGCAGCGGAATACAAATCACGAGGTCAACTAAATAAAAATAAACAAAAGTGATGGCTCATCTTTGACTTTGGTTGTATTAAAGCTGAGCAATATTTATGATACAACATTATACATGATTCTAAGTTTCCTATCATGTTTGTCAGTGAATAAACTAAAAAAATTGTCTGGTTTTATTTAAAAAATACAAACTCAGTAGGGTAATTGTTCGAGGAACATTTCACTTTGTAGATACAGCCGGTCGAAACCTTATGTATGGATATGAATTATTCAGAGAGTCAGAGTCAATCTCTCTCAGTAGTGACTTTAAACAAAAAAAAAAGCAATCCTCCTGTCCTTTTTGGTTGCATAACAGTCAAACACTTTATCAATGGGCGTCTCCTTGTATGCGTGAAGGATACATAGCCCCGAAAGTCGTTCGATTGTCATCGTAGAACGCAGATATGTTTCAACCCGTCGCATGACACTGAAACTGCGTTCAGCTGTGGCATTGGTCACAGGCATTGTCAATTCTGCGTTGCATTGTAACTAGCAGAACACTCCACAGACACAATATTCGTCTGCTATAAAAAGAGGTGAAATAAAGCGCAGGTGATGGGAACGAACGCCGGGAGTCTGAGAAGTGATATCGACTCGTTAGTTTAAACAATATTTTATTTTCAAAAGTGCACAAAATACAATTATACAACAGAAATACAGGGATTCGGAAACAAGAAGAACTTATATAAATCCGTCTCCCTATATCGACTCGTTGACTTCTATGCATTTTACTGTTTTTACTGTTTAATTGTTAAAGGGTGGATTATTTTCAAGTAACATGAGTAAGGAGCTCTCCGATTCTATAATGTATAGCTTTCAAAAAAAGTCAGTTTACAGGAAATAATCATCATTGTTTTAAACAACATTATGTCTTTAGACAAGTTTAAAGACACGAAATTGATTGCAGACTTCTCACGAATATAATGATCATTTGCTAAATATATATGCTTCAAGTCCTGAAGACCTCTTCTCAAATAATGTTTAGAAATTTATCATTTGAACTACAATTACGTTTTTATAAATGTGCATCCTCAAAAGTGTGAGTATTCGCCTAACTGTTGCTTTCTATTCACATTTTGTGCTTTGTGTGTTTTTTTTTATTTAAATGTTTCCCATCTGGCAGTTGTGAACGTGCATGTACCAATTGTAAAAGACACAAAGAAATAAGATCATTTCGTGTATTCTCACAAAGTATCTGCTTATGTTGTTGAAATAAATTGTGGCATAACACTAACAACACGTTTCAAACGATCTATATTTTTTACTTCCTTTAACTTCAATGTGTTTTGTCAGAAGAGGAAATTTTTCATTGAAATCCTTAGACATGAAATGGTTCAGTTCGTAATTTGTTATTAATATTGCACTACATACCTACTAAATCAAGTCGTGTTGATAATATTTTTCATTGACGCTTCTTCTTCATGTTCTATTGAAAACAAGTGCGCTCGAAAAACCAACTTCCAGTAAAATAATAAGTCACGTCTTATTATTGACGCGGACATTTTGGAACACATGGCGTTCAGGAAAAGCGTCTGTTTTAACGTGTCGTGTTCGAGACCAGAACGCTTTTGCAATAGCAACGATTTCATTAGAATTAACTAATTTACATTGGTGAAAAAATAAATCTAAAGAACATAAGTCGTTCAGAAAATTATATATACAAAATTTCGAACATATCCAAGTTTCCAAATATGCCCCTGAGACATGATTCAAGGTTTCTCAGATACATGATTTTATGATTATTGCGTCGTTAGTTACGCGAGTTATCTCCCTTGTTCCAAGAAATGAAAAATGGGCATACGAAAGAGAAATGACTTCGTGCGGTTTATCGCTTATTCAAAAAAGTATGCCTGTGCTGTCTCAAAACTCCCAAAAAAATTATCAGAAATCGAAGTATCCTATTGTTAGTTAGCCCGACTCTTTTACCACTGTTTTTGTTTTACACACGAAGGAGAGGGTACACAATGCGACTATTGTTTATGGGCGTTTTTCAAAAAAAATGTCCACTTTTTCTGTCCAGAGCTTAAATTGTAATAAAATTATATGATTTTTTTTCTTTTTTTTCTCAGTTTATAAAATATACTTATTAAAGACAACAGCAACACTTTTTGTCTGCTTTGTGGTAAAGACTCTCTGAAAATATCCGACCAAAGGGCCCAAAAACAGCAAAAACGCTCTGTCCACATTTGAAAGTTTTATTCAAATTTTCAAAACTTCATACAATTTACCAATCTTTTTTGCTCCTTTTTTAATGTAATGTCATAGAGCTACATCTGAACATTACAAAAAGTATTCAAATATTTAGATAAGTTCAATCAGATTTGTGCTAGTAACTTTTTAAGTGGCGTCCATGAAAACATGTCCACTTTGCAACGACAACAAACAATTGGCAAAATTATAACCATTCTCTTTTTGAAATTGAAGTCTTTCTTTTACTTTGCAACTACATTGAGTAAAATGGCGGTCATTTATGGATGCTGATGATATATTTCGTCTGCATTGAATCAATTGGTAAGTCCTATTGATAGCGTACTTTTTTACTTGTCCAATTTGCAACCGTCTTTTTTTAAAAGAAATGTTGACTTCAAATCATAAAAAACGTGGAGAAAATGAAATAAAATGAATTGCCGAAGACGATAATCATAAAAACATGTATCTGAAAAACCGTGTGTAACAACAATGGCTGCTAACATACGTCCACTGCGCAACGGTCCACTACGCAACGTTTTCATAAAATCCATGTTTTTTTTATGATTTGAGGTCAACATTTATTAAAAAAAAAGACGTAGTGGACAAAGAGCGTTTCATAGGGGACATATTTCGTTACACAGTGGACACTTGTAAATATGTCTAGTAGTTAAAATTGCAAATTAAATAGTTACACCGTATAAAATAATTTATTTTGTCAGATTCTTGAAGAAAAAATACCTTTAAATTCTAATTTTTTAGCATGGTAGAGCCTTTAAAAAATCGTTAGGAAGGGGACATCTTGGTACACCATGTTCGCTTTTACAGACTTGTTGTCAAACTTACCTTTCAGTTTAAGGTTGCATATTTTTTATTTAGTTTATACTGGTGTTAAAGTATTGACATGCACAATTAAATCACTTATTTCTCAACAGTTTTTTTTCATTTTCAAGTTGTCAAAAATGGACATTTTTTGAAAAAGGCCCATATGGGTCATTTTCAAAAAATGTCGAATTTAGAAATTAAAATTGAATAAATAAATTTGGTGTATTTACTGTCTTTTGATTGGTTAAAAGTATTACTTTTATTTTCAATGTTGTCAATTTTTATGGCGACACGCCCACTCTGACGTTGTGTATTCATACGCAAACATGTGTGTACGTTGTTATTGTAAATATAAATAATATAAAAAGTTCATTGAGCCTTATTTTTGATAGAAATTTATTTATAATGAATGGCAATAATTTATTTTGAATTTATTGACCCATAAAATTAATTTTTGACTCTTCACATTTTACATAATCCGCTTCGCGGATTATTCAATGTGAAGAGTCAAAGATTAATTTTATGGTTCAATAAATTCAAAATAAATAATAGCCATTCATTAAATAAAAAAAATACAAAACAACTTTCAAGGAATAAGAAATAAGCATTGTATGACATAAAAAATTAAACGCAAACAATTAACAAAAAAAACATCTATTAGTTTTAAATCATACCTTTTAATAAATAATTTCAAAAATGAACTCGCAGAACAACTCTTCTTTATCATATATTTCAATAATTTTATTAGTGACAAACTTACTGCCAAAAGAAAAAGAAGTGACACCGAAACGAAGCTGAATTTTTAATAATGACAATTGACATATATTTTTCTTATTGAAAATTATAAAATTATTCTACATAGAATGTGTCATTTACAACCGCATATCTTCATAATGTACCTACATGTTACACTGAGGTATTGAGTAAAATTAACACAACTTTTGTTTTATGTATACAATAACATGCATGATGGCTTACCATCACAAAAGAGTAAAAAAAAAAAAAGGAAAATGATATAATGAGAAGAAAAAAGAGAAATCAACTTCACATCACTAGATCTATTAGCAAGAAGTGAGAAATTTGTATTGTAACGCGATGCAGTAAACATGGTGAAGAAACAATGAAAAATGATTATTTCTAGCAACGTTTACCTTGTCACACAAATTTAATCCAATGTTTTTATGTTATCACTTTCTACATTCACAGTAGCCACTTGCAAACCCATTGCTCAAAGGTCATGCATCCCAATGAGATATGATGTATATTGAATTTTACAACCTTCAATCAGAGTTTCAAGTCTGAAGCAAGAAAATAAGACACTTTCATGACCACTGTTAGAGTGTTTCTACTCTATGTATATAGAAGCTGAAACTGTAACACTTATATGACTTAAGCCCATTTCTAAACTGTTTTATGGTGTGATGTTTTTAGATGTTTATAAAAATTAGAAGATGTGGTGTAATTGCAATTTATACAACTTCATGTATATGCCTGTCCCAAGTCAGGAGCCTGTAATTCAGTGGCTGCCGTTTGTTGCTGTGTTACATGATATGTGTTTTTAGTTCATTTTTTGTACATCAATTAGGCCGTTAGTTTTCTCCTATAAATTATTTTACATTTGTAATTTACGGGCCTTTTATAGCTGACTGTGCAGTATGGACTTTGCTCATTGTTGAAGGCCGTACGATGACATATAGCTGTTAATTTCCGTGTCATTTGATTTCTTATGGAGAGTTGTTGAATTGGCAATCATACGACACCTTCTTTGAAATTTTTATCAACCAAAGATCAAATGAAGTGGATATAAACAATTATAGGCAACCGTATAGCCTTCTAAAAAGAGAAAAACCCATACAGTATAGTTGGCTATAAAAGGCATTGAAATTGCAAATGTAAAACGATTCAAACGAGAAAACTAAAGGCCTCTTCATGTTTGTTTGTTTGTGTTTTTTTTTTTAGCAGTCGTCAGTTAATTTTACTTTTTTCTGTACGTTTTAAGAAGACAACTGTTATAAGCTATTTGAGACATTGAATAGTTGCCATTCGAAAGCATAGAACTGTTCAAGTTTTTACTAGCTTGAATAGGGTTATTGTCTATTGTATTGGTGTGTCTGACATGTCTCCAAGGCATCCATATTTAATAGTATCGTATATCACCTTCCACATTTTCCATATAAATTGAGATTACTAGTGGCACTTCCTGTATACAAGGTGATATGATGTGCCGCTGGAATTGGTCACCTTTTCAAGCTTGAAAATATGTGTAATGGTCGGGAAAATATCAGAAAAATATGAGAAGGTCAATAAAGTTCCCATAACTTCTTCGTCAGTCACCGTTCTTGGTGTTCCCTGCTGTGTTTTAATCAACCAAGTTTTCATTTTTGACATTTTGGTATTCCACTCCTACATTACACACCACATGATACCCAAACAATATGGGAAAAGGTTACATTTTCACATACGCAATATATGAAAAGGTATCCATTTTTTAAATCTAAATCATATGAACTGAAGGTGAGGTACATTGTAACTTTCTGAAGGAATTTAAATTAAATTGTGGTGTAGAGCAAATATTTAAAAAAAAACTTTATGCCCCGCCAATATTTATTATAAAAAGTTCTTGCCCTCTTCAATTAATGAAAAAAGTCCTTGCCCGCTGGAAAAAATAAAACACACATATGGAAACATGATATTTTTTAACTAAAATGCACAACATTCAATAATACATGTATATCAGAGATGATATTTAAACTCAAATGCATATATTTCAATATTATAAAGATTTTATTTTGTGAAGAAAGTCAACTTAGGAGCGCTGTGATTGGATGTAAGGGTACAATATATATTTTTTATTTATCTATGAATAACTGCAGTGTGTATATTTACAATATAAATTTTGAAACCTATTGAAATATTTTCTAGAGAAGTATTCAAAAGATTTCCAAAATTTCATAATTTGGTGTAAAATGACGGTGGGCATGGATAACATAAACAAACTCTGTTGGAAGTTGGTCATGATACTATTTGGCTTCAATTTTTAAAACAGAATAATAAAGTACAACAAGTGACTTTACACTTCCGGGCTTTTGTCGTAACTGATTTTTATCACAAAGAATAGAAATTTTCACCGAGAACAATGCTGTGTTGAGAAAAGTTCTGATTCATCATAATAAGTCAAATTGATGGGTACTGATATAAATCTTTATTCTAGGATTTCAATATTAACTCTATTGCATAAATGCACCAAACTATAGTTCTTTTGTATTTGTTTTCACCTTTATGTACTAGAAGCATTTTCAGTGTTAAAATTGTCCATCTAAGAAAAAAGAGTCCCACTTGAGGCTAAATTTAGATTGAATTTATATTCTCCTGTGTAAAGAATTGTTCACATTCTTGGCAATTCATGCAGCAAATATTTCAATAGTGCTTCATTTTGTAGTTTCTATCTTTTATTAAATCAGGCATATATAATTTTCATTTTCTACTGTTTTAGTTTACAATTAAAATATCAACATCTGTATCAGACTTTTATGTCTTGCCCGCTTGGTTACAAATGGCGTCGTCGACAGGATTGATACATGTATAAGATAAAAGGTGGTAGTTAGGAGGATGAGTAAGGAAGAAAACAAAGAAGACATGGAGGCACTAAAAAAAGAACTGGACGAAGTGAAAAAACATCTTGCAACAGTTATAGCGAAAGAAAAATCAGCGATGGAGCCGAAGGTGGTCTTCACACCGAGGGAACGTAAGCTTACCAAATTTTCCGGACAGAAAGATGGTGAACAAACTGTTGAAGAATTTATCGATGAAGTTGAACTTTGCTACGTACTAGACCGACTTCCAGTGAGGAAAAGTTTTATTTTAAGTCATCTGGAAGGACCAGCTAGAGAAGAGTTGAGATACCGTTCAGCTTCGGAAAAAAAGACTCCAGCAACTGTATTGGGCATTTTAAGGGAGGTCTTTGGAGAAAGATCCACAATATCAGAATTACTTTCAGACTTTTACCAATGTAGGCAAAAAGAAGGACAGTCTCTTCAAGAATATTCACATGATCTTATGAATAAACTGAGCAAAGTATGTAAAAGAGACCCAAAAGCTGTACAATATAGGGATAAAGCTATTCGAAGTCAGTTTGCTGAAAATGTAAGAGAGCCATGGCTTAAACGAGACCTTAAGAAGAGATTAAGAGATCATCCTGATCTTGCTTTTAACGATATAAGAGAAGAAGCAACCCTCCTTGTTCAAGATGCAGATGCCTCCTTTACAGTAAAACCTAATATTAAGGTTGAACGTGATATTCCAGATATTTCTATATTTGCTGAGCAGGCTACATCGAATACATTGAGCTGACAAAAGCTGTGGCTGACTTAACACAGGAAGTCTCAAACCTCAAAGTTGAAATTAATAACCTTAAAAGTTCGGGAGACACTAGACAGGGCACAAAACCACCACCAAGATGCTACAACTGCAATAAAATTGGACACATAAAGAGAAATTGTCGATCTGAGAGAAGGACAGAAAATGGTTTAAACAAGAACAGCCTACTTCCAGGAGCCAGAGAGTAGGTGTGTCGTCTGATGACTCAAAGACAATATTTACAAAGACTATCGGTAGATGTCCCACTGTTGAAATTGAAATTGGAGGAAATAAATTGAACTGTTTACTTGACACTGGATCGATGGTTAGCACAATAACAGAGAAATTTTTTCGAGAAAATCTTATGAATAAGTATGAACTGTACGAAAGCACAAAATACCTTAAACTAAGAGCAGCCAATGGACTTGATATCCCATATATTGGTTACATAGAGACTGATATTTTTGTACCTTCGTTGAAGAAGACGATTGAGGATCGAGGCATTTTAATTGTTAAAGATGTCCACGATAGTAATGATAATATATCAGGCATCCTTGGGATGAACGTTGTAAACCAATGCATGGGATTACTTCAGTCAGAGATTGGACCGTTGTATATAAAAGAACTTAAGAAAATGAGGCAATGATTAATTGGGTTAGGGCATTTAGAGAATGCACCAACAATAACATTACTGGGTTTGCACGGATTTCAGGAAATATGGATGTTTGCATTCCAGCCAACTCTGTTAGTGTTGTTAATGTTATAGGACCCACACAGAAACTACCAGCTGAAAGACCAATTATTGTCGAACCGTTAACAAACGACACTGATTTTATTGTAGTAGACTCATTGTCAGAGAGTAGCAGGCACACATACCCAGTCCGAATAGCAAACCTTAAAAACACTGACATTTGGCTTAAACGGAACCGAAAAATTGGGATTATTAGAGAAGTGAATGTTTTGCCAGAAATCAACAATGAAATTGAATTTTTAGCACAGAAACTGATGAAGAAACAATTGTTTATAAACAAGAGGTACTGTGGATTCATTAATATTCGTGGGATACCAATTTTCGTGGACTTCGTTGTTACAGAAGATCCACGAAATTAAATGTTCAACGAATTACAAATTTCCAATAGTCTTATATGCAGTCTTTGGCAAAACCACGAAAACAAATATCAACGAAAATGTAAGTTTTCCTCAATCCACGAAAATTGGTACCCACGAAAATAAATGAATCCACAGTAATACTGGATGATGAAAATGATAAGCAATACCTACCACAAGACTTTTCAATGACAAATTTACCGTAGCAGAGAAGGTGAAAGTTAAGGCTCTGTTTGAAAAACACAGTGATGTTTTACCAAGGATGACACAGATATAGGTTACACCACTACTATAAAACACAAAGTACAACTGACTGATGACACAGCTATATCTCAGCCATACCACCGTATTCCACCGAGCCAATATCAAGAAGTAAAGGAACATATTCAAGAATTATTAAATGAGAAGATAATAAAAGACAGTGTCAGTCCTTACGCAGCACCAATTGTAATTGTAAGAAAGAAAGATCAATCAATAAGGCTATGTGTAGACTATAGGAAATTAAACATTAAGACGGTAAGAGATGTATTTCCTTTGCCTCGCATCGATGAGTCGTTGGATGCCTTGAATGGTGCTAAGTTTTTCAGTACACTAGACATGGCTTCAGGATTTCATCAGATCGCTATGGATCCTGCCGACCAACACAAAACTGCTTTTAGCACACCTTTTGGACTGTTTGAATACACAAGAATGCCTATGGGACTATGCAACAGTCCTGCAACATTTCAGAGGTTAATGCAACATATCTTCGATGATTTGGTGTTTCAGATCCTTCTCATTTATCTGGACGATATCATCATATACTCGTCAACATTAGAAGAACATCTTGAACGTTTAGACAAAACATTTACACGACTTAAAGAGCACGGTCTTAAACTCAAGGGAAAGAAATGTCATTTTTTTAAAGAGGAAGTTAAGTATCTTGGATATGTCATCTCAGCTAAGGGTATTGCAACTGATAAAGGAAAAATTGAAGTAGTTGAGAAGTGGCCACAACCTCAAACAGTAAAGGAATTAAGATCATTTCTAGGATTTGCTAGTTATTACAGACGTTTTGTTCCAAATTTTGCTCAAATTGCTAAACCGTTATACAATCTGATTGGTGTTTGTAATCGGGAGAAAACAACTCCGAAATCGAACAGGAAATTACAAGAATATTGGGACGGAAGTTGTGCAGTTGCATTTAGACATTTAAAAGAGAAACTTACTTCAACTCCAATTTTGGCCTATGCTGATTTCAGTTTGCCATTTATTTTGGAAATAGATGCTAGTTTTCAAGGCTTAGGTGCTGTTTTGATGCAGGAGCAAGAGAATAAGAAAAGGGTCATTGCTTATGCAAGTAGAACTTTACGACCGCCAGAGCGTAACGATGCCAACTATAGCTCTGCCAAATTAGAACTTTTAGCTGTAAAGTGGGCCGTGACTGAAAAGTTCAAAGACTATCTTTAGGTGCACAATTCCAAATTTTGACAGATAATAACCCTTTGTCTTACATTCAAACTAGTGGAAAACTTGGTGCCGTTGAACAACGTTGGGCAGCCCAGCTAGCACAGTTTAATTTTTCAATCATTTACCGTCCTGGACGATTGAATAAGGCAGCTGATGCCCTATCACGTATGCGAATAGTGACATTTTGCCTATAAACACCACTGAAATTCCAAAAGACTTGCAAGTCACCGCTTTGCAAGCTTGTATTGGAGTGATTGAAGACAGCCTGGATAATGACATATCTCAGTCCGAAAGTAGTGATATTAGCTGTAATTCTATTTCTGTTCTACCAAAGTACACACCAGAGGATATAAAGAATACTCAAATGCAAGATCCTATAATAAAACGATTTTTTATGTATTATTCTCAAGGGCGTAAACCGTCTAGATTGGAGAGGAAGTGTGAGTCGAATAAGGTAATTTCAATGTTGCGTCAGGCAGAACGAATTAAAATAGTCAATGGAATTTTGTATCGCAATGTGTCAGACCCACAACACGGACAATTGTCACAACTGGTTTTGCCGGAAGTACTTAAAGAGCAAGTCTTAATGATGCTTCATTCACAAGCAGGACATCAGGGGATAGAACGAACTATCAACTTAGTAAGATCAAGATTTTATTGGACTGGCATGTTTTCTGACATTGAAAACTTTTGTAAAGATTGTGAGCGTTGCAATGTTTCAAAGATGCCCATTCCCAAAGTTCGTCCAGCTATGAACCATTTGTTAGCTTCAAGTCCGAATGAAATTTTAGCGATGGATTTCACTCTTTTGGAACAATCATCTGATGGACGTGAAAATGTGCTAGTACTCACTGATGTTTTCTCAAAATTTACTGTTGCCATACCGACAAGAAATCAGACGGCAGCAACTACTGCTAAGGCGATAGTATATGGATGGTTCATGAAATATGGAGTACCGGAAAAACTACATTCAGA
Organism: Mytilus coruscus; assembly: GCA_017311375.1. Taxonomy (NCBI): domain Eukaryota; kingdom Metazoa; phylum Mollusca; class Bivalvia; order Mytilida; family Mytilidae; genus Mytilus; species Mytilus coruscus. The sequence goes on from CM029595.1 coordinate 61,946,833, forward strand.
CCAAGGTAGAAACTTCGAAAGTGACTTAATCTCTGAACTTTGTAAAATTTATCAAGTGAAAAAAAGCAGAACTACACCATATCATCCGCAAGGAAATGGCCAGTGCGAGCGTTTTAACCGCACCATGCACGACTTATTACGTTCTCTTACACCAAGGCAGAAACGACGTTGGCCTGATCATCTGCCAGAAGTTGTGTTTATGTATAATGCTACCTTGCATTCGTCCACCGGTTTCAGTCCGTTTTATTTGATGCTTGGAAGACATCCAAAATTACCGATCGATTCATTGATGAACTTGCAAAGTAATGAAGAGGATCAGTTTGAAAATCTTAGTAAACATGAATACATTCAATTACATTTAAGTAAAATGAAACTTGCTTATGAAAAGCAGGGAGAAACTCCGTGCTGAGGCAGTTAAGAGATCTTCCGAACAGAAATATACTCCCAATCCTGTACTATTGGAAGGGTCAAATGTTCTCTTACGCAACAGAGTAATTGGTCGAAATAAAATTCAAGATGCCTGGGACGCGAGAAAATATATTATAATTTAAAGAATTGATCCTAACAAACATGTGTATCTTGTGGAGCCATTAGAAGGAGGTGAAAGACGGATTGAAAACCGAATGAACATTAAGCCGTGTGTATTAGTTAACAATGCTTTTGAGAATGAAAGAAGAGAGTCTAAGGGACAGAGATTAAGAAACTCGATACAATGTTCTAGTAATGAGGAAAGTGACAATGAATCAGATGAAGATGATCCAATTGCTATTGGATATGAAGGTTCTCAACCCTTCCGTCGCAGTGCACGTTCAAATGCTGGAACTCATTCAAATGTTCATCACTTACCAAGATAAGAACTTCTAAGACAGTGTAGGTTTATATTGACTTTAAAGCAATATATAAAATTTTGTGTTAACTTTTTATTGTATGAAATAGTTGTTCTAGTCAAGTTTTACATAGAATTGTGCTACCAATGAGTCAGTATTATTTTTTGAAAACATACTCCATGTATTTTTTTGTTTGTTTTTTGCTTGTATGTACTTTACATTTTTGATATGATTTAGATTAGTTTTTTTTCAATTTTTGATATGATTTAGATTAGTTTTTTTTTAATTGTTTGTACATATCTATGAGAAGGTTTTGATTATAACTTCAGTTATTAAGTTTTCAGTAAATGGGGACATTACTGCCTTAAGCAGGGGAGAATGTGAACAAGTGACTTTACACTTCCGGGTTTTTGTCGTAACTGTAACCGGTTTGTCGGTACATATTTTATACTGACCGGAAAACAAACGAAACGTGTCAAGTTGTTGACAAAGACAAAGAACATTATTATTGTTGTACCTAGCACCAATTTAAATGTATCTAGATGTACATAGCTACCACCTTTTAGTTTACAATTAAAATATCAACATCTGTATCAGCCTTTTATGTCTTGCCCGCTTGGTTACAAATTGTTATTTTATATTTTAGCCCGAAAAATTGTACAGTGACCCTATCTTTTCTTATAATATTGTAGACTCATCAGGTTGGGCGTAAATAACATCTGAGTAAGGTTCTATTGGTTTATTATAGTAATCTCAAATAAACACCCTGTAACACACACAATAAGACACAATACATACGTTCAAAGAACGATAACTCTAATTATTATCTCCATATTAATAAAATAAAATATAAATTATCCAAGTAGTTAACTTCAGTTCGAAATATACCATATTTAATTAAGTATGTTTTACTACAAATCATAAGCATCTATACCAAAGTCTATTTCCGGTAACTGTTCTACATGCAATTCTACAGATATCAATAACACCTTGTGTCAACGATCATTATCTAAAGTAATCAGTTCTAATACAATATTCTATTCGGAGATATTCGTAAACTAAACAATAACACATTACAAACACAGACAAGACACACATTAATTAAAACACATAAGTACAAATAGACAACACGTAAATAAATAAACATGTAAACACAGAACACAGCTTACTGTGTATATAATACAAGGGCTGAGCAGTGCTCCTCTATAAAGTTACTGTATACTCTTATACTTCACATACTGGAATCTGAATATAAAGAAATATGACTTCATAAGTCTTAATGTCAAAACTAGTAAATAATATAGTTAAACTCAATGCAAGACAATATTCTATGCTGAAATCTAATAACAGCCAAATATGAAAAATAATATAATAACTGTAATATTCTTTCTGTCTTGCAAATACCAATTTAAAGTAAAAATATGAACTCTTTCATACTCATGGGAATCAAAGCGGACTTTCATACACATTTTCATAACACATTCATATATTTTATACCAAGATAAAAATATAGAAATACATGCATCAAATACTAATGTAAAGAATATAACTGACCTGAATATAAAGAATGGTTTCCAGAATAAGAAGAATAAATATCTGTAAATCACAATAAAGTGTCAGTGTTCTATATCTCTGTGTAGAATTTGAAAAGAGTGCCTCAATATCAAAGGAGTTCACAGAGTAACCAATCAGAATAAAGAAATAGAAAACCCAGGATGTAAATACCCAAGTGAATAGAAAATCAAAGTACTGTCATACTGTATACTCTGTCAGAGTCAGTCAACAAGTCAATGCATGAACAAATATATACAAATACTATTTATTAACATAAATGATAAAATCAAGCTGTACTACAATATTCTCAAAGCATTTTCCAAAAGTTGTCTTCTCGTATCTATTTTACAATTCTATCATTCAGTTTACATGTAGCTTCTTATCGCATAATTAATGATGTTTTTTTCCTGTATAATGCATACAAAATGTGTCATTTTGTCACAACCTGTAGCTTCAGAAAATGTTCGGTAACCTATCATTTTTTATTATATTTTTGAACATATCACAATATATACTACATTTAAGCAAAGTATGCAGTGGCGGATCCAGAACTTTTCATAAAGGGGATGGGAGCACTGGCTGACCTATTTAGGGGCCCTGCTCCAGTCATGCTTCAGTGATTCCCTATATGATCAACCAAATTTTTCCCACAAAGGGGGCGCCTGCTCCCCGGATCCGCCTATGGTATGAAAAAATTCTGTAAATTTTTAATTCATACTCCCATACCACCTTAACGGGATTCTTAAGGTTTTCTGACTTCGTCCCCTTTCACAGGTAACACCTGCCTCATATTATTGATTATTGTTGATTATATTAATAGAGAGAATGGATTAAGGTTATACAAGAAAAGAAAAAAATCAGTGGGCAAACTTGACTGTGTTGAAATTAATTGACCCTGAAAAGTTGAGTTGTCCTGTATTTACCTAATCAAATTACCTCCCTTTACAGAGTTCTCAGTATACGGATATGGATAGTAAACTGCACATTGCTAGAAAACAAAGAAATATCGATGTCATCGTCAAATACGTTAATAAAGTAATACAAATAGACAGGAAATACTAAAAAATATAAAAACATTTATTAACAAAATTTTAATCTGCTAACTGAGTCCCTGTGAACAAATGCAGACAACAATGTTATTTTGCGAATTTCTTCATGTTTTATATTCAAGCATAATGGGAAATGGATAAATTTTTCACAGTGATGTTAGCCTACACTTATATATATGGTTAAGTTGGTGTGATTTGCTCATATTTTGAAAATATTGTCAGAACAATGGAACTTATCTGTACTAAGACAGTGTATTTTATAGTTTATTTTGCCTGGGAACAGTTAATGTATACATTGTATGTTCCTGATTTTGCTTACCGTAACTAACTTTTTTAATGTATTTATTTATATAATCTTCGAATAATTGTTATAAAATGTGTAGCATAAAAGATTTCGTAGGCAATTGTGACAACTGCAGTGACGACAGGTGTTTTTGAAAATGCTTCCATTGGAAAAAGAGACATCTGAGACTACTCTCAGGAGACATGTATAAATTTTTGTCAGAAATTTTTTTACTTAAATCTAACATTACATTTTACGTCACAACTGAAGATCTGTGATATTCATAGAAATATTATCATCGAAACAACTAACAAGAGATATAGAAGGAAAAATTGTGGTGTGCCTTCAGTAAATGTCATTTTAAAATATCATAATACTACAAAAGCAGTGGATCGACATGTTACACCCGAGATGTTTCAAAGAATTGTTACAAAGGCAGGCATTTTCATTCCTATTGGAACATGTAAGTAGATACTATTTACCTAATACCATTTTTCTTTAACAAAGATACAGTAATAAACCTCTTATAAAAAAGAAATCAAATGCAGCTGTCAGGTTACCCCCAAAAAAAAAAAAAAAAAAAAAAAACAAAACAAAACAATCACAAAAAACCTTAGGGTTAATATTATCTACCATTTGGCTATGAACCTTGAGCTTATTGTTTTTAGCATGTGACAGCCATATGAACTTCTTTAATACCCTTTTTTAAACTATAAAACATAAAATTATGTGAAGTTCTTTGAATCTTGTTTTGAGAGACAAAATTATAACATGAATGCTGTTTCATGTTTCCTTTCCTTTACCAGATTTGTAAGGTTTTGTACATGATAATCACATCATTTCATACGGTCCTTATGAAATATAAAATGTTGCAGCAACAATGCTGCAATGTTTGCTGCTGATCAGGTTTCCAGAAAATTGACGCGGATAAGTGCTAGATGATGCCGCTAGCATCATTCTGGCTACATTGCAGTGCTATTTCCTTTCATGACAAAAAGTGGCACAATGTTGCCATAAAGCACACATATAATTTTCTCATTCTTAATCTACTAAAATGATGCCAGAATAGAGCCAGAACATTGATAATGTCATTGATGATGTCACCAGTGTTTGAGCTTTTTACTGTGGTCATGGTGGTGTGTTAGAAGTGGACCATATGTTGCTTGAGCTTATGATTTAAGTGAAGAATTGGGTGTTCTGTTATTGTGAAGACTTGTATGTAAACTTACATTTTGTAGATTAACATGATTAATTAAATGCGTTCTATAAAAGTTCAATCTCTCATTTAATTAAATCAAGGACATTGTCTTCTTCCTGATAGACCTGGAGAGCATTTTCAAAAAATTCTAATTAACAGGGACGAACTATCATCTAATGGGGTTAATTGGTACCTTCTGAAACATAAGTCATGGTTTCTCTTCCCTTTCTCAATTTAACCCTCGCTAAAATTTTACAGAGCATGCTGAAAGAAGTTTGGTCAATTATGTCTTTGTAACCTCTAAAGACGGCTTGAAAGTGCTATTTGTTTGGAAAAAAATGTAGTATAATCACGAATTTAGATTGCTAATCAGACAAAACACAACACCTTTGACTGAAGTGAAGGGGCTCCTGTTGGGATCATGGAAATTATGTTGGTGTTATTGAAGGTATAGATGTTGCATGTTGACAGTTCATGAGTTACACATTTTAACTTTCCTTTTCCTCAATGTGGGAAAATTAAGTACATTACATATAGGAATAACTTCTGAGGACAGAACTTTACTTTCTTTAAAAGAAAAAGTTATAATAATAACCCTGAGCACACAAAAAAATCAAAACGTTGAATAAAGGAGTTAAAACTTTTTCTCGGGTATACTTAGCACTAAACTTGCCTGGTCAGACGTTACTTTACCTGTTTAGTCAATAATTAAAGGAAGCCAGAATTTAAAGGCATTAGTGGCGCAATAGTGCCAGAAAACTAATTTGCATACAAAATAAAAAACAATATCTGCATTGAAGCCACAACATGTTGCGGCAACGGTTATTAACATTTTCTGGCACCAGTGCCAGAAAACTAATTTGCATATGAAATTCGCTAATGCAGCATCATTGCCACAACATGTTGGTGCAATGAAGCCGCAACAAAGCCCTAATGTTGTCACAACTATATGTATGCGCCAGAAGGCTTATAATCCGATAAGGGCGCGGACAGCCTTCTTTTATTCATGTTTACTTGAGATACATGTATGTTTTAAAATTCATGTATATGACCCAACAAAAAAGTATGTGGGTCTACTGTACACCTACCTACCCTAATTTCAGTATATGACCCAACAAAAAAGTATGTGGGTTTACTGTACCCCTACTTACCCTGATTTTTGTCCCCTACTCTAAAGTTTTTTTGACTATTTTTGATTACACAGAATGAGATCAATTGTGTATCTATTTTCTTTTATATTACAGCAATTTGTAGACTGTGTAGAGAAAAACTATTTGGAAATAACAGTATTGAGCATGTTGAGGAGGTATGTCTTAACATATACATGTATAAATATGATTCCCTGTACACATGTATACTCAATAGTCAATAGTGAGTTCATTGTTATGTCATGTATGTATGGGATCCATATTGTAACTACATGTCAAACTGCATATGTACTCAGTTTTACTATGACAAGAATAAGAAGATCTTTCAATTCAGAAATAACATTAAACTTTAAAGTTCCAATTTGGTCTTCATATTCACTAAGCTTTTGCACATTTTATTTGGGAAACTAGTTCATCATTAAGCATTAGTAAAAATCTATTAAAATAAAAAACAAGGTTTAATTGATCTAATTTACATGTACACTTAGGGCCAATAGGGTTTAAACTATGCATTCATGCATGCATAATTGAGGGTAAATTAAGCAGGGTGTGGAAATATTTGTTTTGAGCACTTGTCCCTGGGCAAGTAAAACTGTAAATTTTACTTGTCCAGAAAAAAAGTAACTTGCCCTGAAAGTCCAAATAAATATTGAGGTATTTTACTGTAAGCTTGTATGATTCTTAGCATTGATTTGCATCACAATATCAATGAAAGTCATTTAAAGTACAAATAAAAGGAGGTAATGGGTTAACATCAATTGGACATAAACCCAACAGCAAACCAACCAAATGAAATGACATCTAGAGGACAGTTTTGAAGCAGTATTCATTTAAAAATTCTAGCCAGTAGGGACATATACTAAATTTTGAGGACACAGTGAGACTTAGAGTGAATAAATGAAAACTGAATACTAGATTAACCATTGAATACTATTTGTTTCTCTCAACTGACATGCTTGGTGTTTTGTGATAGTTGATGGGCAATTAAGGTGTCCCTTCTATCTGCCACTTTCCCATCAAATAATGTTCACTTTTGATTGGCATGGGTTGGATGTTGTCTACAAATTATACAAAAATTCAATTTATTTTCCTTATTTTCTTCCATAGAGAGCAAGGGGAATCTGATATTCACGATGTCTGAAATTCTCGCTTTTGATTTTTTTCATACTCCTTGTCCCTCTCCGCCTGCGTTTTACGTTTTCTACTCGACTCGTCACTCTTTTGTCTTGATTGTCCGGTGTTTGAATTAAGAATTTATCCATCTTAATCGCGAATCTCGATACAAAGTATAAATGACACTTCCTCAAATCATGGATAAAACCTAATCGACGATCCCGAGTCAATGGACAAAGACAACGCAATGATTAACTGACCGGGTTCGCATACTTATTTTTTTTTATTTTGGTGTCGATCTGTTTCGGTTTTATTTAATATTTTTATCGTCATGAACTTTCATGTTTTGACATAAATATATGTTTTTATTCGCTGATCATAAGGTTATTTTACATTAAATTAAACAAATTTATAAGTTTTGAAAATAATTCTATTTTTTTGTTTGAATTGAACTTTGTCAAGTAATGATAGTATATTTTTTATTTGTCCACGGGCAACCCAGACAAAAAGTTACTTGTCCGGTGTTCAAATGTACGAGTCGGGCGAGTCGGGCATAGCATTTCCACACCCTGTTAAGGGTAAATTTCTAAATCATTTGTGTATAAAACATACCTCAACTGAACCCTAACCCATTCATATATTACTAAACCCTCTAAGATAGGTTGGTTTTGCTTCAATATTATCATGTGTATTCCAGAATTCATTATTGTTCCAATTTCAATTAGTACCTTGTTTAAAATATTCTTAAAAGTTTTCTTTTCTTTTAATTTAGGAGAACACTATTGAGACAAATACAAAGAACAAGATTGCAGAAGCTGAAATACTACCACCTTAAAGAAAGAGGGTAGGTATAACTGTATATAAAATAGTATCATTGCATACACTTTATAAGATGTCTCATAAACTTGACTTTATAAGATATCTTGTATAATATCAGATTATTACATGGCATTTTTCATATCGCATGTATTATCAGCCCTAGGTTTAATATCAGCCCAAGAGCCGCGTGGCTTGAGGGCTGATATTGGCTGAGGGCTGATAATACATGTGATATGAAAAATGACATGCTATGATCTTTTTATCATATGCTTCAACAATGGAGAAAAATAACAGATTAATATATTGATCTTTTTACGTGGTTCTTAAAAAGCAGTTCAAAGAGTGAAATATTATTAGTTACGTAGTGTGCTAGTGACCTAATACGGTATATATGGGGTCAGTAAATTCCACATGGGGTGAGAGCAAAGCTTGAATCCCCATATGGAATTTACTGATCCCATATATACCGTATTACGTCACTAGCACACTATGTAACGAATTTATCTTACCGACTATCTTAACGTGTGAAATTTAGACTAAGGACCTATCAAAATGAGCACTGAAGTCTTCAATACTTTTAGCATTAAGAAACTTCTCTCATTGATCCTACAAAAACAGCTGCCAACAATAACAACTTGTTAGGTTTAAATGTGTTTTATGAATTCATTTCAATCTTAATCATCAATTTCTTCGTCTGTTGAAATCTTTAAGATGTTTTCTTAATTCAGTTTTGTTTTTATAAAGGGATGCAACACCACTACTAACCGTGTATGAAATAAGCCCCGCCTCCTTTCTAACCTTATATGGAATAAAAGGGACGTAACTCCACTACTAACCGTGTATGAAATAAGCCCCGCCTACCTTCTAACCTTATATGGAATATAAAGGGACGTAACTCCACTACTAACCGTGTATGAAATAAGCCCCGCCTCCCTACTAACCTAATATGAAATATACACAGTCTCCACACGGACGCTTTAAACCAATCATATTCCTAGAAATGTATAGGAGGTAAGATAATCACGGATGTCAGACCTTAAATGTTGTACAATCGATATGAAATCTTTCTATCATATGCCTCAACAATGAAGAAGAAAAGAAACCAGTATGGTATATTTTAATACGGACGATAAAAAAATAATTCAACAATATACATAATAAACACTGTTTGGAAAAGTCAACATTTTTAAAGTAACTTTCTTAATTATGTTAAAATGCATTTATTTTATCATTTGTTTATTGTTTGTTTTTTCCATTTTACACAATATACTTTCCAGTATCCAAATAATTGTTTTGTACCCTACTTTGTAATGTTTTTCACTGAAAACGTACCATTGAGGTGTATTTTCCAGAATTTGCCGAGTATTACCAGAATGCCATGCGATAACGTTACGGAAAGGCATGTGATAAAAGTCGAAGCATGTGATAAACTTTTCATATCAGACCGCTAAGCACCAATTTGAAAAAATATGGAATATACGTAAATGTAATGCTATTATCATATGGTAAAAATCATATGTTATTTAGTCTAAGTATATGATAATATATTTTATATCTTTCATGAGATATCTTAAAAAGAAGTTTATAAAGATATCTCATAAACTTTAGAAGATATAAGATTTTCTAGATATCCAATTAGAAGCTAACTGTATTGAATTTGCAGATTTGGAGCCATCAATCATGGATTTGCTGATCGCAAATTGAGTTTACTAGCGACACGTTAGCGGAGCCAGTAAACAGATATTTGCGACCATCAAATCATAGATTGATGGCTCCAAATCTTCAGATTGATATATACCCTGAAAATTACGACTTCATCCAATGAAATTTGACGTACGTACGTTACAACGAATGTTGCATTAGAATGAATGTTATAGGACATCTGATATAATTTATAAGATATCTTCTAAAACAATTTTATAAGATCTCTTATTGTCCCCACGGAGGGGACATAGAAATACCGGTGTCCGTCGTCTGTCCGTCCAAAATCAGTTTCTGGACCGTAACTTTTGAAAACCTTCATATAATTTTTTCAAACTTACACAGTTGAATGTTTATTAGGTAAGGAAGATCCGTATTGATTTTGATGTTTATAGGTCAAACTCACTCAAAGGTCGAGGTCACAGATACCTAATGATGTTGAATTTTCAGCTGACAATCGGTTTCTGGACTGTTACTTTTGAACACCTTCTTATTATTTCTTCAAACTTACACAGTTGAATGTTATTAGGTAAGGAAGATCCCTATTGATTTTGATGTTTCTAGTCATTCAAAGGTCAAGGTCATAAGTGCTTTATGGAAATATTATATTTTAGCACCAGTGGGGACCATGGAGCCTCCTCTTGTTTAGTTTATAAGATATCTTATTTATTTTATAAGATATCTCATAAATTAGATATAAGATATTTCATTAACTTTATTTGATATCTTATCTTTTATTCAGACATAGGAGCCCTATAGTAATCAGCTTTCCGTCTGTCCGTCACAAACAGTTTTCACAAAATAAATCAAAAAGGCTACCACAAATCAATGCGAAAGTTTGATGGCTATCTATCAAAAGCAGGATATCACTAGTGAGCAATGACTCACAGCACATCTTGTTTTATATTGTGTCTATCAAAATTCATTTAGTATCCAATCTTTTGTAGACACTTGATAAAGTACCAGGAAGCGTTACAGGGTGAAGGTTGTTGACACAATCCTTGATTTAGATGTAACCAAGAATAAAGAAACAATAACCAATATTACAAGTTTTTACAACTTTAGATTTGAGAGCAGTCATTTGAGGATGTGGCAGACATACAATATTGATGAAGGTATTACTTTTATATTCAACATAAAGAAAAAAACAGATTACAACTAACATATAGTTTAAAACATAACACAACCACCGAAAATACAGGGTCTGGCTTGTACACAGGTGGGTAAAGAAGTCTATAAGTATTCAACCCTCCTCCGAAATCCTGGTTCAGAGGTTAAAAGTATATTAAGACAATTAAAAGCAATACCAATACTAAATTCAATAAGCTCAGCACTTCATCTTAAAACATAAAAATTAAATCATATTAATAAAAGGTTGCATTGAGCCTATTGATAAAAAGACCACAAACTCCTAGACTAGAATGGATGCTATAAAAATTCACGTAATTTTATATCATAACGACATAAAAAATCTATAGAGTTTATGATCTTGAAGTTGGTTATTTTTTTTAAACTTCCATATTGATCAATTTAACAAACAATAAAATGAATACAGGTTCTTTAATTACAATTTTCATTTCAGGAAAGCTTGTGACTTTAAAATCAACAAAGAATTCTGTGCAGTTAAAAGTATTCAATGACTGGACAGAGATGTCTTTTAATGACCTCATTACTGAAGGTAATTTTATAATTATTTCATTTACTAACTGTCATGTACAAAACTTAAGCACACTTGTAAGACAATGATCATTATTATATTTTGTCACAACAACCGAGAAAACCAACACAAAACTCAATAAACATTGTTATGCATCATTTAAATTCCCTGCTTGTGGGTTACAGGATTATGGGTATCGACAGAATCTTATTATAGATAATCAGGCTGTCCATTGTTGAAAGAGAAATTTATACATGTTGTATCGTTGTCCTTTTTAGGTCACCTGGGTCATTTTGAGTCCGTCTGGCATAAACTTTTTCAAAAATCTTCTGATACAACTGGGCCAGTTGGAACTGAACTTGGTTCATGTAGTAAATTTGAATTTTGCTATTTTTTTGGGAAACAATTTTTATTTTATTTATCCTCTTTTTAGGAACAGAACAGGCTACAAAACAACAGAAGCAGACATTCATTTGTTCTATAGATGGCTGCATTGAAGAGTTCAAGAACCAGATTAGTCTTGATCAACACCTCCTTCAAGGCAGCTGTGAATATAAGCTAGAGAAAGGCCCATTAAAAGATCAGGCAAAAGTTCTATATGCCCAAAAGCTGTCAAATAATGTACATCATTGTCCTGATATGCAAGCAGTCTTACTAGAAAATGCATGTACTGCAGACTTGAGTGCCAAAGAAATGTGATGGGCATTGAAAGTGAAAAAGAAAAAGATTTTCTTTAGCATCAAACAGAAAGAATTCATGACGGATTTATTTTATTTATCTTGAAAGGATGCAAGAAGCAGCCATATTGGATTCAATGACATTATATTTTCACAATAAATAGGCAAATTAGAAAAAAAAACGCCTACCTTAAACTACTTTTTAATAGCTTATATCCAAATTTGAAGCGTAAACAAAGCCCCGAAACATCCTATGTTACAGTTTTACACTTGAAGTATTCATATGACGTCATGATGTTGCTATGAAGTTTATGTGCCAAAGAAGTCAACAACATTTTGTGGAATTTTTATTTTAAGCAACTATATGTCCAAATAAAAAAACAGAAACAATATCTTTATTGACTATTGCATTAGAATGGATATAACTGTATTGTATTTTAAGATTTGTGGACGTAAATCTAGATTTTACTGTTGCAATTATCCGTTTACCTAGCTCTGCTACAGGTCGCTAGGTAAACTCAATTTGCGACAGTAATATCTACGATTTATGTCCGAAAACGTTAAAATACAATACAGTTATCTCCTAAATTACCTACACATGATTGCACCAATATGAGTTTAATATAATGAAATTTGCATGTGCTTAGAAGGTGTTTTACTTTATTTTAAATATTTAAGTCGGACCAGCATTTTACCCACATTGCTTTATAAATAGCAAACTTTGTTGATCTGTATCAGTTAAAAACTAATATGCACAATCAGTTCTTTCTTCCTCTGTATTCAATTACAAAATTAAATCTTTAAAATGTAAGATACATACTTAATTTGAGAAAGAAAAAAAATTGTAAAATTTTCGAAATTCGGTTACCATAGCAACCATTTTTATTAAATTTCATTAAACAAAACTATTTTTCTGGACTAAAAATTTAACTGATCAATTTTGTTAAATTGTAAGAAATTTAATGCCATCTTTGTATTGTTTAAACAAGGAAATTACTTGGATCATTATTGACTTGTAGAAAAATACAATTTACAGAATTTGAAAATCTTGTGTTTTTCATTCATTAAAAATATTTTTTTGCAATTATTTGCCCATTGATTTTATTTTATATTCTGGAAGACCTATATTGGTTCTTTCTAAATATACCAAACATTTTACTAGGAGACGCTGCATTCAAGAAAAAAATTCACTTGAATACCCTGTATTTACGCATTTTTCACTGAATTCCAAATTTGCCATTTTAGCATATCTTTACTAACTGGTAGCAAAATAACTGATAATGGTAAAAGTAAAACATATGTGAATTTCAAACAGCTTAAAGGTCAGTTATATTATATTATTCAGAAAAAAAGGATATGTTACACATAAATCAAGTACTAAACAGTGCAAAATGTCGTTTTTTTCACTTTTTCAAGAGTTAAAATATGACCTTTTATTGCTAAAATCAACCTATGTGGTTTCCATGGCAACCGGAATATTCCGGAACAATTTGTTGCCTGTTATTGCCTTTAGGTATGGTACTGGCTATTATGTAAAAGTTTCATCAAAATCTGAGACCATGTGTGCCAGACCCTATTAGAATTTCTTTGGTGGTTACAGAGAATTGCTCTTAAGTTCTATCCTGATACCCGTTCTTTCTATCACGTTACCGATAGCAGTAGTGCATTTTGTACATGCTAAATTGTGAAGATTAAGACGTTGTTATCTTTAAATGAGTTCAAACAACCAAACATTTCATTATGTTTCAAATTATATGTAATTATATACTTTTTAAAGATCTTTCAGTCAAATATTGTCTATCCTGTTACTGTAACCATAGCAACCATTGTAACAGAATAGGGGGAGGGTTGGCGCCTTTAAACGAGTTTAACCCCGCCATATTCTGTATGTGCCTGTCCCAAGTCAGGAGCCTGTAATTCAGTGGTTGTCTTTTTAGCTGTGTAACATATTTGTTTTTTGTTCATAATTTTGTACATAAATTAGGCCGTTAGTTTTCTCGTTTGAATTTTTTACATTAATTTTGTCATTTCGGGGCCTTTTATAGCTGACTATGTGGTGTGGGCTTTGCTCATTGTTGAAGGCCGTACGGTGACCTATAGTTGTCAATTTCTGTGTCATTTGGTTTTTGTGGAGAGTTGTCTCATTTGCAATCATACCACATCTTTTTAGCTCACCTTGCCTAAAAGGCCAAGTGAGCTTTTCTCATCACTTGGCGTCCGGCGTCCGCGCGTCGTCGTCGTCGGTCGTCCTTTGTCGTTAACTTTTAGAAAATCTTCTCCTCCGAAACTACTAGGCCAAATTTAACCAAACTTGGCCACAATCATCACTGGGGTATCTTATTTAAAAATGTGTCCGTTGACCCGCCAACCAACCAAGATAGCTGCCATGGCTAAAAAGAACATAGGGTAAAATGCAGTTTTGGCTTATAACTCAAAACCAAAGCATTTAGAGCAAATCTGACATGGGGTAAAATTGTTGATCAAGTCAAGATCTATCTGTCTTGAAATTTTCAGATAAGTCGGACAATGGGTTGTTGGGTTGCTGCCCTGAATTAGTAATTTTAAGGATTTTTTCCGTTTCGGTTATTATCTTGAAAATTATTATAGATGGAGATAAACTGTAAACAGCAATAATGTTCAGCAAAGTAAGATCTACAAATAAGTCACATGATCAAAATGGTCAGTTGACCCTTAAGGAGTTATTGCCCTTTAAAGTAATTTTTACCAATTTTTGTAAATTTTGTAATCTTTACAAAATCTTCTCCTCTGAAACTACTGGACCAAATTCAACCAAACTTAGCCACAATCATTATTAGGGTATTTAGTTTAAAAATATGTGCGGTGACCCAGCCAACCAACCAAGATGGCTGCCATGGCTAAAAATAGAACATAGGGGTAAAATGTAGATTTTGGCTTGTAACTCTGAAACCAAAGCATTTAAAGCAAATCTTACAGGGATTAACTTGTTTATCAAGTAAATATCTATCTGCCCTCAAATTTTCAGATGAATTGGACAACTGGTTGTTGGGTTGCTGCCCTGAACTGGTAATTTTAAGGAAATTTTGTCGTTTTGGTTATTATCTTGAAAATTATTACAGATAGAGATAAACTGTAAACAACAATAATGTTCAGCAAAGTAAGATCTTCAAATAAGTCAACATGATCAAAATGGTCAGTTGACCCCTTAAGGAGTTATTGCCCTTTAAAGTAATTTTTACCAATTTTGTAAATTTTGTAATCTTTACAAAATCTTCTCCTCTGAAACTACTGGACCAAATTCAACCAAACTTAGCCACAATCATTATTAGGGTATTTAATTTAAAAATGTGTGCGGTGACCCAGCCAACCAACCAAGATGGCTGCCATGGCTAAAAATAGAACATAGGGTAAAATGTAGATTTTGGCTTGTAACTCTGAAACCAAAGCATTTAAAGCAAATCTTACAGGGATTAACTTGTTTATCAAGTAAATATCTATCTGCCCTCAAATTTTCAGATGAATTGGACAACTGGTTGTTGGGTTGCTGCCCTGAACTGGTAATTTTAAGGAAATTTTGCCGTTTTGGTTATTATCTTGAAAATTATTACAGATAGAGATAAACTGTAAACAACAATAATGTTCAGCAAAGTAAGATCTTCAAATAAGTCAACATGATCAAAATGGTCAGTTGACCCCTTAAGGAGTTATTGCCCTATAAAGTAATTTTTACCAATTTTTGTAAATTTTTGTAATCTTTACAAAATCTTCTCCTCTGAAACTACTGGACCAAATTCAACCAAACTTAGCCACAATCATTATTAGGGTATTTAGTTTAAAAATGTGTGCGGTGACCAAGCCAACCAACCAAGATGGCTGCCATGGCTAAAAATAGAACATAGGGGTAAAATGTAGATTTTGGCTTGTAACTCTGAAACCAAAGCATTTAAAGCAAATCTTACACGGATTAACTTGTTTATCAAGTAAATATCTATCTGCCCTCAAATTTTCAGATGAATTGGACAACTGGTTGTTGGGTTGCTGCCCTGAATTGGTAATTTTAAGGAAATTTTGCCGTTTTGGTTATTATCTTGAAAATTAT
The DNA here is from genome assembly GCA_017311375.1 of Mytilus coruscus. Taxonomy (NCBI): domain Eukaryota; kingdom Metazoa; phylum Mollusca; class Bivalvia; order Mytilida; family Mytilidae; genus Mytilus; species Mytilus coruscus. The sequence goes on from CM029595.1 coordinate 61,962,937, forward strand.
TACAGATAGAGATAAACTGTAAACAACAATAATGTTCAGCAAAGTAAGATCTTCAAATAAGTCAACATGACCAAAATGGTCAGTTGACCCCTTAAGGAGTTATTGCCCTTTATAGTCAATTTTAACAATTTTCATTAATTTGGTAAATTTTGATAAGTTTTACAAAATGTTTTCCTTTTGTAATCTTCTTTTCTGAAACTGCAGTAGAAAATCAATATAGAAAACAATCTACTAATGAGCTGGCAATAAAATAATTGATAATTCTATAACATGAAAAAAACCACATTAATACCTGATGATGGTGTTTCTTTCTTTACATTGAAAATGATGTCACAACTATAATCCCGAACAATAGGTCGAATGTCAGATATGTTTCAGTACTTTGGCTTCATTTTCTACAGATTCCGAAGTGCAAATGATGCTTGAATTCCTACACTAATTTATACAGACTTCATCACCTTTCACAGGTAATGCCTGCCTCATATTATATTTAAAACTTTAATAGAATATCAGAAATTTTGAGAGAAAATTAATCAACCATGCAAGATCTAAAACTTAATAAATATTGTTCAAATTATCAATTAACTATTAAAAAAAAAAATTCTCATTAAAAAATATAGTTCTTCATTTTATATTTTATCAGAAATTTAGGGAAAAAAATTGAATTTAATTGTGTCCCTTGTTCTCATTTCCTGGGATAAATCCAATACAAATTAAAGTATTGGTATTGAATTAATATTTAAGAAATATTTCAAACCTTACCATTTTCTTCACAAGAATGAAGACCATATTTTCAGTGTCATGAGTATCAGTCATCATATTTGTTGTACTTTGTTGTTTAAAAGTTGAATACAAAAAGATCAACAAAGCAATTCAAAACCACTTGAATTTTGCAACAACAAATGAGAGTTTTAAATGACCTCAGCTGGCTATACAACCCTTGCACAATCAACTGAATTTTGCAGAAATCATTAATAGGAAAGATTGCCCTTAAATGATAATTTTTATTACCTTTTGTTTTTTTTTGGGGTGGTTGCGCAACAACAAAACTTCACAACAAACTTTCTCATCACTTCGCATTTCTCGTTAGATAAATTTTACAAAATTCTCCCTATAACTACTGTCAAATTAAACCAAACTTGGTTTAAATCACCACTAGGATATCCAGGGACCACTGTGTATGATGACCCTGCCTGCCAACATGGCACACATGGCTGAAATAAAACATAGGTTTCAAACGCACTTTTAGTCTTATATCTCTGAAACTAGACGACAGTACAACAGTTGCATTTATCATGCATCAATTGTAAATAAAAATAGCAGGTGAGCGACACAGGGTCCTTGGAGCCTCTAGTTATTTTATATATAACAGGATAGACAAATTTCTTCATTTATGAACGCAGTTCTGAAATAACTACTCCCTCTAATGCAGTGATGATGTTTTTCTGCTGTGATGTTGGATTGCAACACGTAGTTGCACTTTTTACAAGTATTATATTAATTGTTGTAATTGATAAATTTGTTGGAAACAGCATAGACACGATAAAAGGGTACCCACTATTTTTTTTCTCACCAAATATCTTGAATTTTCTTTTCCCTCCACTGTTATGCAAGAAACGTGATATGTTAACTTTTCAGGATGCTTTGTGCTTTTGAAATCATCACTGAAGAGTTCCATATTCATAGGGAGAAACAATTTAACGGTTGATCAAGTACCTGTAACACGATAGACATGCATTTCATGTATTTCATGTACACCGATTGAAATTAGTTTGTAGAAAAATGTGACATAGAATAAAAAGGAAGCTGTGATTTTTCGTTTGAGTTATCATTAACATTCTAAAATAGTTCCTTTTGCAGATATCAAGGCAATCAGAAAATAGGAAAAAATCATTTAAAATGTGTTACCCTGACACTGTACGCACACAAATTACGCAAAAATCGGACTTAAATATACTTTAATCTGATCAAAATAGATCTAAATCGTGTTTATTATTGATGTTCCAACTCATAAATCCTGCATACTTTCATTTAAACACTTACAACTGCATTTTTCATCAGGTGTACTGAATATTCGACATTTTAAAAAATGACCGATATATCAACAGAATTAAAGTAAAAACGCCTAACAACAAAATATAACAAAATAAACCAGTGACAATATAAAAATAAGGAGATGAGGTATGATTGCCAATGAGACAACTATCCACCAAAGTTCAAATAAAGTGGATGTAAGCAATTATAGGCAACCATACGGCCTTCAACAATGAGAAATACCCATACCGTATAGTCGGCTATAAAAGGCCCCGACATGAAAAATCTGAAACAATTCAACAAAACAATTAACGAAAAACAAATATGACAGACATATGAACCAACGACAACCACTGAACTACAGGCTACCAAGGGGGTAATCGACCACGAGTGCAACGTCTGCTTTTAATTCGTACCAAATTAATTAAAATCAAACCAGAATTGACCCCACAATATTTCTTCAAAAATCGTAGTTTTGAAATGAAATACACACAGTAGATCACATTAGCGTAAAATTGTCGGTTACGAATAATTATATGACTGTGTGTTGAGCTAGAAAGACGTTGCCATGGCATGTTCGTCTTTTTAGGATTGAAAATTTTAGGACATGATTTATATTTATATAAAAAGTAAGAAGATACCAAGGAGGTAATCGACCACGAGTGCAACATTTACAAGTCGAAGAACACAGACAACAACATAAATGGGACACTTGTCACTACAATTTAATATTTGGTGGAATGAGAGGTGAAATGAGTTAAGCCTCTTATGTTTTGACAGCATAAAAAACTGATTTTGTTAGGATCATACTGGATACATTCTCACAGCATCGCCGTTGGTACATTCTTATAGGATCTTATAGCATTACACCACTACATTCATAGCATATTACACTTTACAAAATCCTACATGTATAGCATTACACTATACACAATTCTATAGCATTACACTATACACAATACTATGGCATAACACCGGGAATGATCCTGTAGTAAATGCACTTCGTACGTCGATCTTAAAGTATCATATTAGGTGTATGTTTTCGTCTTGAATATGCATAAAATATGTGCTACGGGAAGTTATACCAAAAACTACGATCTGTTCTATTTTGTTAAAATTTATATGCGGGTTCCTCTTTTGACCGTATTACAGCCATAAAATTCTCAAGATAATATGCAGATGCATTTTTCTTATTTTTTGGAAGCCGTGCATGTGGATGTTCAGTTAACAAATAATGGGACAAGAAATATTTTCCTTTGTTACTGAATCTCCATTCAGCCAACAAACATTATATCATGCTTTGTCGTGTATTTAAAGAAAAGGGAAAGCGATCGACACAGGAAATTTTGTAAAATAGAATTGCAGAGTTGGTTCACATACATGGACGTGAGACATCTCTGCAATTTAATTAAAAACAAATAAAAGGGGTTTGATGTAGACTATATTGCGCGCAATACCTCGAATATCACCGGAAGTGGTGAGAATGAAAAGATGCAGAAAATTAGGTTAACTTTTTTAAATACAAACATGCAGAATTAAGATTTAAAAAAAGACGTGTATACGTGATCCCAGTAGTATAACCCTATGAAATAGATATGAATAGAATCATTCTGTCAACGCTATGTTAACCGGGACAAATTCGAATTCGATATTTGATTCATAAAAATTAGGACGATACAAGCATTACAAAAAGGTGCGGAAGTTCAAACTTGTCTAATTTAGAAAAGATGGAGTTAAATCGTACGTTAACTTTCTTTCATTTACAGTACATTTTTTTGCGAATTTGCATTTTTTGGGCGGCAAAATATCCTTTAAAACTAGTCACTTTATTTCCTTATCAATTGATTACGCTTGCGCATTCGCAATAATTAGGAAAATGGGTGATACACACTCACGATTCTGTTACCATACTGTACAGTATAATAGCGTTACAGCGTAGAAGTTGTGGCGACGTTACTGTGAGACATCAATAACGTCGCCGAATATTTTAAATTTTGTTCGCTAAAAATCAAAAATCCACAGGATAAAGCTTGAAAACTAGCACGGTTGCTAAGGACTTTCTTTGCACCAATGGATTCGTCATTCATTTTTGAATCGTATATCAATTTTAAAAAATTCTGTGGACCAACAAAATAGAAAATCTTGATAATGTAAAAATATCTGCCGATTTTTATGATTTTCCTTATGTATCCTTTGTATTTTTGGCGTATCATGCTGTTAATTTCAACAGCTCGTATCTCAAAAACGAAAACGGTTACCCCCTTTTTTATTTTATTTTCTGTTCTATTTTTTTAACGCTGGCGTCGAATGCGGAACACTGGTATTATAAACCGAACATATTGTGTTTAAAATTGGAACGCGTCCGGACGCGTCAGGCGTCCGCAAAATTTACAATGTAGCACAAAGCAGTCAAAATTATACATACACCCTTTGGTTTTCTTTTATTTACTTTTCTTTTATTTTACTTATTCATTTTTTTTATGTACATACAAAACCTTATACTAATTATTTTTCTTTAATTCACATACACATATTTAGGCCTATTTGGGTTTTTACAAAATATTTTGGCAATTAACTAAATTCACATACACAATTTAGCATATCAAATTTCTCCGCTCTTTACTTGGCTGCTGGTGTACCATGACAACGTTGCTGCCGCTCATTGTCGTTTTCTTGGCCTTTTCTCCTGTTTCGGCTTTTGGTGGCTCCTATTTTTATTTTTTATATTATATATTTTTTTTTTTTTTTTTTTTTATTAAAACTTTTCATTTTTTATTTTATTTTATTCATTTAAGTTCTATTTATTTTATTTTCCAATGTATTTATTTATTTATTTTATCTATCAAATTATTGTTCATTTTACTTTTTATTCATGTTATGTTGTTTTTTTCTTCTTTTTTTTTCTCTTTTTGTCACTCATAATTATATCAATTACCACAAGGTAAAATAAATTATTTAAATGCCCAAAAGGCGCAAGCTAGGGCCGACCGTGCAAGACCCTCATGGGTAGTCAAGGTCGTTAAAAGCCCCTCGTCGTCGTCGTCGTCTTAATATGTAGAAATAACAGCCCCCCCTCTTTGGACGTTCACCAAACAATAATTACTCGGTTGAAGAAACATTGGCCCTTCGCGCATCATTTCTGCATACGCTTGTTATCATTGTCATTTCATATAAAGAAAGCGGCAATTGCAGTACTGTATCTTATTTTGGTTGCGTTCAATGAAGCTAACCGTGATTCATTGGTAAACTTTAAGGGGGATGGGGTTGAGATCTACGAAAAACTAGTTTAAGCAACCACATTTCCATATGCCTGTCCCAAAGTCAGGAACCTCGTTAGTAGTTGTCGTATGGCCAAGTCAGGAACCTCGTTAGTAGTATGGCCAAGTCAGGAACCTCGTTAGTAGTTGTCGTATGGCCAAGTCAGGAACCTCGTTAGTAGTTGTCGTATGGCCAAGTCAGGAACCTCGTTAGTAGATGTCGTATGGCCAAGTCAGGAACCTCGTTAGTAGTATGGCCAAGTCAGGAACCTCGTTAGTAGTATGGCCAAGTCAGGAACCTCGTTAGTAGTTGTCGTATGGCCAAGTCAGGAACCTCGTTAGTAGTTGTCGTATGGCCAAATCAGGAACCTCGTTAGTAGTTGTCGTTTGGCCAAGTCAGGGACCTCGTTAGTAGTTGTCGTATGGCCTAGTCAGGAACCTCGTTAATACCAGGTAGTTGTCGTATGGCCTAGTCAGGAACCTCGTTAGTAGTTGTCGTATGGCCTATCTTTATGTTTTTCCTGTCCCAATTCAGGAACCTCGTTAGTAATTGTCGTATGGCCTATCTTGATGTTTTTCGTTATTTGAAGAATTGTGTGCTAATTTCAGATCTTTGATTGTGATTCTGTAGAATAATTCAAAACTTTCAAAGACTGTGGATGATTAAGAGTTTTATGTCGTTAGGTTGCTGTCTCATTTTATTCATAAAAACATACCGAATCCATGATGTAAAAAGAGTTGGAAAAGAACACCCACAATCATAGTGTTGAAAATTGCCTGGTCCATGGAAGTATTATATTATTACAATATAATACTTCCATGCCTGGACTTATCTTTATAGAAAAAACACCAGAAATACATATATATTAAACAAGAAATCAATACGTATAATAATTTATTTATGATATATACATGTGCATTCTATTTTACAAAAATGAAATACGGCATGCTTTGGCACTATTTTGCTTAAGGTAGTTCAATTCAACATCCTCCGTAATAAAATGGCGGACACATTCCATATGGGTAAGAGAACGGCAGGTATTGCTTCAAGTGTAGCATATTGGGTTGCATGTGTGATATTTGTCTTGTTGCTTCGGGACTTTGACTGTCAGACGAATTTGGCGATGACGACGTCGACGACTTTGGCGATGATGTTGATGAAGTTGGTGAACTTGAAAACTGATCATGTGGTTGAATACCTGGCAGCTGTTGTTGATTCATAGTTGAAGTAATGGTCGAAGCAGGAATGTGAGGATGCATCACCGTGGGAGGTCCCGAATAGAAAAACGGACGTGGCATCATGTTAGCCGGGGATCCGTGCAACATGGAGTGATGAGGTGGCAACATTCCATACGGTCCCATTGGTGGCATCATCGGAGACAAGTGTGGCAACGCATTCTGCTGGGGCTTCTCTTGTGCGCGTTTCCGGCACCTAGCTCGTTTATTTTGAAACCAAATCTGGAAAAAAATTATCATGTGAATAAAATTTTCATTTGCAATCCGTTATCATGTATAATTATATTCAAAAGTTTATTGGTTTTAAGTTGCGCGCTGTAAAATCGATGATTACCCAACATCTCATTTACAATTGTTCATAACGCAATTCCTTTGTTGATTAAAGTACCGCGTTCATTAAAAAACCCAATCTATGGTTTTTGTGTGTGATTAAAGCTATTTATTCTAAAGTTGAATGTGCTATTAAATTAAATGGGCATATGACTGAATGGTTTAGTGTAAATTCAGGCCTAAAACAAGGCTGTGTTTTGTCGCCAATTTTATTCAATATTTTTATAAACAGCTTAGTTACAAATATTAAAGCATTAGATATTGGTATTGATATTGATGGTGAAAAAGTTGGCATTTTGTTATATGCAGACGACATTGTACTGATTGCAGAGAATGAAAGCGATTTGCAATTACTCTTAGATGTTTTAAATATATGGTGTAAAATAAGTTATTAAATGTTAATCACGAGAAAACTAAAATTGTACATTTTAGAAATCCTTCTGTACAGCAGACAACAACATTGTTTTATTTAATGATAAGCAGATATGTATTGTACAAAGCTATCAATATCTGGGTTTACTATTAACTGAATTTTTAAATTATGATGTTATGGCTAAAGCTGTAGCCAAATCAGCGAACAGGGCATTAAGTTTGATTATTGTAAAGAGTAAGGCCATGGAGGTTTCCAGTACAGTACATTTACTAAACTATTTGATACCCTGGTCTGGCCAGTAATAAGTTATGGTGCAGCCATTTGGGGCACCAGAAATTTTCATGTATTAATGCTGTCCAGAACAGAGCTATCAGGTCTTTTATGGGTGTGGGTAAATATACCCCGAACGATGCAATTCAAGGGGATATGGGCTGGAGACCTCCAAGTGTTAAGCAGTGGACTTGTGTTTTTCGACACTGGGCTAGATGTAACATAATGTGCACAGATAGATTAAATTATAGAATATTTAAATAGTGTTATAGAAATGCTCTTAATAAGAGAAGAAATTGGTGTTTTAGGATTATGTCTAAGTTTAAAGAATGTAATTTAGATTTGTATACTGATTTAAATAATGTATTGTGTAAACAAAATATTACGCAGATAGAAGAATTTTACTTGATAAGTATATAGAAAACTGGCAAAATAGAATATTGACACAAGATGTTGGTAAAAATTGCGGATTTATAAATTGTTTAAAGACAGTTATGGAAGTGAATTATATTTATCTAAAATTTATCTTATAAATATAGAAGTGCTTTTGCTAAATTTAGATGCGGAGTAGCTCCGTTGAAAATTGAAACAGGGCGGTATGAAAATAAAAATGTAGACGAAAGAGTGTGTTTTATGTGTAATGATAGCATAGAAGACGAAAAACATGTAATACTATCATGCCCTTTATATGCAGATTTGCGCTTTTGTCTATATAGCGAAGCTATGAAATATAATGTAGATTTTAATGATTTGTCTGATGATGATAAATTTGTTTATTTATTTAAAAACATTAATTGTTATGATATGGTTGCCAAAACCTGCTTTGATATTTTAAGTAGAAGAAATACCTTTTTATATTCTTAAAATGAAATTATTTTAATAATCGTATGTATTTTAACTAGTTTTATATAGAAATTGTTTTACAGTCTCTCATAATTCTTAATAGAATGGTACTTGTATTTTATATTTGTGTATTGTCTGTTTTATATTGTGTATATACTCTGTATGTACTGTATATTTATGTATTGCAAGTAGTGAGACTTTAATAAAATATTGAATCTGAATCTAAACATGTTTTTGGTAATAAAATGAATAAATGAATAAATAAATATAAAAATAAAATAAATAAATAAATAAATAAATAAATAAATAAATAAATAAATAAATAAATAAATAAATTCTTACTTTGACATTTGGTTCCGCTACTTTTAGGTCTATTGCTATAGTTTCAATTTTATTAGAGTCTGGGTACGGATTTTCGTAGAAGGACCTCTCTAATATTTGTACTTGACTTTGTGTGTAGGTTGTTCTATTTTTCTTTTGTCTTCCACTGTCTGTAGACTCGGAAATCGGAGTATGTGTTGATGAACTGTTGGTCGAATAAGTGTCTCCAGTATTTAAGCAATCAGATGCTGAGGACAGCTCAATTTCTCTTCCGCTTTCTCGTGGCACCTGGCGGTTCATGTCATTGTCTACTGAAAATAATGGGATAATAAGTATATGCAATTTTTCATTAAATAATAAATCTCTTAACTATTCAAACATAAAAGTTTTTTACTGTCAGACTTTTCATAGAGAAACATGTGCAATCTAATTTAAAAAAAAAATTAAAAAATAAGCCTGATTAAATGTGACGAAAAGGAATAAGACAAATTCAAATATTACAAATTTAGAGTATTTTATTATAAACACAAAAAGATTAAATAAAAGAATTTACATTTGCTTACGCAAATCCTTTCCCATACATGAGGGTGTGGATGGGGGGTTTACAGAATAGAGAATAATGGACAAAATATAAGGAATAGAGAAAAATGAACCAAAAACAAAACAAACGGAATAAAACAATTAAACTCGACGCAAAATTTGCCTTAATTTTTCAACAACAATATCATTTACTTAAAAATTGACAATATTTATGTTGAAAATGAAACATTTCTCCAAAAGAACACTCAGCGATATCCGCCAAGTGACTGAACAAGCAATGATGTTTTAATCACTCATCTTACCTCGTTACTTAATTGGTTAAATTATATTTTATTTACCAGTAATAGAGGGAAAGAAAGCTAGACACGGATTGATATCCTCAGAGCGCTAAGCAGATTTTACAAATAAAATATAGCCTTACCATACGATCTGCCAGAGTCTTCCTCGGATGAACTAGTGTTTCCTGCTATTTTCTGTACAATGAACATCTGCTGTGTTGACGCAATATTTTGCGCACTTTCGTCGGCTGTTGTCTGTACCATTGGGTATATCAGGTTTTGGCTCATCATATGTCCTGTAAACTGATTTGTTGAAAATGAAGGCATTGTCTGGTGTAAGGACATGAAGTTGTCCTGTAATGTGTCTTTGGGTATATCTATAGTTAGCTGTGTCGATTTGTTGCTAAGAGATGACAGCACTGCCGTTTCTTCTGTTACTTCACTCTGAAAATTTACTTGAAGAACCTATGGAAATATAAAAAAGGCCGTTTATGTATCGTTTAAAGACTAGTTTTAAGATGAAACCCACCAAACAAGCACCAAGTGCATTAATTAAATGTATTTAAAAAATAAGTACAATCATTGTTATATTTAAGATTCAAAAATTGTATTCAAAAATATAATTTTTTAGTTTGTTTTAATTTACTTTAACAGAAAGGCGTTGTTATTTATTAAGATAAAATATTGTTTAAAGTGTGCACGAAAAAAAATCCCCAGAAAAAAACCCTGTTAAATTATCTTAAAAAATCAAATAATAAAACTTACCTTTTCTTGCATCTTGTAATTCTTTGTCAATTCTGAATTATTTTCTTAAATTAAAAATTTAGGTATTTTTCTTTTTAATTATGTTTAATTCAGAATTTAGGAATTGATAACTAACCCTTAAGAAGCAGGTTTATATATTTGCATTTAGTTCTGAGGTATGGCTTTGAGTAAATCAAATGATCAGTTGAGATGAACACTTCTGCTCAGTTGATTAATTAAATGTCTAGTGATTACAGTTCAAGTGAACATTCAACTTTTTAATTAAAGAGTTTTTGTTTCGTAATTCATAAATCACTTTTTTTTTTACCTGAAAGACAATGCTAATTATTGACTATTTGCTTATTAATTAATTAATTAATTTTATACGCGGAATAAATAGTTGGACTTATCCCTTGAAAATAATTTGCCAAATCTGGACAGGACAGATGTAAGAAAACCAAGGAGAGATGTCTTTGAAAATTGTAGGCGTAAAATCTGTTATGACGTATATTGCTGTTGTGGTCGCATATATTTATTATTCTATGAAGTAAATGCATGTTCATTGTATGATAGTGATGTCGATTTCACCTCTTAAACTCGTCAACTTAAATGTAGTTTCACTTTATCTTAGCAAACTACACATTACAATGTCACTTTATCTTAGCAAACTACGCATTACAATAGTCTTAAATGATGAATACATTAAGTATGGAGTTTGGTCAATTTTGACTGTTTTGGATTACATTGCTCAAGAAATATACAAAACATAATCTGGATCAATACCATTAACTATACAGATTTCATATTCATAGATATGTGTATAAGTAACGTATGCTTTTCAATCCAGTTAAAATTGAGGGAAAAGAAAAAATGGCGGTAATAAAATAGGTCCGATTTAAATACTGAAGACAAATACAGAGACATTTACGTTTTCCCATTTTACAAACAAACAAAAAAACACAGATTTTTAGCTAAGATAATCATAAGATAGCTTCAATGTGCATGCTCAGATATGTCGTAAGTCGGTCCTCACATTATTAAGACATTCTTAGGACTGATCGTAGGAGTTTCGATAAACAGGCACCAGATTATTAGATATAATGTCTAATGTATGGTATAACTGATTTGAATCACATTAGATTGGTTTTAAAATAATAAAATTAGCATGTTTTGAATAACTTTAAATATTCTGTCTTAAGATGTATCGAACATATATATTGATATGATATGATATAAAAGCAATCATTAGATTTAAGTATTGAACTCACTATTAACTTTTATTATATACATGCACAAAACTTTTTTACACTTTATTTCGTTAAGCTCAGTTGGATTTTGAATGCACAACATGAGACAATTCAAGCATACAGATACATTTTCAGTACATAACATATATATCGGACACAATTGCATAAACGATACTATACAATTATAGCCTTTGTATGAGGTCGATACAAGGATATATTGACCTGAGTGAAAGAAGTATATGGACTGAGGACGAAGTCCGAGGTCGATATATTTCTTTGGGTCGATATATCCTGTACTGACCTCATACATAGGCTATAATTGTTATATTATTAATTTCCGACCATATTTGTATCAAAATCGTCATTTGATTAGTTAGAATTTTATAGATATCATATTGTCTCCTAGACAATGACAATATATTATCAAATATTTTCATGTTTGTTTCTATACATCTTATGCATTTGAAGATTTTTTTTTCTTGAAATAATCGATCATAGATATTTTTATAAAACTTTTAACAATATCATGAAATTCATTACATGACGTCACAAAGTATATCGGTTTTTAGATATTCTAAAAATAACCGTGCAATATGCTTTTTGTTATCCGCCGTTTTCTATCTACCTTCGAAAATATAGTTTAACATGTGACTATCCCTGAACGAATCAAATTAGTTAAAATATACGAATTAATAATATAATACGATATTATTCCGTAAAATTTAGTGGCTGACTGTTCCGGTAAACTGAATATGAAATTTTCACACTATTCACTTCACTTTCCCCAATTGTATTATCGAAAACATACAACTCTAAAACGGTTCCGAGTTAACGATTGATTTGTTTTTATAGATTTTTAAACGAAACCCATGAAATGTGTAAGGGGTTTATTTATTCAAATGTATTGATTGTTGTTTGCTTAATTAATTGATTGATAGATTGGTGTTTAACACCACTTTCAGCACTAGTGGCTATTTCGTGGCGGTCAGTTTATAATTAAGACTTGAATGCTTCTTTATATAATTCTATTGGGGTCTAAAAGCGTTGACCGAAGCTCATTTTGTATGAAGCGCGAAAACGCTTCATTTTAAAAATGTGTGCACGATCAACGCGTTTAAAACCCTATAATATTAAAAAAAAAGAAGCATTCAATTCTTATAATAACATATTTTTTGCTACGACCATGAAATTAAAAATTATATCAAGATTTTCTTTCGATGTTTTATTTTAACATTGCCACGGATAGCACGTGCAGTCATAGCTGTTGGATTGTAATTAAGAAATGAATGCTTCTTTTTGTAAACTTATTAGCGTGTAAAAGTGTTGACCGAAGGAACACTTTTACACTCCAATAAAATTACAAAAAGAAGCATTTATTTCTTATAATTACATTTTTATGCTAATAAGACCAAGAAAAAAAGTTTTATAAAGTTTTCTTTTATTTACCTGTGCACTTTTTTGTGGAAGCACGTGTCATCACGAATGTAATATTTCATTTTGATATGTAGGTTAATTTTTGAATGACGCGCGATTGTTGTTAGCCAATCAAACTAACGGATTGTCGTGAAACATACATGTAATGTAATTATACGGAAATACATTATGATATTTGAGTGCCTCACGATTGTTGTCAGCCAATCAAAATTACGGATTCTGATAAAACATACATGTAATGTAATTATTGGTGGATGAAGCCGAAGTGCCTGGAGAGAACCACCGACCTTCGGTACGGAAACTGACAATCATTACGTTTAGAGTCGAACGCACCTACCACATGCTGGATTTGAACTCACAACCTCAGCGTTGACCAGCTTATGATACACTAGTTAGACTACTAAGACCACTCGGCCACCGAGGCCCCCTTGTTCACTTGTTTGCTTAAGGCCCCGTGACAAATAAGTCATGCATTTATTCAAAACGAAAACAAATTAACAGTAAATTTAATAGGCAGGTTCTGTAGTGTGGGTCGATCACAATGAAGGACATGGTTTACGACGCCACTGGAAAATAAGGACATGTTGGAAGGGACAGATATTTAAATGGCAGACAAATAAGGATAATGTGTATTCCAAACTTGTACCTAAGAATCTAATCACTTTCCATTTTGAGATCTAGTAAGTCGTAATCATTTTCATATCGTTATCTAGTCATTTTGGCCATTGTATTATTTTTTTCTCCTCGAAACATACGTTTAAGTAAAGGTATATTTTCTATGCTTGAAAATTCAGAGCCGGTTCCTTATCTTAAATAGTATTCACCTTTTTCCATATAAACCCATTTTAAATCAACATAAACCGCATCATTTTTTAAGATCAGATGTGTTGATGGTTGACTGTTCACACATTTTCTATTCCATTCATATAATGATAAGCTTTCAACTCTTCACGATAATATGATTGGAAGTTGCACATACACATGCACACAAGCAGGATTTACTACTAACATCTATGATGATAAAATATAACCACTAGAATTGAAAACCAAAAGATATATTGAAAAGAAAGAAAAGTAGGAAATATTTTTTACAGAAACTCAAAATTACTTTTAGTTCATAAATTTTCATCTCAAAATCCAAAAAATGTGACAGTAATTTTCTTTATCATTAATAAATATTGATATTACAGTCCTTGGATGGTGTAAACTTCCTACTAACACCATACACCATTACACCATTCATCATACATCATTACACCATTCATCATACACCATTACACCATACACCCTGTGCCATTACACCATACACGTTACACCTTTGCACTATACACCTTACACATTACACCATAATGCAATTTAATTTCAAAGAAAGCGTGCGACTACAAAATTTTTATTTATTTTAAAAACGAATTTTAAAAATTAAAATCAGTTCTAATCAATATTTTATATAGTTTTAAATGTCGTACACCATTCATTCACACCATTTCCGATCGCACGTTACACCATTTTACTATACTAGCACCTACAAACATGAGATGTTTGTCACTGTTTTTCAATGAGATCGTGGACTGTATGAAAATATCTATGGAAAGATTGAAAGGAGGTAGATTCATGGTGTGAAGTTCATGTTTTAAAATATGAACCAAGAAGCAATGTAATTTAAGGACTAAGATATAGAAATGTGAAGCACAAATATTGTGCAAAATCTTATATCAATCCAACCCCGCTCGTGAAAAGTAGTTATATGTATTTCTAAGTAATTATTTTATACTCAAGTCTAGAGCTCTATTTTGTAAAAATGTATATCATAAAACCCGTCTCTCATTTTTAATTGACGCAAAATGAGGGCTTCTTTCAGTGGTTGAGATATCACGTATTTGTTTTAAAACCTTATGCAATGGATAATTATTTGCAAAATTTTCTCACAGAAGGCAATTGCAAAAATTTGGTTCGTTGAAATAAGTAAGATATGCATAATTATGCATTTTTCATCTACTATGAAGCTGTGAGCTGCTGTTTGTACGTTGCAGTTTAAAAATAATTGTGCAACAAGTGAACAAAATAATAACACTTAATATTTTTCGAGACAAACAAACGCAATTTTTAACATTTTCCAAATTTATCATCATATTAATACCTACAATACGAAATAATTACTTTGATATCAGTAGTAAAATGAACAAATTATTCGGAAATAACATATCAGAGATTCCGATTCAAATAATTACCACTCTCATGCTGGTGAATGTAAAAGAGAGGCGAAAGATACCAATTGGGATATTCAAACTCATAAGTCAAAAACAAACTGACAATGCCATGGCAATAAACGAAAAACGACCAAAAGACAAACAACAGTATACAAAACACAACATAGAAAACTAGACTATATAGCAAAACGAACCGCACCAAAATCCAGGGGTAAACTCAGATTACATTCCAGGGGCGGATCCAGACATTTTAAAAAGGGGGGGTTCCCAACCCAGGATAAAAGGGGGTTCCAACTATATCTCCCTATTCAAATGCATTGATTGTCCAAAAAAAAGGGGGTTCCAACCCCCGGAACCCCCCTCTCTGGATCCGCCACTGCATGCTCATACCTATACCTAAAGAGTCATGATGTAGATTTCTGTAACTCGACTATTTCACGTACGCCTTCTCTGATGACATTCCCGCGCTAAAATATCAATTTTATTTCAAGTTTTTTATCAATATACATCAATACTGTGACGTTATAAATACAACCCCCTCCTGCACGTGAAAAAGGTATATATTTGAACTGAAAATCTGTTCAAACATCAAGACTGCATATCATATTGTAAATATATGTGTTGGTTGGTCGATAGCTTATCGACGAATGCAATAGATAGCTTCTTATTTATACTCATTTTTAATTTGTCAAAATCTATTTATATTATTAGTAAGTAAACATTTCATATTTTTTTCATATTTTACTCGGCTTTTGATAATATTGGTTGTCATTTGGGCTTGTAAACCCTTCATTTTTTTAATATATGTGTTGGTGGGTCGATGTCTTATCGACGAATGCAATAGATGGCTTCTTATTTATACTAATTTTAATTTGTCAAAATCTATTTATATTATTAGTAAGTAAACATTTCATATTTTTTTCATATGTTATTACAGCGTTTTAAAGTAAACATTCTACATTGTATGTCATAAAAACCGTTTCAGTCTTCATTTGCCTCAAAATAAGGGTTTTTTCAGTGGTTGATATACCATTTGTTTCAAAAACTTGTAAAGTAGCCAATTTGTAAAATCTCCTTAAAACCTGGTTCGTTAAAATCTCCTTAAAACCTGGCCACCGTTTCACAAAGCCTTCTTAACTTACGATCATCGTATCATTTTACGATCCGTTTACGTGTGGTTCTACGTTCCCGTTACGTGTGTTTCACAAAGGCATCGTAAAGGAATACTAAGTTGATCGCAAGTTACGCACTGTGTATCATCGTAAGTGTATCGTAAACGGAATTCTGTAAACAGGAGGTGTGAATCGTAGTTTATTTACATCGGAATATGGCACACTCTTCTTTCACAGATCGATGAGTCGAGCATGCCGATGAGAGCGGACGTGAAAATGTTTGCAGAGAAACCTTCAACATCATTAAAATTGTTTTGCCAAATTGGTTTCATGCATAAATATTGTTATCCTTACATCTTATATTTTATGTTTTGGATCATATTTTTTTGTTGAGGAAAGATTCTGCAGATATTTTCAGGTTTGTTTGAGACATGTGGTCAGATGGAATCCATTAGTAGTTTCCATGTGGGAAACTATCAGACCAATCTATTTGATGTCTGAGGGTTTTAGCTGTTGTTCCCCTAATGGATCGGTAGTTTCTTTCCGAGATGCTTTATCGTAGGATTTTCGGCTTTCCTCTACCAGGAATACAGCTGGGCATTTAGCAGTATCGGTTTGGAATCCAACTATGTCCTTTCAGGTTTCTCGTTCGTTGCCTTGGCATTTGTGCGGCATCCGGAGTGACCTTATCCTTTATTTTGTATATAATTGTTTTTATATTTTGAATTTTTATATTTTTGAGGACGAGCGAATCAGGTGAGTGGGTGTGTTCGTATGTTTTTCATTTGTAGACGAAACACAAGCCTTGTATCTTTGATGGGTTACTTCCTTTGATATTCAATAATACTTTTTTTCTTTGTATCGGAAATTTGAAATAATAGGAGAGTGACGAGACGTGTTTATATCTGATCAAAGGATTAAACGAATTTTTTAACAATTATTTGATAATGTCTAAAGTTATTATAGTACTGCAATTTTAGAGGAGATATGATTGATTGATTGATGTTTTCTGAACGTACAGTGGCAAATATTTCATGCAGATTTATGACCAAGAGAAGAATTTTCGAACAAGAAATAAGAAGTTGCATGCGTTGTCGTTGAAAAAGAATTAAAAAAAAAGTCCAATAAAAATAACCAAAACCAGTGTATATAATGTGCGAATCCTGAAATACCATTTTCACTGTATCCGTTATGAATTTCTAATGTAGAATGATAAATAAACAAACGACAAATTCATGATTTTTGAATAGAATAAGAAATAAGATATAATGTGTACTGTTTTTATAAATTCATGATATAGGTATGAGATGCGGACGGGTTTTCATCGCGCCTACAGCCATCCAGGTGTAAAATTGATACACAAATATATAAATATTAAGAATAGTTCACGAACAGAGCGTGCAAGAGATTTAAAAGCAGCAGTTAAGTTTCATTTGCAGAAAATGTACCTTTTAACATAATTATTAATGTTGTATAACTTAAAACAGGTTTTGTTATTCAGCTTGTTGATATTGAATTAAATTTCACTATGCTGTTTTCGTTATGCGATTCATGTTTACTGTCGAATAATGATACCAGACTTTCATTTTCACTGTAGGGGCGATTCATTTCTATTGTACATGCGATGCATTTTCACGGAAGGAAATTAATTGATTTTCATCACATAACGTCTTAATTCAGCCGACTCTCTAACAAAATTTATGAAGTCAGAAGGATTGATTACATGTGACCCGCCACGATATTTCCAGGCTTATGGAGGTAGAACATCATTGTGAGAAAAACGCCGTTAACTATATGTGACTAACCACTTCCAGGCTTATGAGGGTACATTGTCTAAAATTTGCTTTTTGTATATTTATCTAGGACATTCTGAAGCAAAAAAAACTCTGTCATGTTATTATGACATATTTTTTGTAATAACAATGAAACGAGTCATTTCGAATACCGACATGATAATGAGACTGTTCGATGACGAATTTTTCATTATCGAAGACACTAATTTATAAAATACAAAATTATTGTATTTTATTGGCGCTTAGTAATCTTCAACAGCGTATTTGAATAAAAATTTCAAAAGAATTAAATTTACAACATTACAAACAGTTCTTAGCTCTATTTTAGAAAATGTAATTTAAACTTGTTAAAATGAAGTTAGTATAAAATTTATCAAAGAAAGCTTTTAGAATTCCTTTTTTTTAATTGTCTTTTAACTTAGATTTATGATGCATGTCTCTATACATAGTATGCGACGCGTAGCAGTTTATTAGTAGTTGTTCTCATATATGCTTTGATACGGTGCATTTATTATGGATATATTTTACACTCCATTGATAAAATCTATAGAGCAGAGAATTTTGATTTTTTGTATCAATTTAAAATGTAGACTCAAATATTTATATGTCGTTGATACATACAAAAAGATCTATCATGTCAAAATCATGATACAACAGGAAATTTTCATATGCACGGTCTGAACACAAGAATTTACAGAATAAGCCTATTTCTTACTGAATAGAGAAAAATGGCCAAAAGAATTACAGAATACAGAAATGTAAACCCCCCCCCTTTTCCCCCTAATCCAGACCCTCATATATCATTGTGACGGATAGTTTTGTTTGTTCTATTTAACTGTTTTTATTTTCGAAAAGAATATTTGTACAAGGTGTTGTTAATAAATGTAACGGACAATATATACCATGCCCTCTCAACCGATGTCGTAATTTCATTTTTAATGAAAGAAAATATTTAAAAGCTTCTCTCCCTGTGCAATATGATTTATTAAACTCATTAGGCAGAGCAATTTTTATGACTACTTGCATAATTGTTAAATCGTATTAAATTCTGTATCAAATTTATATTAATAATAAAAGTTTCAGATCTTTAATATTGAAAACGGGTTAAAATTATTTACTTGCATTAATATTGATAAAAAAACATCCAGTTCGTTATTTTGTGTTTTTTTGTAGATCTAAGAAAAAAGCAACTCTGTTACACTAAAACAATTGACTAATTAAAATTGTCACATGGTGTCTTCTTATGTCGTCTGAATTACAATGTAAGTTATTGATCTGTAATTTATATATTCGCCATCCGTAATTATTATCTAAAATGTTTATTTGGCATGGCATACTCGATAGAAGTGCGGACGTGAAAGAAAGCACTCTTCACAAAAACGTGAATGGAGATTACATTCCACGGAGATTACATTTCGATGATTTCGTCATTTATAAAACATAATACGTGAATCTGAAGATAGAAGTTGTATTAAAATTGAATGTTGACACCGATATCGATCTGTTGGATGTAGAATTTATTTTCAAAATAGGTGTTTGTTTAGAATATACCATTCCACGGAGATCGATTACATGCTTAACAAATCTCTGCAGTTTTCAACTTTGTTTAGTTTTCAAGACTGATATGATTTGGAATAAATGACCATTAAAAATTATTTATGTTAACCTTATAAACAAAATTATTTATGTTAACCTTATAAACAAAATTATTTATGGTAAACTTATAATCAAATTTAGCTCATATCACACTCTATGTTGTGCTAAATATTTAGTCTTGTGTTGCTTGGTCTTCTATCCGTTAACGGGAATTACAGGTTTACGAAGAAAACATTATGACGGCCAATACGATCACTATCGTTGTGCAATATGTACTAAACTTTATAAAAATTAAAAATATAGATAATAAAGAAATATAAAAATCTCAGATATAAGTATAACAAGCTACGGGTATATAACTCGAAGTCGTTAGTTTTGCTTTGTTACGGTGGGACAAATCAGTGTCATAAAATGGGCGCTTTACCGGAGAACCAGTGAGTAGCGCAAAGCTAACAATACCTGCGTTTCAGGAGTAATGGCATGGGACCTATTTGTATCATGTTTTATATCTGGTTCTATTGCCAATGTTATTTCATTGATACTGTGTTTATCCAGTCTGTATCTGGATATAATATCCATTTCATTTTCAAAATGATCAAATGAAGAAAGTGTGGTTCTAATATTGAAGATTCTTCTTCGTCTTCTAACATTTGCGGCATCTTGATCGAGAATAAAGCCATCTTAGATATGGTTTAATTCATATTCGCGGAAAAACTACGATCGAGATACGACTGGGTATAGCTGTAGTAAGTTACGCCAGGATTTACGTATTATTTACGCTCATCTTAACTTACGACGACTTTGTGAAACGGCTGTTAAACCTACGATTTATTTACGATGAACGTACGATGACACGTAGACTTACGAAGGCTTTGTGAAACGGTACCCTGGTTCGTTAAAATACGTTATATAAACGAACGTGTGCATTTTTCATCATATTTGAAGCTGTTGTACATTGGAGATTAAAAATAAATGGTGCAAAAATTCAAATACAAGTCAACAATAAAACTTCACTTTATTTATTTATTTGATTTATTCAGATGAACAAAGTGTTTGAAAGTGTTTGAAATTTATCATAGTATTAACATCTTAACTACCTATAAACAATACCTTTTATATACACATCAACTAAGGCAATGGTTCGGATATCACATGCCAGTTATTCTAATGATTACCTCCACATGCGAGTTAGTCTAACCCACACGCTGAGGGGATGGGATTAATTCTTTTTTAATTTTATTCCTTTTGAGAAAAACAAACTGTAATAGTATTGTAAGATTTCATTTATTTTACAAAACTTACAGCACTAGCTGTTATCTTTTGTGTCACACAATATCAAATCAAATATATATATACATATATTACTTGTATACCTGGTTTTAAAGTTTTTTCTGAGGGAAATAAGACGAACGATTGAACCTCCCCAAACACCCACACCTATATGTACACAAAACTTATTCACCAACACTAACAGAAAGCAATACCCACACCCACACTCGCCACCACCCCACTTGCCTTTCTTATAATAGCATTCTATGACGACATTACCCCGCTCAAAAGATTTCTTTTATACGGAGTTTTTTTTTTAATATATATGTATCACTACTGTGACGGCGTAAATCCGCTCGTGCCAAATGTTGTAGATTAAACTGAAAAGATATTCAAACAACAAATGAGAATATCATATTGCAAATATATGTGTTGTTGGGTCACTGTCTTATCGACGAATGAAATTGATTTGTCAAAAAAGTTCTTATATTTATTAGTAATTGAAAACTTTATATTTTACAGCTCTTTTCTGTAAAAACAGATGTATATCATAAAAACCGTTTCCTTGTCTTCGTTTTACGCAAAAAAAAAAAAAAAAAAAATGGAGCTTCTTTCAGTGTTTGACAAACCATGTATTTGTTTCCAAACCATAAATAGTAGACAATTTGCAAAAATCCTCGAAGAAGGCACAATATGTGGTATGATTGCCAATGAGACAGCTCTCCACCAGAGACAAATGACGTAGAAGTAAGAGTAAGCAAAATTGATATCATGGTCACCGTACGGCCTTAAACAATGAGCAAAACCTATACCACACAGCAAGCTAGTTCGTTTAAAACGTAGGATATACCTACGCATTTTTCATTTATTTGAAGTAAAATGCTGTTGTACATTGCACATCAAAAATAAATACAACTAATTATATTAAAATAAATCAAATGCAACACGTCAACAATAAAATAACACTTTATTATGATTTTTCAAGAAAAAACTAACATTTATTTTTTAAGTTTGAGTTTTATCATCATACTACTGTAACAACTTAACTACAAATAATTTCTTTGATATACATATATCCAGTAGGGCAAATGGTTCGGAAATTACATGCCAGTGATTCTAATGATAACCACTATATGCGAGTGAGTCTAAGCCGTACGCTTGTGCCATTGCTTCTTTTTTTTCCGAAAAAAAAGTAATAATATTATAAGACTGAAATCACAGTCCACATCAATGGACGGAAAAGTATTCGGTTTATTATACAAAACTCACTGCACTAGCTGTTATCTTAAGTGTTACAAAAAATCAAATCGAAAATAAATATACACACATGACTTGTGTTACTGGCTTTAAAGTGCTGTCAGAAGGAAATAAGTAAGTACAACGAAACCCTCCACAAACACAGAAATACGCACATACAAACACCAACACCCACACACTCATTTACCAACACCAACACAAACAAAAACCCCACATGACATGTTGATTTCAGGAAATTTTCATAGATAGCTTACCTGATTTTTTTATAAGATTTTTTTTTGTAGACTGGAAAGAAAAATGATTAAAAAATGAAAGACGAGGAAAAGAAGGAATATGTCACCGTTGTTTCGTCAAGTTGTAATGTGACAACTTATTTCTATTTCAACTCTTGTTAATAGATATTGTGGATCTAAAGAGAACCGTCGTGGTGTACGTTTCGTTTCCGAGGTTATCACCATGCAGTTAGTAGTTAGCACTTTGTGTTGACATCAAATATCATTGATATGGTCATTTTCGGTAAATTTTCTGTTGATCGAATTTTTACTTACTCGAAATACAATGGTTTTTTTCTAACCCCTGGTCAAAGATTGATGAGTCTGATGTAGACGAAACGCGCGTCTGACGTAGCCAACTATAAGACTGTTGTCTGGATGAATATTTGCATATTCAATTGTCCTTGCTCTGTAATATTTTGTTTGGTTGTAATCACTTTAATTTCTTTTTTAGCATTAATAGATCTGATTCTTTCTCTTCAAACTCTAAGCAGTGCAAATTAATTTCAAAGATTCAGGCTTTTTTGGTTTCATCAAAAGTTTTAAAAAAATGACTTGAATTTTTATCAACTGAGCTGATTCTTACATCTAGCGTTCAACTGACTTTACCTTCGAGTTAGAACCGATATTTTTCAAGGAATGGTTACATGCCGAGAAATCCCCGACTATATTTCTAAACAATAGGACCCGTCATTAAAGTTACATGGTCAGTTAAACCTATAAGTTTATTGCCACCAGGTACAGGAAATATTTAGTATAACTTATGTATGTAATATGAATTTCGTGGCTTTGAGTTTATGTCTCATTAATGTATACTCTACTTCTCATTTTATTTATCTAATATTTCAACGCAATGAAATAAAATGTGTTTAAATTCCAATGTTATACTTGACAATTGAAAGAGTGTTTGTTCATTGCTTTTGAACTTCTACAGGTAATACCTTCGAAATTCCCATACATGCATATACTTTTTATTATTATTTTTCTTTTATAAAAGGAATCTGTTATATTTGCGAAGTTTCACTCTGCGGGAAACGACACATTTTTCCAGTATTTTATATATGATTGAATATGATTTTTCTATTTGTAATCAGTTCAATAGAATTATCCTCCAAAACAATTAGAAGGTAGGCTTGGTGTAGAATATGTATTAAGACATAATTAAATGCTCTTGGTCAAACTATTTTACATATGATCTTTTTAATTTCCATACGACAACTACTAGCTAACTTTTTTGTACTATATAGAGATTGGACTAACATTCAAAGTTAACGTTTGGATTTATTTAAGATTTATGTCATTAATATTGATTCTCTGTAAAAATGATAAAGTTTAATTTTATACTCTTACATTTAATTGTTTGAAAATAACCAACTCTACCAGAAGTTGCTATCATTTCTAATATTTGAAGTTAAATATAATAATAACGAATGAGAATTTTCCATAACATTCATATTCTCATACTTATTAGTTGTGGATAAAACTGTCACGATTTGGCAAACATAAAACTTATATGTATATTATCTATATTCTTATTTAAAAATACATCATGCTCATTCATAGGGATATGCTGAGAAACCATAAAAGCTCACATTTGTTTATTTGTATGATTAATCTGCAGGCGTTAGTATGCTGTGCGCCGTATGGGTTTTGCTCATTGTTGAAGGACGTACGGTGAACTATAGTTACTAACTTCTACGTTATTTGGTCTGGTGGAGAGTTGTCTCATTGGCAATAATTCCAAATCTTTTTATCTTTATAGAATCAGACTATTTCAACAGCGGAAATGGCCACTCCGCCATTAGTCTTTGGATCCTAGACTTTTATAATGACAGAAATAGTGGAATCATGTAGAAAACACATCATGTAGTACATGTATTTATTAATAAAAAATATGCAAGTTTTTTTTTATGAAAAGACATAGGAAATACGAAATAAAATTATACAGCCATCATTGAATAATACTGATCGTAAAAAGGAATACGAACAACAAGCATTCTAAATGATAAAAAATAAAAATAAATAAATGGTGTTTATAATCTTTTACATGTATACAAATACATAAAATGACGATATACCTTTTATAAAAGAGGATTTGGAGAAAGGTAGAAATTTTAGGCACATAGAGAAAAAATACGATATTTCCGGTAAATTCTTGAGCGAACCAAGACGCATGTCACAAATAAATTTTATGGACCGGAAAAGAACGAATAGGGCGTAGATTCATATGGAACAACGACAAAAGAAATACTAGGGTAGAATCAATAATACAAGTGTCAGCACTTATATAAGAGATCTTTCATTTATCCTGACAAAATGTCTCGCTTGTTCATGGTGTCTGCACAGAGCTTACACCGTAATGAAGGTGAATATAAAGGCACTATATACCGATTTCTTTGTGAAAATGTTTTTTCTTGACTGACACCCATAAGGTACCGAAGACCAAATGTATGTGAAGCCAACTACATTAAACATTTGAGAGAAACATAAAAAAAACCAAACAAGGGCCAAAACACAACAGTAAAAATAATTTAAGGTCCACATTGTCTTACGGATCTGCAATCTTAGTTTTATAAATTATTACGTAATCTATAACTTGGAATCTACATTCAAATGTCAGAACAGCCCCTGGCGTCGACTAAAGTTATGTTTGTTACAATTCATCAGGAACCGCTGCACATATGGTATTCATAAATAGAAGGTAAATAAAACAAGTAAACTAGCTCTCCATACTAATTTTATCAAGATGCTTGCTAGAAAACTGGTTTAAGGAAAATAAGGTTAAATTTGGCAATGACCAAAGATCGACTATTTAAAATAACATTTAAACAACAAATATGTATAAAATGAAGTTTGATCAAATAAATCCATTTAAGTAGCGTATAGTTTAAGTTTGATTGATCGTTGGTTGCTTCAAGTCCAATGGCAAATATTTCATGCATGTTCAGGACAATATATATATAAAAAACTTACACTAACAATGTAAAACACAAAGCATTATGCTAGTATTATTTCATCTCACATCATTAAACCAAAGTCGTCATTTGAAACGAAATGACTTTGGGTAGACGTGCTTAGAACAGAAATCTAACAAAAGTTCCAAGAATTTACAAGCACATCAAATTAATGGGTATTTTATTCTTATATACGGTTGCTGAAAGGCTTAAATGATAAAATTAACAACTCAACATATTACACCCCAGGTTCTATACTTTTACCGATGTTTGGTCATTTTATACATCTGAATATCATTCATAAGGCGTCATGTCTGCAAAGTATTTTTTATCTATACATTTTCCTTTTTAGATGATAACAGTGAAGGGTTTGAAGCATATACATTAGTGTAAGTAGTCAATTAATTAAATGCAACAGTATGGACATCAACTATAAGAATACATTCGAAGGAATAGTGTTGGTCGTATGACATCATTGTAATTCATTTTCGTGAAAGCACTTACTTTTATACGCTTTATAAATTAGTGTGAAATACATTAAACGAATAATATTATACGATCAATTTGATTCATTGATGTCACATGTATGGATTACCTGTGTTATATCTGCCTTTATTGTAAATATGAGTTTTTAAAGAGAACTTGATATTACATTTCTTTTCAAAGCTACTATTGACAAACCCCACACTGCAGACATTGGCAACTTATTTTGAAGTCTTTAATAGGCGTAAGAATCGGCTATTATAATTTCAATAAAATTAACCGTTATGTCCAAATCTAATGATATTATATTTATAAAGTGTAATGCCTCATAGGACAATTTAAGCGGCATTTCCTACGATTTATACAAAAAAAATTTTTTGTTCATTCTCAAACATTTATAAACTAGGGATATTCAAGTAATATTTCGGTATGAACAATTTGGTTCAATTTTGTCAAAATAAGCTCAAAGACGTCGTCGTTGATGAATTATTGGCAAGTCAATAATTCAACCTCAATTGTATCCGTATTCATGCTACCTTTAATTTGAAACTGAGCTGAAGACAGGTTGTGCATAATCTCAGTATGGTTATTCACGAACTCAGCATGATAAGTTATTCATAAGAAAAAGTGTCAACATTGAAAAGCAAAGAACCTGTGATGACTGATTCTGCCAACAAAAAAAATCTCATATAGGTTAAACGATGACTTGCATATGTTTTTTTGTTGTTGTTGTTGTCTTAGATATGAAATCAAACATATCCAGAAATATCGTCATTGTACGATTGCGCGTGCTTGTCTGTCTTTTTATATTTTTATTTATGTTTATATAGGTCATATAACCATCGGCAGTCTTCGGAGGTCATCTCGATTGTTTATCATATGCATTGTTAATTGTTTCTTTAGGACATTTTATAATTTGGATAAACGTTTTAGTATGTTATAAATCATATAAGCGATTTTGAGTTAAATCGGTAAAAATGAATTTGACAGCTAATGCCCGTTTAAAAAACTTACAATAAAAACATAACATACATGTATAGAATCATCATCATGGTTATTGGAGTCAGGGGACTCAAACATCTATAAACTTTATAATTCATTTCATACAAACACGAAAAAAATCGATAATTATCAAGATTGAAATTGAACAGTATTTGTATTTTCCAAAATAAATTACGTAACATAAGATTTTTCTATACAATTTTGTAAACTGATAAGCTACCAAAAGAAACATTAAAAAGAAGATAAAACAGAAAATCTACTGTAAAGTAAGAAAAGAAAAAAAAAAGAAGATTCTATGAGTATTATAGAGCAAATATAGATACTGAAAACATGTTGCTATAATTTTAAAAGATGCAGAAAGTATTAGAATGCAATAGATTCTCAGAAGAAATTTTCAGAAGAAGAATTCCATTCCCTGCTTCTTGATTAACCAAACATTAATTTTGAATGGGTCTTTGTTTTCCCTCTCGATTTGAAAGTTTTTAAAATGGAAAATAGTAAATTAATATTTTTTCGGAAAACTAGGCTAAAAACTAATTTCGAAATCATTATAAGAAAAGAAGATGTGGTATGAATGCCAATGACACAACTCATCCACCAGAGACGTAATGACAAAGAAGGTTAGCAACTGTATGTCATCGTACGTCCTTCAACAATGAGTACCGCATAGAAAGGGATAAAAGAACCCGAAATGACAAATGTAAAATAATACAAACGAGAAAACTAACGGTCATGTTTATTTTACCCACCTTCAAGCCAATTCAATTTTCTTTCAGCATAGAGACATTAAAAGATATAACCAATTAAAAGTTAAATGGCTGCTCTCATAAAATGACAGTGAACATTTCAACCGTTTATGGTTCTCGTCGTATAATGATATTAAAAGTTGACTTATTATAAATATTATATTTATATATATATTGTTTTTACAGCGTTTACTTCACGCATTTGAAACATATTCCCCAAATTGTTAATTAAATATCAATGTTCAGCAGTATAGCACCCATCCTGTTATTTTGACTTCATCGACGGAGATGAAGAGCCTTTACTTTGTGCTTGTGTTTATTTCTCTGACGTCATGTGAATGGGGCATCCATGCTGTTAAAACCTTTGCTTTCTTCTTGTAATTTTTCTCCGATGTCATACTTTCATTCTGCTCACGAGGCGTTTGTGTTGTCGTTGTTGGCGATTTACGTACTCTTGGAGAAGTTTTTGTACTTATTGGAGCTGTCTGTGTTGAATCAACATGATTTGAAATGATATATACGTCACCCATCTGTAAATAAAGTTTAACAAGAGACTGAAAAGTTTGCAAGAAAGAATGTAATGCTGCAGTATGTGTTATGACTGAAATATACAAAGAGACCAAAAAAGAGCGATGCAAGTAGAAGTTCAGTTAAGAAAGAAAATAAGAGGGTTTATATCTATATCGAAAAATAACCATCACCAAACAGTGCTCGGAAAGACAAAACAGAGAGAGAGAGAAAAAAACAAAAACACAAACAAATGAATGAAAATGCTACTCCGTCATTATATAAAGCTCTACATACTTTAAACTTAAAATAATATATATTCAATAAGATATATATCTAATTTTTTATATTTTACATTCACTCTCATTAGATTGATTGATTCATTAGAAATCATTATTCAGTACTTTTTGGTTGTTTTGATATATCAATTAATCAACTTTACATATTAAAAGGTATTGTTTTTATAGGTGAAAATAAATGTCTGTTTCCTAATTATTTAGTGCTGGTGTTTATGTGCCGAACATTATGAGAATGTGGCATCCAAGCATTAAGGACCTTAGCTATCTTTTTCTTTTCTTCCATTGTGGTTGAATCTGTAGGTGTTGGTGACGTTTGTGTCTGTCTAACAGAAACTTTTTTCTTCACAGGTTTCATTGAATTATGATTTGAATTTCTGTTATGTCTGCCCGAGTTGCCGTCGCTGTCGCCAGGAAACTCTCTGCAACATCGGCAAGCTCCACAGAATCCACCACAGCATCCGTAAAATCCACAACAACCGTTAAGGGAACAACATCCTTTATAATCGACCAAGCCACAACATGGACCACAACTATCTCCGTATCGGTCCTGGCTTTCTGAGAATTCTGACACACGACTTTTTCTTCTGTGACTATAAGATACATTCAATATCATTATAACTAAACAGTCATTCTAAAACATTTACTTCTTAAGAAAACATACTGATAGATATTCTAATAGTCCGTTTGCCAATACCGTGTGATTATGTTAATACACATTTACCGGACAAAATGGGCTTCTGCCCACGCAAAGCTTAATAAGTTGAAGGTGATACACAGCTAATTTAGTACAAGTAATCTTGATGTACAGTTCTAAAGATGTATATCAAATGTACATCTGTAAAGCTGTATATGAACTGTACAGCTGTAAAGCTGTATATAAACTGTACATCTGAAAAGCTGTATATAAACTGTAATTTGTTAAGCTGTATATAAACTGTACATCTGTAAAACTGTATATAAACTGTACATTTTTAAAGCTTAAGCTGTATATAAACTGCAACTCTGTAAAAATGTACATTAACTGCACATTTTTAAATCTGTGTATAAGCTAAACATATAGATTCTACCACTGGATCTTGTGTGATACGATATCTATCCACAGATTGTATACAGTTTTACAGATGTACAGTTTATATACAGCTTAACAGATGTATAGTTTATATACAGCTTTACAGATGTACAGTTCACATACAGCTTTACAGCTGTACAGTTGATATAGAACTTTTAAGATGTACAGTTTAAATAAAGCTTTACAGCTGTACAGTTTATATACAGCTTTACAGATGTACATTTGTTATGCATCTTTAGAACTGTACATCAAGATTACTTTTACTAAAGTAGCTGTGTATAATTGGCGTTTTAACCTTCTTTTAGGGAAAACAACTACTAGTATTAAAGGTTTTCAGCTTAACAAAATATTAAATGTAATTGAAAGATTTGATAAACTTAAAGGTTACACACATTACGCACAAGTAAATTTGTTCTTTCCGCTAACGAAAATTTACGACCCTCCAAAGGGAGACAACTGAAAAATGGATATCTAAATTACGGGAATAGGCAAATAGACTAGTCTAGTAAGTTTTTGGTTTTGAAAACAGATGATATTACATGTAAACACACCTTTTTTGTAAAGATCAATAATACGTAAACTTCGTTGATAAACTTCGTGGAGGTAAAAAGTATTTGAATGTAATTACTTTTCTGTATAAAAATGACATCATTATATAATAAATTGAAAACTTTTGTTTATTCATTTTTAATATTATGTAACTAAGTTATGAATCAAGACAGGTTACAATAACCACAAAACAATAACTAGAGTAATTTGTCTAAGTTGGACAAAAGTATTATAGGAACAAAACTATGTTGTAATAAATTAATGGTTTCAGTAAAATTTATTAACTGTTTCAGTAGAATTTATTATTTTTTTCAGTAGAATTTATTGGCTGCTTATGAGTTTGAATGTCCCTTTGGTATCTTTCGCCTCTCTTTCAGTACAATTATTTTAGGTATGCATTTTTATTTCATTTCATTTTTGATATAAACTTTAATGAAGTGCATGCCATGTTTGTTCACTGATTCAAGTTGCTTTCTCATCATATGACTCTTGTCTACACAGAAATTAGATATTTGCTTTGCCTGTTTATGCCATTCACAACTTATTAGGTTTAACATATAGTTTGGACACTGGTCTATAGTTTTGAAGGTTTATCATGCAGTTTGGGGTAGTCTATACAGAACCTCTATTAGTCTTTATATTTTTTTGTACATTTGTGTTTTAAATGATGTTTCATAGCTTTAAACGCTCACAAGTTGCTCATTACGAACAAAAACCAACTATAAATCTTTCTTAAGATTACTCTTTTCTTAATCTGGAAAGTTATCTACTTTTAATCTCGAGCTGCTAGTCTATATTATTTGCAATGATATGAAGGGATAACCGTCTCTTTTAAATCAGTTTAATGAACAGCTTTGACATTAACTCTAAATTAAGCCTACTAAATGTGCTGCGTTTTATCGAATGTTTGGATTTGAAATTTAGAAACGAGGAAAATGTATAGTATGAATATCGTCAGAAATATGACAATTATTCTAAACTTTTTCTAACGATTGAGTCGTTTAAATGTGTCCTGTTTTTACTGTTGAAGGAATCCTCGACTTGTTTTTAAATTTTCTATGAACAATGCTTAGTTTATATTGTATACTTACCAGCAGCAATACCGTATGATAAGTATCAATAATATGAGTAGTAGTACAAGTGCTAACAATGAGGCTAGTCCAACTGTCATCCAAAACCATACTGAAATGTATAAACATTGCTCTCATCATTCTCAGCAGTAGATGAAACGAATAACTGAAAAGCAAGAGTAAAACACTGTACTCTTAATTAAATGATAAACTTCAGCGAAAAAGAAACATATGATAATTACAAACTTTAAACATATAAAGTATAAGAGGAATCATGATTACCAATAATATTTGAGAATACAATAAACTGAAATAATCACCAACATCGACTCCCAGAACAAAATAGACATGGTCCTCTGACACAAAATTTGGTAGTGTCAAATCAGTTCTACGTGAACACAATCTAAACCACATGTTATATGAGTCAAACAAAACAAAATTGCAAGCTTAGCAAAAAATAAGACAACCATTGAATTGAAAAAGATAACAAAGGACGACACATAATGTGGAAAGCAAGGTCAATATGTGATCGGTACTACAGAAAGCTACCACAACTGAGGGTTGAACACTGCACATCAAGAAAAAGCAAAACAAAAACACAAACAATGCTGACAGGGTTATAGAAGTCTTATTATAAAGTTTCGTTAAAATGAGTAGTACTTGTGAGAGGTCTGTATTCAAAATCGTCAGACCATTAGAAGAAACGTTATTAATTTCAAACCCTATTGCACAAAATGTGTCGAAGGTATAATAAATAACTGCCGGCTATTAGAAGCATGTATTACTTACCTGACTTCTACATGTATTTGATGTTATTCTTGAAAAAAAGATTTTCATAGATAGATATAAGAAGATGTGGTATGAGTGCCAATGAGACAACTCTCCATCCAAGTCAAAATTTATAAATGTAAACCATTATAGGTCAAAGTACGGTCTTCAACACGGAGCCTAGGCTCACACCGAACAGTAAGCTATAAAGGGCCCCAAAATTACTAGTGTAAAACCATTCAAACAGGAAAACCAACGGTCTAATCTATATAAAACGAGAAACGAGAAACACTTATGAACCACATCAACAAACGACAACTACTGAACATCAGATTCCTGACTTAGGACAGGTGCAAACAAATGCAGCGGGTTTAAACGTTTTAATGGTACCAAACCTTCACCCTTTTTCTGAAACAATAGTGTAACATCACAACATAGAAAACACACTATAAAATATCAACTGAAATAGCTTAACTCAATCAAAGGACATATTAACACCATTGAACATACACTGAACAAATAAATTTAACCTATGATACAATGCAAATATAGATGTATTTATTAACTACCTTTTTAACAGTGCATCTTAAATACATCATATCAACAGAGATCGGTAGTAATTTACCGTTTATATCTTTACATCATATCAACAGAGATCGGTAGCAATTTACCGTTTATATCTTTACATCATATCAACAGAGATCGGTAGCAATTTACCGTTTATATCTTTACATCATATCAACAGAGATCGGTAGCAATTTACCGTTTATATCTTTACATCATATCAACAGAGATCGGTAGCAATTTACCGTTTATATCTTTACATTGTTTTGGTGCATGTTTATTGGCAAACTTTCAATTTTCAGAAAGATGACAGCAACATCCGATGGCGTTTGGACACTGAAAGAATAGGATAAAAGGATCTTTTCCCACAAAAGTCTGGAAGAACTTTGACCTGTTTTTGCAAAAGCAAAATTTGTTTGATGATGTTCCAACCTTTTTGCACTTAAAGTAAAATTGGATACCGGTATTCGGTTGGAGTTGTATGGTTTTAAATCCTAATATGTGTGCCCTTGCGTTTATTCGACAAAGTTCTTCTGAGAGCCATTTAAAATTTCAGAGAATTTTGTCTAGACTATTATTTAAAAGTTGATTAGAAATCATTTTGAAGTTAGAGAGTGATATTTAACCCAATGTTACTCATTTTTAATCTTTGACGTTTCACAAACAACTATTTACCTCAAACCAGTTATATGATTAAAAGGATAGCCCATGTTTTTTTAATTTGCATAATATATGTAAAACATAAAAGGATTTAAAAAAAGTATTGGTAATATTTAATTTAGCAAGGATCATTTAGTATGATTGAAAGTCTTTAAATAATTCTATTGGCGTACAACTATGAATAGTACATCAATTGATCACGTGGAATATAACATAAGATGTGGTGTGATTGCCAATGAGACACCTATCGACCGAAGACGAAAGGGTAAAGCTGTGTGCGGTTTTTCCGTATGAAAATCTGGTTATTAATTTAGTGGGTAGCACGGTGGGCTGGCTGGCGGGCGACTCAAACTGTTTTCATGTAATAACGTAAGAACTATTCCACCAATGCTTTTCAAATTTTGATATTTAAGTTGTTATTAGTGGAGGTCAAGATCGATACTGACAATTTTCACTTTTTCGTTCTAGACTCTTGGCTTCATTCATTGTGAAATTGTACGTACAACATGAAGTTTCTGTGCAATATCTTGAGAACCATTCAACCATCGACATTCATTTTCTAATGAGTTGTTACTGTTGACAAAATTGAGGTTAAGTTTGATATTTACGATTTACACTTTTGCCGTTCATTTTTATAGAAAAACAAAGGATATGGGGTATCCAGCCATGACACAAAATCAGTACATGCACAGCAAAATACATTAAATTTGTTAAAATCAAAATTAAAATACAACTTTTGCCTTTAAAGTAGACTACACGGTTACAATCAGGCCTAATCATACCTTCTTATCTAAAGTAGCTACCATTTGATTTTTATGCTAGGATGAAATTTGAAAAAGGCAGGACAGGAGTTTTGAAAAAAAGGCAGGATGAGCAACTTTGCAAAAAAAAAAAAAAAAAAGGCAGGATGACAATTTATGTAAAAAGTCAGGATAAACTAATAAAAAAAGGCAGGAACGAATAGAGAAAAATAAAAAGCCCGGACCGGATAAAATGAAAAAAAGGCAGGACAGAGATTACAACTAAAAAAAAATGCAGGACAAAATTTTTCATCTTAGCCCCAATCCCCCCCTCTAGAAATCAAATGGTAGCTCCCTAAAGTGTGCATTCAAGAAATTTTTAGTTATTATTCGTGGCTGAAGGACCAACGAATACAATATTTGTTTTGGCAACGGAACCCACTTTATTTGCACACAGATTCAAATAGCATTTAAACTCAATTAATATTCCATCCGCTTCTTAAAAAAATTGATTTATATTAATGTTTTTTATTAAGAATCTGTTAACAGGTAATTATCGTTTTATATGTTCAATTCAAAAAGAAACATTGAGTAGACATTATTCCTAAAGTGTCAAAAATTACATTGCGGCACTATAAAACTTTGACAATTTGTTTTTGATATAACGAAATCTTTGTTGATTTTATAATTATTTTGTAGTAAATCAGTTCAACCAAGGAGGTCTTCTAATATAGAAAATAAAACACTTGTTTTATGAGTTACCACGAAAATATCAGTGGCTTCATGCAAATACTGTGACACAACAGAATAACATTATCGGTACCAATTTTTCTGCACCAAATGCACATTTCGACAATAAATTTCTCTTCAATGATACTCGAAGCCAAAATATTTGAAAATCCAAAACTTATTAAAAAGATGAAGAGCTTATAAACTAAAAGGACAAAAAGTATAACCAAAGTTGGGCAAGGAATTAGAGCTTTGCATGAGGGGAAAATCTTCTTCCTGTCATACATGTATCTAATGACGTGGAAAGATTGATATTGTTATTCAGTTTCGGATTTGGAAAAGTTTTGTACAATCTTAGCATTTTTGTATTTTAAGGAGAATAGATTTGTTAACAAATACGTCGGAAAATATCAAAGGAGAATCAAAACTCATAATTTAAAAGATACACCGACAAAGGCATTGCAAAAAACAAACCCTCAATAATGACGAAAAGACAAACAATAGTCTACAAAACTCTACATAAAAGAATAATGACATGAATTAACCCAACCGAAAACCAGTTTGGTATCAGATACGCTAGAAGGTAAGCATATTCTGCTCCACTCGTTGCACCTGTTGTGTTGCTCATGGAAAGTACAATTTCCGTGTTATATCTCCTTGCGTGATGTCATTATCGAGAAAAAGAGGATGTTTTTTTAGACTAAATAACACCATGCGAGCTTTTACAGGCATGTTGCAATATAAAGTTACTGTTTAGAGTGAAGTTATATCGTAACTCATGAGCAAAGATAGGATAGTTTATCAATGTTTTAATCTTCATGAGTAAAACCCCAGTGCAGTTTTCAGTGAAGCTAACAACAATGTGATATCATATGCGGGATACAATTCAACCCATTTATGATTTAAGTTACTTTTCAAGCACCTGGCTGTACGTTATAAAACCAATGGAAAAAATATGTATTTTTCCCCTTTCAAGACCGTGTTAAGTATCTTGCTTAACACTATTACCATAAAATTTAGAAAAATACCGCTGTCAATGGTAGATTCTTAGATCTGATACACAGTTCATCAGAGAAACTAAGTTATTCCAAAAACAGTGGCTATTTTGGTCAAGTCAGTCAAACGTGGTTTTAGTCGATACATGTTTATGTTCAATTTGGATTTTTGTCATATGATGAATGGGAAATATTAAAACCCTCTTGTGCAGTCAATTATCATGCATATTTAGAATTGTGCAAATGCTTCACTAAATGCATTTTTATCAAACAGATCTTAAGACAGATTAATTTATGCATTTTATATGACGTAAGCCCATTAT
Organism: Mytilus coruscus; assembly: GCA_017311375.1. Lineage (NCBI taxonomy): Eukaryota > Metazoa > Mollusca > Bivalvia > Mytilida > Mytilidae > Mytilus > Mytilus coruscus. Next base: position 61,998,808 of record CM029595.1, read on the forward strand.
ACTGTTTGAAAGGATCAATTAGGTTCAATATGTCTTTTATGACAGTTATACAAAGGCCGAACTCAAATCGAATGTATCCTTGAATTTTGGTAACATTCAGGAGTACTTAACCCTTTGGAACAGATGAATATTTCAAAATTTGCAAACGTTGATTATGATTTAATGAGTGGTACTTCCTTAAAACATAATGATATAACTTATCATATACGATGCGAAGGCTTTATAATGAATAAAAATGATATGCATTAAACATCAAAACGTCATTAGTGAAAAAAGAGATGGTCGCACCTTTCTTTTAATAGTAAAAGTGCATAGAATTATGATTCTCTTTAAATTTCAGAACAAACATGTAGCTGTATAATAGAAGAACATAGAAACCCGTCTAAAATCACTTTTACTTGATATAAAGATTAGAAGATGTCGTAAGATTGCCAATGATAGAACTATCCACCCGAGACAAACTGATGTAAATGTAAGCAACAAATCTACATGTCTTATTGCTTTGTATATAAGAGCCTAATAAAATACACGGACTTAGAATTAAACATTTCAAATCTTAAACGTAAGGAATTTATAAGAATCTTATATAAAAGTGTATTGTTTTAATAAAGCATATATTTTTTGGGGAACATATCAATTATCTTTAAAAATCCCAGTATGAAAATTAAAAAAAAGAGTAAATACAAAATACAAGCTAGGATCCTGATTTCTAAAAAAAATGTTATGCTAGTAGTAGGATTGCAGATATCATACATTTTTCAAAACTGTCACTACATTTTATTACAAATTTGATAAAAACTGTCACTACATTTTATTACAAATTTGATAAAATATGTCATACCAAGCTTTATATGGCAATACTATTATTAATGGAAACGCGATTAAGAAATGTCCGTCAAACCGTTTTTTTCTGTAACTTAAAAAACAACGACAAAGGTTATAGTTTCATTGTTATTTTTGTTGTTGTCTTGTATTTATTTGAAAAAGTAGCGATTTGCTTATTTGCAGTTTGAAATACCACTGCTTTCAATTGCAACAGACCGTATCCTCCTGCAGTGTTCGTAATGTTGCAGTGTTATATCTGCTCTGAAGTATACCACCACCAATATAAGAGTGTAAAAAGGTATGATTTCTATAATCTTTAAACTAAGAACTTCAAGCTTGCTTTTAGTGATGTAAGCATTCTCTGATACATATATTTAAACTTAACTAATATGACCTAATGAAATATGAGTGAAAACCATGATATCTGAGAATAACATTCATACACATAAACAAACACCCAGTTTATGATACATTATTTTTTTTAAATATTGTGACGAAACATTAGTAAAATACTTAATAAATGAGGACAGAAAGATGAAATAACAAGACAAGTTCAAAATTGAACAGTGATCAATTGAACGATTTGAACGCTAATAATCCTTTTTCACCAAAAATGTTATACATTCTTAGGATGGGAATAAAGAGGTTAAGTGTACAAGGGCAAACACGGTAGCCGATATAAACGAGACAAAACAGTCGTGATTTACTTTAAATTACATAATGCCTACTTCAGAACACCGATCATCCTCTGTTCCATGTGCACGCGGTCGTTTTTTCAGTACTTATCACTTAAAGTGAAGAATAAAACTGTTGTATAGATTAAATCGACTGAAATTGATATGCAAACAATTATTAAATCATAAGGCTTAATTTTATTGACAGATGTACAATTTTGACGGTGCATTTTGCGAAAGTTTATTCAAATTACTGTCAGAAAGTTGATTTTTTCATTGAAATTAGAATTATGTCTGTCAGTCACGTGTAGGGGCTTTTATACATAGAGATTTCGTTTGTCGGGACAACAAGCATCGAAATAGCTTTTCAATTTTAAACATCTTAAATCGTCGCGATTTTGAAACAATTATATACGGAGTGCTAACATAACGCAATACATCACATTCGAAGCCTCCTTTGTTCTTATTCTGAATGACAGTACACATTTGTTCATTCTAATGGTTTTTCGAACATTTTGGCAAATTGCTACATGCTTCTAGCAAAAAGTAGTAAATAAAACATTTTATCTATATTTAGATTATACAACAGAAACCATATTTCTGTATTCAGTTCTTTATATCATACGCCTACTATTTTTTTTTCAATTTCTAATTTATTTGCCTTACATCTTTATAAAAAATCATTTTTAACATTTAAGTGTTTATTATATTTTTGAATGAAATGGTCCACGAAAAGCATAAAAAAGGCATTAAGCATATACACTTCTCCGATGAAAAGAATTGCATGGTTGATAGATAAAAGAAAACAATGACTGATCACATCAATGAAAATTTAATTTAGAAACCATAATAATGTGCTTGGTTGCTAAAACAAAAGTCTTCCAAACCTCTGGCTTGCGTAACCCAATTATGTTTGTCAGGATAGACAAGTAAAGTCAAGAACAACTTACAAACATCTGAAATAATAAGAGCATTTGCTCGCGCTATACTTAATAAAAACCTCCTAAAGCCAGGGGTCGTAGAGTGCAAAAGGGGGGGGGGCTCTGGTTTAAGCAAAAAACACCTCAAACAAATATAATGGAGTCCCTATAACACGAAAATGTAAATCACCAAGTTTCAATCTCGATTCATTTACTGAATTTAAAAAAAAAAATCCCCTGTAGAGCCTATCAAGCAGTGCCAAGGAACTTCTGGTTGAAATAGTAAATATTTGAAACGAAACAGAATATAGTCTTTACATAACAAATACTAAACATCAAGGTTATTCGCTTATCTAAAGCTTGGACACATAAAAGTAAAGTTAATATCTAAACCTTATAGTTACAGACGCAAGCCTCTTGTTGAAATGAATAAAATACCATGCACGACTAGACATGCGTTTTGTGTATCATGATTATGAAGCTTGTCCATATAAAATAAAAACATTGACCTCGCCCAACATTATTCTATTTCATACGCCCAGAAATAGTTATTATATTTTGCAAAAATGTAGCTTATTTCATGTTTTTTTCCACTTACTAGTAATACATGTATAGGTACAAAGCTTAGTAATAAAAGTATAGGTATATGGCTTGTGTTCAAGCTACAACTTTTGCAAAATTTAAAAATTTTGTAAACATTGTCTACGGAAAAAGTACTATATTACGTGAATAGAAAGAAAAATAAACAATAGAAATGTGAAATTGATTATGTGAAAACAGCTGATATTGAGTGCTTTTGTAAAATTAAAATAAAAATGAAGTCGCCATACTTGTTTTCTTGCTACATGAAAAAAGATAAATTTACTGTGAATTCTCTTATAATGCTAAATCATCTATATGAACTCTTCTCAAATAGATTTTTTGAAATATTTTTTTTTCACAATTAAAAAATCTTTTTATTTTCAAAAACATATATGCCACAAATGGTCATTTATGAGTTCTTTACTGAGTTAAAAAGTTTATAAAAAATCAGATTTGCGTCAAACATAAGTGATTTCAGCAAAATTCTCGAATAATAATTTTTTATATAAGGAATGACTGTAATATTTTTTCTAACTCTGAAGAAATAACATCAAAAATGTGGTGCTAACTCAATAACCCGCGTAGCGGTTTATTTAAAAGTGTGCACCACATGTTTTTTGTTATTTCAAATAGACAGAAAAAACATTACAGTCATTCCTTATAATTTAATTCTAAATTCAATTTTTAAGGAGTAAATTATAAAAAAAACGTTGATGACATCACAGTCACATGACAAAATTATGTCTATGAGCTGATAGATAAAAGACTTTCAGCCAATCAGAAGACGTGTTACATCCAAAATTAAATTATTTATTTATATTCGATCAAAGATGACGGCATACTTCCTAATTATCCCTTAAACATATTTCCTTAAAATTTAAACAATGCACAACAAGAACATAATTATCATGAAAACAAAAAAACATCTTTGCAGATCTACAGATATAAGAAGCTTTTACAAAAATCAACGTAACACATTACCATTATCTGAGGCAGCAAATTTACATGATGGTATAGTTGACCATGTGCCACTTGTATCTAAGCATGTAGCCACAGCATTTCCGGACAATGTATAGAACGAATTACAAACATAAGTTACTGTATCATTCACATTGTATAAATTTTTGGATGCCACTATATATCCATTGGAAATAGTCTGTGTTGTACAACTCATTTTCACTCCTAATTTGAATGTATGTTCATAGGAAAGAACATCGATGTTTTGTGAAAGGTACTTTCTTTCTAACAGTTTCAATTCCTCCTCACACTAAAAGTAGAAGTTAAAGTCGTCTTTTATCAGTTTATCGGAGTTTGTTTTGGTGATTCTCTATCCTTATGAAAATATTATGTCTGTGACCAGATCATGTTGTTAAATATAGAAAGTAAACTTTCTAATTTGGGTATTAATTGAAATTGACGTGAAGCACATTAAAATGATATTCGAATGGTATTACTATTGAATGTATATCTAATTTAAATGTGACTCCAAAATTATCGTAAAGAAACGATTTGAACTTTAAATTTTGTTTACTTTCTTCATGTGTGAAAATACGTAATAAAGTTTTTAATGCATATATAGTGGCAGTTTTACGGATCAACCGGTTCTATATGGGTTAACATTATGCAGCAGTTTTTAAGCTTCAATTTTGCACTAAGTCTATGGTTTATTATAAATCACACCCATATTTATTTTTCACCATGGAGAGATCCCGAAACAACAATTCACTGTTATTCACATGATTGAAATCCCTAAGTATTTTATAAATACTGGTACTACAGTACGAATGCATCTACAAATGATAGACATTTAATAGCAATTTGCTGAGGCGGACTTGGGATTTTTATCTGAGGGCATACCACACAAAAATGAAACCTTTTCAACATGGACCAACAGAAAAAGGCCTTATCACTAAATAGAATAATATGCTACTTTATTATCGATATGCTGTGTTGGTAAGTTTTTAATGGTGTGAAATAAAGAAGAAAAGACAAACTGCGATCTGCACTCCATACTTTAGGTCTGTTACCAGTAACTTACTACCAATAGACCATAAGAGATGCTAGAGGACTACAATGTATCATCCCGAAGATACTACACGCTAAGTATCCAGCGATTTGGTACAATCATGATTTAAATTCATTTTGTTTGCTAATTTTGAGTAATTGTGTTAAATATAATTAATCAGCTTTCTATGGTAAAATTGACCTTATTCTGTACAGTTATGGCTGTCCTTTTTATGGGAGTTGGTTTTTGTGCTCTCAAACGTTTACATTTTGGATTTCCAAATTTTTGTTACTCTCGAGGATACCTCATGAACATAAAAAATAAGGAGATGTGGTATGATTACAAATGTTAACAACTGCTAGAATTATAAACAGCAGTGCCTTTGAAATTTGGCACGTTGTAGACGCTTAATTTAATCTGTAACATACAAGTTAATAAAATCAAGAACTTGTGCTAACACTAGGGTTGCAAATATCGACTTTAAACGGGTCTCGTTGTCTTTTGGCTATATTTTATATTTTAGCTTTCCAACGATTTATATTTAGCCCACCTGATTAAGATTATTTCAGAAACATGTGTAACAGACGCCAATATCAAACAATTATTTTTTCTAAACCCTTCTTCTCGTAAATTTTGAAAATGGAAATTGAATTTCAAATACATTAACTTGCTGATTCATTTCATCTAAAGCAAAAAAAATATTCATGCTTTCTCTCTTTCGTAGCACTGACCACTGCACACTTATCTGATATAAAAAATAAGTTCGTTAGCAACCCTGTATCGTTACTAAGCATTACTGTAAAAAGAAGGGAATAAAGCTATGTACCTTTTATTATGCACTTTGCCGTCTATTTGCATGAAATTGTTTGTATAATTTTGTTTCATCTTTATTTTATTTAGTTTTGGTCTTTCATATTTGTACCATCGGCTTTCACAAATAGCAACATGTAATAAAATTTTAAAGATCGAAAGAATTATTGATTTCACAAATCAACTCTGATTGAGTGCAACATGTTAATATCCTATTTTAACAGTGAACAGAAGCATATGCGTCTTAAAATTTACAGTCTTCGAAGTAGGTACGGTACGTTGACTGAATGTTTAAATATACCAACTACTTCAATTTATATAACTCACACGATCAAAGTTATGTCGTGAAGTGTGTTTTATTTACAAACGTTATTTAAAGTCATTTAAAATGCATAATTTACAATGGTACACCTCAATAGATTTTTCAGTTTAAGGGCATATCGAACAGTTTCAGGGGAGGTAATAACAAACGTAAACGTCGTCTATTGTTTCCCGTAATTTAACGTTGTTTCAACGACGTGCATAACGGAATCACCATTGGAATATTGCTATGGCCGTCTGGAAAGGGCGGTTTCTTGCGTAATGATTTATTATTGCATTAGAATGCAACACAAAATGTGATTAATTCTTTACCAAACTTTTCCGAAATTTTTGTCATTCAAGATAGAAAACTCAAAGTTTGGTTTTACTTGAGAAAGATAAAAAAAGTTGGTTTCTTGAGAAAAATAAAATACGGTGTAAACTAACATTTATCATGCATCTAGCATCTAGCTTTGCGTTGAAGTGCTAATATACAGTAACTCTTTAAATGAATACGACCTTTAACTGATATACAATGTAAAACAAAAGATGACACCGTAAAAAAAAAAAGTCGATCCACTTTCGCCTCGTCGTGAATATGCGTGATATATTTGCCACTGGAGCACGGGAGCAATCAATTTATCAGTTTCATTTAGTGATGCATAATCATTAGTTCTCAACTGATAATTGTCTAAAACAGTTTTCCTGTTTTGGGGTATTTTATTTTTATTTATATTTAAATTTTAAACGAAAATTTTAGAATTTCTTTCCACATCATTCTCTTTGAATTTATTTGTTTAAATAATAAATAATAAAGTGAGTCTACATCAGTGGTTACATTGTATGCAGCCAAACTAGGAGGAGGGCAGTAGAACAGAAAACAATCTCAATTTTGTACATGCAATAACTCATATATTGAAGCGTAAAACAACGGCAGTCAGGCTCGTTTAGGTGGAAAAATTACTGTGTCAATTTTATATACTTATATGGTAAATATGTCATAAAAGCAAAACACACGAAAAAATTAGCCACAATTTATAATAACATTGAACTTATTTTGGCCGTTCGTTTATTCTAAAATTATTGTCTTACTGATCTGTTTTGTTAATTAAGTTTTTTTCATCTACAATTGTTCTTGCAAAAGGCGCAAAGATGTGTTAAAATCAGCCATGTGACTTATTTAAAGATTCAGGTGACCTTTGTTGTTGTTTGGAGATTTTATTCGAAGTTCGTATATTCCTTCGACCATTTATTTAGATGGTTCTTTAACGTATAGATAGCGCAAAACCTCTCACTACACTATGCATAGGATATACGACTTTTTATTTCGACTAAATGAGGCTGCATATTTATACATCCGAGCAGCTAAACGGCCGCACCCAATTTTAGCAAAGATATACTGTCGGACGGGAAAGTCCAGAGATGTGAATTTTTATACTCAATCAATCCTTTTGTTTTGAAAAAAGATTTTAAAGGTATACATTAATATGACAGCAACCAAACGACACATATAAATCAAAACATTAAGAGTCAACATACAGATTTTGTTATAGCTAGAAGCCTATGAAGAATAAAACCCAAAACCGCAACATGAATAAATAATACGGAGTCAGTGAGTTTTCAGAAAAGTGTTTGGTTGCAAAATTTCACGTGCTCTTTATTAATTTCGATAGATGAAAATTATAGAATGTGAGATATAAATCAGTATAAGAAAAACACTTCATTGTAAAGTAACGGAAAAATAAATAATGATTATGGATCACGGACGTCAAGTGGCATATTCAATGAATATTCAGGACAAAAACATCAAATGGAAATATAATATAAAATTTAACCCTGCTTTGTACTATAGACCGACACACAGAAACGGATTTTAACGTGTAATACTTTTGTTTTAAAGAGGGACGAAATATACCAGAGGGACTATTTTGAAAGTTTGTAATTCCACGGTTTGCATGTTCACACCCGGGATTCACAATTTTGACGAACACAATAGTAAAACTAACTGAATTGTTATCTCGTCCTGATACTGGTTCATTATAAATAAGATGTGATATGAGTGCTATCGAGACAACTATCCAACCAAGTCACAGAGTATATATTATACATTTGTCTGCCACGCCGTCGCACTGCCTTTAAAAAATTAGCGTGGAAATATAACGTTATTTCCCGAAACGTCTTAATTTTTGGCGCAATTTGTGAGGCTTACGGAAGGGATTGAGTAAACAATATTATATTACTCGATTTTTCTCAAAAACGAGTATACTGACAAATATTTTTCAAAACGTCATGACGTTCCATTTTTTTTATAGAATAACATATCTTACTTTGGCCAAATCGACACCGTTAGAAATATTTTAAAAATCAAAAATGTGCATTTCAAATGTTCATTTCTTGCCGTTTTTTGGGGAAACCATAACGTTTTTGGCTTTATTTGAGTAAGAATTAATGCTTTAGATGGCAAAGTTAGATTTTTCTAACCATCTTGAATTGTTTTGCTTCAATTTGAGCCCCATTATATAAGTATATGTTGATTAAAAAATCATATTTAAATTTTTTAAATAAAAAACGTTTTTTACTCCAAAATTGCAGAAATGTTCAATTTTCAGCTGTATTTTTTGCAAAAACGAAATCGACGACAACTATTTTTTTTGGCAAAATTTGATTCTCTGTCAACTGAAGAATGAAATATCTTAAAGGGAAAAAATTCTCACCGTCAGAAATAAACTGTTGGATATGCCCTTAAACGTAACTAATTTGAAAATTTTTTTCGACTACAGACATTGAAACTGCAATTATCAGCGAATGTGATTTCTAAGGACAGAATTTTCTTATGTAACATGGCAATTATTTCATGCATATTATGAAAAGTAAATATATCAAACGTTGCGAACCTTCAAAATCGGCTAATTTCTGCTATTCGTAAGCTTTTCTACATGCAACAAGTGTCGTGATATATTCACGATTAAATCTGGTTATAAGTCGAATACAGTGATTAGTTAAAAAAGAGGAAAGACGCATGAAGTGCATGCAATATGCTACAACCAAAACAAATCCGTGGGCATACATATTTTCTAAGATGGCAACTAATCAATATTAAGTTTATGTAGTATTTAGTTATCAATGAATGTAAATTTAAGAATTTTTGTATCAGTTACAATCGTATATCTATTATTTTACAATTCGTCAAAGTAAAATTTCTACAAATTACATTGGTTACTTGTATAATCGAAAAGTTGATTTAAAATGATTTTAAACGAATTTTGATAATATAATATAGATGTACTTTCTCGATACGAATTTCAATTAAAAGCTCATTATTTAGCTTGACCGCTCGGTGATGTCGAGGTACTGTGTGGGAGGTCATGGGTTCGAACCTCGGTCGAATCAAACCAAAGATTTTTACATTGGTATTTGCTGCATCTCTGCTAAGCACGCGGCATTAAGGAGTAAGAGAAAAGACTGGTCGGCTCGGAGTCAAAATAATGTGACCTGGTAGTGTATTAACATGTCTTCCTGCGGACTGTTGCCTTGTAAACTAGCATGTTAAAAATTCGACTCAGCGTGTTGGTCTAGTACAAAGCAAGGTTAATATTCATGCTACGTTAGCATGTTCTCGTCCTGAATGTGCATTTAACGCTGGACTTTTTTTTAGTTGCGTTGCCCATATATGAGTGCTTCAACATGGCCGTCGTTACCATGGAAACCACAAAAATTTTATAATACGGGTATGTTATCTGTAATGTGTAAAATTAAATTAAAATGGCCACCGTTCCCATCAAAACAGCACAACCATATCATGCAAAAATTGACAAAAAGGACAAACACATATAATTATGCAGTTAGTGTTATTTAAACTACAGAATGGATGACATTGTCCTAGAAACTAGAGTTTGCATATTATAAAACATTATACACATAGCTTTGTTCATAATTATAATAAAACTGTATGCACTCAGTATATTTAACAATGCTTTTTGTTTAAAGAGTCTCAGACACCTTGAGAAGAAAAACTTGTCACGTAACACAATTTAGTAGATTAAAAAAGACGAAAGTATTATTTTATTGTTAAAAAAAATAAATAATACCCTGTTCTGCGATTGAACATTCTTGAAAACTGCGAATAAAGGTAAACGTGGGGTAAACATCAATGAGACATCAACTCAGCAAATCCGAAAGGTATCTACAGTTAACAAACGTTCTTTAACAATAAAGAAGTTCTGGGTTTTTATATAAGCTTTGTTTTACGATATTTATCAACCACTACAACCACCAGTGTCACATCCCATTGCTAGACACTGCTTGTTTTACGATATTTATCAAACACCACAACCACCAGTATCACATCTCATTGCCAGTCACTGCTTGTTTTACGATATTTATCAAACACCACAACCATTAGTATCACATCGCATTGCCAAACACTACAGACGATGTATCGTGTGCAACTTTAACACACTTTTTTCTTGTTCGGATTATCTATATAGGATGTTAAAGGGTTCCACAACTAAATTTATATTTGACTCTCGAATATAGTATAGTTTACAGTATTTAAATCCTGTTTTTACAATTTTATACGTGTGAACAACTCTGGTATTTCCGCTATGTTTAACAAGTCAATTAACCAAGGTTAAAATGAAATAGTTATAATTATAGTTGTAACCTTGCATCGTATTTGTAATAAACTCGAAACACGAACACTTCATTATAGGTATATGATAACAGTAATTACGCAATCTTGTAATTATTTTGTTGACCTTTAAAATTGATTTTACAAATATGAAATGCTTGACTTGTGTACATTTTTTGTAATAGAAAAAATATAATATTTATCGCTCCTTGCATTTGGAAAAAATGGGGCATTTTCCGACACCTTTGGTTCACCACAAACAATATTTTGTATATGGTAAAGTAATAGAAAGTATTTTTTATCAATAATTTGATAACTAATCAAATAAAATATAAAATAAGGAGACGTGGTATTCTATTCCAATGAGACTTCTATCCACCAGAGACCAAAAGACGTTTATGTTAGCAACAGTTTAGGACCATACGAACTTCATCAATGAGCAAAACCCATTCCGCATAGCAAACTATAAACGGTTCTTGCATGAAAAGATGTTTATAAAAGCTATATTAACACACTTATACATATCCATTTTGAGTGTAACATGGATTTCCTCATCACACTTGCAGCAAAGCACATGACCCTTGTTACCTTACATGCCGTAGTCCATTGAGATGTGTACGATAAAAAAGATAATTTTTTTTTTATCACACTCATTTCAAATCCAGAAAAAAAAATGTCGCCTTACACTAGTCTTTTGATTTGACGTGGCCGTTTCGACTTGCACGGAATATGGTATGAAAATGACATTTTGAACAGATATATCATGTTATGGAGGGGTATTTGCGAAAAAATACCAGTCGAGGGACTGATAAATTTCCCGAGCCGCTAGGCAAGGGAAATTTGGTCCCAAGACTGGTATAATCAAAATCCAGCATTCTTATATAAGGTGTAATTACGTATCTTATTTCATGGTATTTTACTTATTTATATCTTGCAATTATACAAACCTACGGAAGCGTATTAGCGCCACACAACTTTTTTTTTTAATATTCCTTCGAATGTTTACGTTTTAACGCAAACCTTTGCGGAATAACGCAAACCTTTTGCGTTTTAACGCAAACCTTAGTGAAATAACGCAAACCTTTGCGTTATAACGCAAACATTTGCGTAATAACGCAAACGTTTGTTTTATCTTATTTCTTATTTAAGATTCAAAGGAAGGAGCAGTTATTAATGGAGGAGGCTGCATCCATTAAAATTTATCACCTTTGTACTCAATTGCAAAGTAAAATGCTTGAATATTTAGAACATATCATTGACTAATAATGAGCAGGATAATAGATATAAGAAGATGTGGTATGAGTGCCAATGTGAAAACTCTCTATCTAAGTCACAATTTGTAAAAGTAAACCATTATAGGTCAAAGTACGGTCTTCAACACGGAGAATTGGTTCACAATGAACAGCAAACTATAAAGGCTCCTAAAAATTATATACATGATAATAAATGTATATATATTACAAAAAAAAATGAGTAAATTGAAGTTATCGAAGAATATAAAAATCAACCCTGCTTATACAGCTATAGCCAAATATGAATATACTTCCAAAGTAAGCTCTTATTTGAGGATTGTGTAAGGTTGGTTAGATCCAAACAAGCTACTTTTTTGCATGAAAATGAAAATGTTTTATTATTAAAATTATGTTCTCTACATTCAAATTGCTACCAAAGTATCTTAAAGTTACTTCACTAGATTGAAATGAAAATTCCTTGACTTTATATCAAAGAATCTTTATCATATTCTGAGATTTAAAAAAAAAAAAAAACGATTTCTTGCATGAAAATTTAAAAAAATGTTTCTTTGTTAATAATTCATTTTAAAGCAGAAACATCATTTTGTCTATTTGACTTGAAGGTTTCACAATTGTATGACATTATTTTTGCTCTTTCAATTAAAATATGCCTATACCATATCTATTTTCTTGTTGAATTATCTACTTTTCTGATGCACAAATTATTCTTAATTTATGTATAAATGCACTTCAAGCATTCCCTTATTCCTATGCATATTTATCATAATGATTTGGCCATGTATTTATTGTTCTTTTTTTATCTTCTAGTAAGTAAATCACAACCGAAATTAATGACAGACGGACAAATATACAAAACTTAATGAATACTTGAAATTGAAATCAAGATGTTTTCGTCATAACGCAAAGGTTTGCGTTAAATCGCAAAGGTTTGCGTTATATCGCAAAGGTTTTTAGTTATTTCGCAAAGGTTTGCGTTATATCGCAAAGGTTTTTAGTTATTTCGCAAAGGTTTGCGTTTAACGAAAACATAGGAAGAAATATTTAAAAAAAAGTTGTGTGGCGCTTATACGCTTCCGTACAAACCAACAAATCAACTAAACGAAAAATATCTCATGCTAAACTGAATGTATGAAACAGATTTAAATATAAAAATATTATTTTATCTTACAAGATTTTTCAGACCTGTTCGTGAAATGTCTTTACAGAGCATGCATTTTGGTTTCATTCCACACGTATTTTACACGGGGACCGTTCGATTCTCGACATCAATCATATATCAGTCTAATAAACCTTTTACTTTTGTTAATTCAAATACTAGTAATGGTTTGACTTGAAAAAAATCGTAAGGGATTCCGCGGAACCCTGTGACTCGCCTGCGATTGCTGCTGTCAGTGTAAAAATGTAATTTTAACTTAAAAAGTCAGTCCATTTATCAGTAAAAGACAGAATTTAAAAAAAAAGAAAATCAAACTTTTTCTTTAGATGCTGTTCTATGGTCTTGAAGATTAGCTTTTGTCCAAGTTTCATAACAATCCATGAAGGTTTACAAATTTATCATGTCAAAAAAGTTTAATCTCATACTGTCTGTAAATGTTAACTGTAAAAACTGTAAAAAAGTCCATCTATCAGAAAAATACTAAAAATGAAAAAAAAAAAACAAAAAAAAAAAAACAAATATTTTCAAAGGTTTGCTTCTGATATTATTTCTTAATCATTAAAAAGCTTCTGTCAAAGTTTCATAAAATAAGGTTTGACAAAGTAATTGATGTGTGAAAAACATTAACCCCAGATTGTATCTACTTGTTAACAGTAAAAAAAGTCCATTTATCAGTAAAATATGGAAATATGATAAAAAATTATTTCAAAATAATTTTGCTTTGGACACTGTATATTGGTCATAAACACGCCTCTGTCCAAAGTTCATAACATTCCATGAGGGTTTGATAAAGTTATTGATGACTGAAAAACTTTAACCTCAGACTAAATCGTAATGTTTACTGTAAAAAAACTCCATTTATTAGTAAAATGCGGAAAAATGAAAATATTTTTTTTCAAAATTTTGCTATGGATACTGTATTTTGGTCATAAACAAGCTTCTGTCCAAATTTCATAAAATTCCATGTGGTTTGACAAAAAAACTTTTAAAATTTCGCATGCTCGACAAAAGTGATATGTATTAATATGTTAATTAAAGGTTGTTTTTTTATAACAAGAACAGAATTTCATATAATTTTATATATATAAATGACTTGAGTACATGTACAAAGTAAATTACTCATGGATTTGCCTAGTCAACAAAAGAAACGATACACATGTTTTTTATAACATAAAATGGGTATGCTTAATCTTAAAATCAATGTTTGCATTGCAACAAATGGCTGCTTCGTGATTTAATTTGCATATTTTCAAAATAACCACCATTAGTTGGCAGAGATTATTTGTATAACTAACTTAAATGTTAAATAAGTACTTTAAGTTTCTATGAAAAAGAAGTTACTTTGTAAATAAGTACTTTAAGTTTGTATGAAAAAGATAGCTTGTATACTGTTCTCCCCTTTTGTTGGCAAACGCAATGAGCAATTCAAAACTTCTCTTTCAAAATAGCTTACAAGTAAATAAACTTCCCTTTGGAGGAAGTTATGATCCTCTTGTCTGAGGGCATCAGTTTACATTGTTATAAGGGAAACAATATTATTTAGACCCTCTCACAATAATCATCTATACTTCAATATCGACAATATAAATCTGTACCAATATTTGGAAATATTTTTCATTCTGTTACAATAATCATATGAAATTTATATAACTGTATTAAAATTTTATATAATAAATAAACATTATCATAGACAAGTAATTCAAACATGCAGAAAAGGTTGGCAAAAGAAGATAAAGTACTCATAACTAATTTACAAACAATACTGCCTTTTAACTGTTCTGATACTAGAAAAAACTTTCTCTTATTTTATATATAAAACCCTTAATTATTTTAAGAAAAACGAAACCAAACAAATAAATAAATAGATAAATAAAGAAAAGAAATGAATAAATGAATAAATGAATGAATGAATAAATGAATAAATGAAAAGGAATTTATTGGAAAATAGATTTTTAATATGAATGTGAAAAAAACTTGTGATAAGATCAGTACTGTCTTACTAACATAATCTTTTTGTAAGTGTTGGTACCAACGTGTTTCAATCTCGATGTCAAAGATTTGAGAGAAGTCATTAAATGTCGTCAAATCTAAAAGAAATTTAAACTTTTTCATGGCTGATAATAGTTGTGCGAATTGTAAGTTTAAACGAATAATTTGTAAAGTACAAAACATTTTAAAAGTACTGGTAATCATTTAATCTGATACTAGGTATCTTTAATAATTGAAAATCAACTTGTCAAATTCATGATAGGCAACAAGAACAAGTTCAAGTTGAGTTTGAAGTTCAATTGAAATAAGCGGTTAATATATAAAAGACCATAATATTCCAGAAATGATAAAACATGATATTTTTAGCAAATTTCGGCGGAATCTTTAAAACTCCTCTCACCGTCATCTAAATATCACGAATACGTAATCTTTATCGAAACTTGGTTATAGACCAGTTATTTTTTTATGTACAGCTATCTATGCGGCTTGTAATGTTTTAGATGTACAGATACCTCAACAGACAAGTTATTGTTTCATGTAAAAAATCAATCGTCTTTACCAAACTAAATCTCATAACCAATCAAAGTTTTATATCGCCTGTATAACTTGTAGACCAAAACACATTTAAGCCTAAAGAAGAACTCCTCCAATGTTATAATGTCTGGTACTGTTGTATTTAATAAACCAGTTGCCAAGTTTATACGGATACTGCTCCAATTTATAAAGAGTAATCTATTCGAATATTGCTGTCTCACTGATATGTACCCACATCTATGCATCTATAACCTAGATCGAATAGTAAACCAACAATAAATAAGATTAATGCTAGTTAAACATGTTTAATCTAACAATACTAATGAAATAAATTCTTGTAAAATAAATTATCAATAAGACCTATGCGTTGCACTTGCAGCAAACAATGAGATCATTGAAATATGAGAAGTCTTGTACATGTTACGAAAGAGAGGCTGAAATGACATCGCGGATGCAATTTCTTGAGGGGCAACAGTGGGGAAATAACATTTATAAAGTATAGTTAATAATATGATTGTCAATTATTGATCTGTGTTTATCGTTTACTGATAAATGCTGATTATAACATATCATACTTAATAGTATATGTTCATCTGTATCCATACGTATGCGCGAATGCGATAATTCTCCACTCTCGACAATTAAATAATTTCAAATATTTAAAAAGTCCAGCAAGCCTGGATTTAAAATCTGAAAATTTAACTGTCTCGAGTGAGAAATTTTGTATCACACTTATTGTATCCATATTCATCACTGTGTTATTAATTTAACATTTTATCTTTTATTGATATATTGTGATCATTTACTATAAACTAACTGTTTATATGCACTATTATATGTTAACCACAAATGTTGTCCTTTGTGTAGTTTTAGAGGTTGCCTTGATCATTATTTGTACTTAAATATGATATAGATATTTGTAGATGTATATCTTTTTCTTAAACATGTTTATTATTTACCTTTAAAAGGTATCTTTTACTTTAAATTCAAAGTCCATTTTTTAAATGATTTAACGTCTGCTTGTTGTTTTTTAAACTTTGCTTGATTATTTGATTATTACCGTTGTTTTCCGTATTACATTAAAACGTTGCCGTTGTTTTGTGTATTGCATTATACCGTTGTCGTTGTTTTGCGTATTAGATTATACCGTTGCCGTTGTTTTGCGTATTAGATTATACCGTTGTCGTTGTTTTGCGTATTAGATTATACCGTTGCCGTTGTTTTGCGTATTAGATTATACCGTTGTCGTTGTTTTGCGTATTACATTATACCGTTGCCGTTGTTTTGCGTATTACATTATACCGTTGTCGTTGTTTTGCGTATTACATTATTCCGTTGCCGTTGTTTTGCGTATTACATTAAAACGTTGCCGTTGTTTTGCGTAATACATTATACCGTTGCCGTTGTTTTGCGTATTAGATTATACCGTTGTCGTTGTTTTGCGTATTACATTATACCGTTGCCGTTGTTTTGTGTATTACATTATACCGTTGCCGTTGTTTTGCGTATTACATTATACCGTTGCCGTTGTTTTGCGTATTACATTATACCGTTGTCGTTGTTTTGCGTATTACATTATACCGTTGCCGTCGTTTTGCGTATTAGATTATACCGTTGTCGTTGTTTTGCGTATTACATTATTCCGTTGCCGTTGTTTTGCGTATTACATTAAAACGTTTCCGTTGTTTTGCGTATTACATTATACCGTTGCCGTTGTTTTGCGTATTACATTATACCGTTGTCGTTGTTTTGCGTATTAGATTATACCGTTGCCGTTGTTTTGCGTATTACATTAAAACGTTGCCGTTGTTTTGCGTATTACATTATACCGTTGCAGTTGTTTTGCGTATTACATTATACCGTTGCCGTTCTTTTGCGTATTACATTAAAACGTTGCCGTTGTTTTGCGTATTACATTATACCGTTGCCGTTGTTTTGCGTATTAGATTATACCGTTGTCGTTGTTTTGCGTATTACATTATACCGTTGCCGTTGTTTTGCGTATTAGATTATACCATTGTCGTTGTTTTGCGTATTACATTATTCCGTTGCCGTTGTTTTGCGTATTACATTAAAACGTTGCCGTTGTTTTGCGTATTACATTATACCGTTGCCGTTGTTTTGCGTATTAGATTATACCGTTGCCGTTGTTTTGCGTATTACATTATACCGTTGCCGTTGTTTTGCGTATTACATTATACCGTTGCCGTTGTTTTGCGTATTAGATTATACCGTTGCCGTTGTTTTGCGTATTACATTATACCGTTGCCGTTGTTTTGCGTATTACATTATACCGTTGCCGTTGTTTTGCGTATTACATTATACCGTACATTCCAAATTTAGTATTCGCTGTTGTTATGTAAGTCACATTGGATAAATAGAGATCTAATATATAAATGTAGATACGGTATTCTATTTGTTAAAAGTAGAAAGCCTCTAATTACATTTACGATTCCTATTTTAATGCACCAGACGCTCACTTCGACAATTAATGCCTCTTCGGTGATGCATTATCGAGCTTCAAGTGTTATGTTATTCTTTGCTTAATAAAATGATATATATTTTTGCACGTTGGCAGTCATTTTATGGGCAAACATAAAAGTTTAAACAGCACAAACCCTAATAAAGTGTTCACTTTGATCTAATATGAAATTAATTCATATTAATATGTCTGTATTTACATTTGTATTTGTCGATTATTATGCTGGTATTTATGTTAGTTTAATTTAGAATTACTTTAAATTTCACATGCGAGATTGTAACGAACAGTTGTTTAATTTATATTCAGTTTCTTTTCATAAACTTAAAACCCTCATTCAGATCGAATAAAATAAAATAAACAATGGAAGTTAGTTAGGTGTTTAATAATAAAAGTTAACATTGTAATGATATTAATCTGTCAACATAATATTTTTTATTTACAAACAAACGTATCATAATAAAAAGTGTATATAATTTAACATCATAATTTATCAAGTAAAACTTCTTTCCACTACAAAAAAAAAAAAAAAAAAAATGTAAAATAACAAAAATACCGAACTCCAAGGAAAATTCAAAACGGAAAGCCCCTTATCAAATGGCAAAATTAAAAGCTCAAACACATCAAACGAATGGAAAACAACTGTCATATTCCTGACTTGGTACAGGCATTTCCTTATGTAAAAAATGGTGGATCAAACCTGGTTTTATAGCTAGCCAAACCTCTCACTTGTATGACAGTCGCATGAAACTCCATTATATTGACAACAATGTGTGAACAAAATAAACAGACATAATAGGTAAAATTGTCAAAAATAGGGGTACAGATGTCAACATTGTGTTATAATGTTAATCACTATATAAACAAATAAACATGTCAACAAAGAAAAACAAAAATAAAATTGCATATAGACAAAGCTCATACGCAGAAATGAAAGACAAGACCTTTTCTGAAAAAAAGATAATCAGGTAAATATCCTTAAGTATGGAACTGTAGATAATTTTGTATGTATACGATATTGTAATATTAGGTTAAGAGCTTCATATAGTGGTAGCTTTATACTGCAGCACTTTTAAAAAAGAGATTTTCAGCTTCTGTATGGAATAGATATGTTTTTAAGAAATTTGATGTCACCAACAAATATTATACTTACTTTGAATTTTTTCTTTATCAACCTTTGTTTGAAACTCTCTTTTTGATATCTTATTAAATATCAAGACGAAATATAAAAAAGGAAAATCAAAACGTCAATAAATCAATACGAGATTATCAAGCAAAAAGTAAATAAAACACTTCTTTTATCAATATGTATAGCCTTCTTTGTACATGAAGGGTTGACAAAAAGTTGACTTTTCTAATTTTGGGAGTTAAAACATTGAAAATGAGAAATGTGAAGCAATTTGTGAAAACTAATATTGTCCGCTTTTTTAACTTTTTCAATTTCATTTTCTAGTTATTTTTTTTTTAGAATATTGATCCGAAACAAATTTGAAGTTTATATAAATATAAAAATAAGGAGATGAGGTATGATTGCCAATGAGACAACTATCCACCAAAGTTCAAATAAAGTGGCGGCTATAAAAGGCCCCGACATAAAAAATAATAAAACAATTCAATTGAGAAAACTAACGGCCTAATTTATAACAAAACAATTAACGAAATCAAATATGACAGACATGAACCAACGACTACCACTGATCTACAGGCTCCTGATTTTGGACAGGCACATAAAGAATGTGGCGGGGTTAAACATGTTTGTGAGCGCTCAACCCTCCCTCCCCTAACCTGGGACAGTGGTGTAACAGCACAACATAAGAACAAACTATAAAAATCAGTTGAAAAGGCTTAACTCATCAGATAGAACTCATTTAAACAATGTTTTTTTATTTGCTAGTTCTTTTACGCATACTGCACATCTCCAGATATTCATATAACTTAGTACATAAAAATCGGAATACACATATTGAAAAACCTGCCATTTTTTGTATATCATAAAATAGTATATTCATGCTGTCAACAAGGAGGTAACATTTCTAAATTTATTTTAACAAATTTCGGAAAGAGATTTATAAACATAACTGTTTACTCTTTATAGATTTAAAAATATTTGAAATAAATTGGTTTAAACTCATCTGTAAAGGTCTTACGTATAAAATCATGGTTCAAACAAATATTTATTGATCTACACTTTGTTGTATGAAAAAGGCTTTGATACGATTCTATATAGCTTTATACTAGTGAATACATTTTGTAATAAAAAAAAATCAACAATCTTAAAACCATCGAAACTCAAATTGTAGCTAGTTATAAATATAATCTCTAATGAATCAAATCAAATTTATTATCTACATTTAATTATTCAGTTGATATATTCAATAATTAATGCAGAGCTGTATTTAAATTTGTAGATCAAATACCGATAAAATGCAAAAAGTAAGTTCCAGTGAATTACTTCAGTGTATTTGGTATTGAATACGCTGTATATCATTTAATTGCGCTGCTCATATGAGAAAAGTTGTTGCTTCAAAGATTAAGGTGGATCGTCAAATTTAACTCAATATGGTATTCTAAAAGCATCTATTGGGCAGCTTCCTTAGATATGTTACATATATGATAGTCGGTATTGTATTGGCTTTTTTCAATTGCATTTCATTTTTCAATACGAAATTTTTATCATTTCAATGAAAGTGAAACTGCTTCATCATCCTTTTCCTGTTTTTTAGATACATTTTTAAAAATACAATTGAATCATACAAGTAGGCTCATAAAATGTTAAAGAATATATGATTGACCAGGGAAGATATGCTTCCAATAAATAGATTCAAAGAAATAAGAAGATACCATGGGGGAAGGACAATACATTTATTTCACTGTGTGACATATCATGAAAACCAATTGATCTGTTTATTTGAGGGAAGTACTGATTAAAATAATCTCCAAAAAACTTTTTTTTTATCGAATAGTGTTAGCAATATTCACCAGTAGAAGACGTGTCCTTATACATTCCAAACAAAATAATGGAATTGAGATTCGTCTACTTATGGATATATTTCTTATTAACTTCTTCTTAAGGTTCGTTATGTCAAAGCTTCAGTGTATATACACATCTTTGGCTATTTTAATGAATTTTAGAAAAATGTAAAGCGAATATTTTTCATTTTCGGTTAACTGAGGATACTTTTTTATCCCTGCTACTCTCTAAGAGAGAGTATCATCCACTGATACTACAGCATCACTGCTAGTCGATAAGAAACTATTGCGCCATTGCTAGTCCACAAAGACATCATCCATCGATACTACTGTGCAACTACTAGCCCCTAAGGGCATTATCAACAGATACAACTACACTACTGATAGTTGATAAGAGTATACTGCACCGCTGTTAGTCCATACTAGCATCATCCATCAATAATAATGCACAACTGTTATCAAGCGATACAACTGTACTAATGCTAGTCCGTAACAGCCTAATTCATATGCTACTTCATTACCAGCACTAGAAATATTTCATAATCTCTCAGTGGGTATATTTTGTTTTAAATTTTACAGAACACAGTCGATCTTAGTTCTTTGTGTTAGCTATTCTTTAGGGTTCTTTTTGTTCCAAACTTTCTTGTATGAGCTTTTCTAATGTTGAATACTTATATATCCTTTTGATAAAAATCAGAAATACATTATCATATTTCAGGTTGTGAAATCATCTCTGTATCATTATGGTATGCAACTTTCAAAGAATCTACGTTAATCTGAACTTACGCAAATGTTGGGTATATGCCAATGAGAGAGACTAAAACCAAAGAAACAAATGAACACGTAAGACATTTAGAGAATGCATTAACATATACTATCAAAGCTCAAGAATTAACAAAAACATTCCACAAAGGACAGTAACAGACGAACAACATATATCTCATCAGGTTTATTATTTTGGACAAACATACGAACATGTAAGTGGATTATTTTAAAGCGACATTAGTTTACCGGTGTTCAAAATTCGTAAATTGATCAAAAATTAAAACAAGTTAGTTTAGGACTCAAGCCTCCACTTTATCATATCCAATTGATGATTACATTTAAAATCAGTTCTGAAACTGGTTGATGTTCAAAAAATAAAAAAAAGTTTGAAATTTTGAAATCAAACTCAAAGTACGGAGTTCGCTGATATAGAAATCATTCTGCCCTACAGCAGTTATGGTCACATTAAAGATAAATTTATTGAATGGGAAATTTGCATTTTATGAGATTATGTCGATTTTATCCTATACATAAGTGACTGTTGCCTAATTTTAACTATTGTTTTTTATTTGTTTGCAGTTGGGTTTTTTTTTAAGTGAATCAAATAGATGAAAAATGATACTCAAATGAACTATGGTAGAATTTAAGGGCAGGAACGCTTAATAATGTAAGAAAATGAAAATGTCAATGATTGAAATAACAAAAATAAATAGATAAATAAAATATTAGTCGTCACAGGCGTTTAAGTATATCAAAATTATTTACCGAAAGGTATACATATTGCGAGAAATATAAATAGGAATTCAAATTATACTTAAAACGTCCTTTACTGATTAATTTTGTTTCAAACATTTTGAAAAAAAAACATACTGATGATAAAATATTTCTGGTAATCACGATTACAATTCAAAGTTGAAAAAACACATATTTTTAAAGCAATCTAAAAGCACATGAAAATAATAAAATAAACAAATTGAACTTACCATTATCATAAAAGACAAGTTTACATGAAGGTATACTGGACCACGTGCCATTAACATCTTTACACGTAGCTACAGCGTTTCCGGAGAGTTTATAAAACGTGTTACATGCGTATGTTACTGTTTCATTTACATTGTATAAGTTCAATGCTGACTGTATATATCCATTAGATATTGAAACTGAAGTGCAACTCATATTTTCTTGTTTAGGATATACTCTTTACCGATGTTATGCAAGTTAGTAAAACAGTTTAAAGATAATCTTCAGCATTTATAACTTTTAAATTTCAGATATCATATTTAAACTTAAATACCGAATACCTGAAACAAAAATGAAAAACGTTGCGGTTTAAATATCTTTTTTCAACGGATATTATAAACCAATAGAAATTAGACGATCAATGAAAGATTAAAAACCATTCCATAACCGTTCTTTTTTCGTATTAAAATTACATTATGCTAACTACGTAACATTTCATACAGTACCATATAATTTGTAAAAAAAAGTAAAATTACCACCTTATTTATAAAACAAAAATAATATCATTTAGGATTCGATTGAACAATTTACGTAGATGACGCTAAATTCTACCGATGCTTCACGCCCATCGATGTGCACTGATTGTCAAGTTTTGTCATATTGATACTGAACAGATATATTGTCCAGAAGTGGTATTTGCAAACAACATCAGTCGAAAGAAGGTACAGTTCCTGAACCTTTTAGTGAGTGAACTTTATTTTAAAGACTATGATTTTTCTTAAATATTCCACCCAAACAAGATATATCTGTTTAATTTTACCGAATAGCAATAACCATGATTATACTAATTATTCCAAATTTAATTCCAGTTATCTTTCGCTGTAAATGCGTTACAAAAAACGGTTTAATAAATCCACAAATGATCAAGCGTCTCCGTGAACACTGCAACATGTACATCCTTGTGCATATTCAATGGCTATTATGAAATATGGAAAAAAATTCGCCTGATAAAAAATACGTGAAAAATACATTAGTTATCAACTAATCAAAATCCAAGATAATAATATATGGTGCATTTAGCGATCAAGTTCATAGAAAAAGAAAAGCGAAAGATACCAAAAGGACATTCAAACTCATAAGTCGAAAATAAACTGACAATGCCATGGCAATAAAAGAAAAGACAAAAAGACAAGCAACAGTATACAAAACACAACATAGAAAACTAAAGATTGAGCAGCACGAACCCCACCAGAAACCTAGGATGATCTCGAGTGCTCCGGAAGGGTAAGCAGATCCTTCTTCACATTTGGCAGCAGTCGTTTTTCTAATGTTACACTATCAATTGCTTTATAAAAGACCTTAGGTATCCACACGAACGAAAAGACTGGGGTACGACAATAAAAAAAAAAACAGTATATCGAAATTCCATAAAATGCGAGAATATATTTGGGCAAGATTCTTGAAATGCATTTTTTTTCTTTTCTTCGTTTCAATTCTTCAAATTTTTGTTTGCAAAATATACAATCCTTTTTAAACAAACAAAAAATAACCATGCTTTTTGTCCTTAACGTTTAACACAAAACATTTATGTATCTGAAATTTTCCTTGAATGTGTCATTTTTTAGTGCGAATAAATAAATATCACCAATAAATATAGGTTAAGTGGGTTAATGTAATCCAATTAAGCTGTACAATTTTATGAATATACATCAGATAGTTCTACTTGTTAAATTTCGGTGGGACCTTTTTGTATGGCTGCTATAAGAAAAGGTATTGCAATTAAAAAAGATCTTCCTTTAACACTAATATAGACTACAATATAATACTGTTCTTGAGACGATTTGTGAAAGTTTGGAAAACAGCAAATATTATTGTTTTGACTGCATTTATGACCAATCGAGGTAGATATGACCAACTTGTGATTTTCAAGTATGCCCATCCTTCTTATCAATAGTTTCTAAAGTATATGTTGAGTTTCTTAGCGTACTGATTATATCTACATTATTTATTCACTGCCCAAAATAATCTTAACCGATTATTTTCTGAGTTTTTTTGTAGTATATATTGGCACAATGAAATATTTTGTTTTGACGCGAATGAAATATGGTTTGTGACGCAAATGGTAAGAGTTTTTGTGTGTACAAAACTAAAAAGTGCACACAATTCACCCCCACCCGCATAAGTAATAATTCAAAAACATAGAAAAAGTAAACATTTTCTATTTGTATATAACAAAATATCTACATGCAGACTACACCAAATTATTGTATCCCCGGATTTTCAATTCCTTAGGATATTCTAATTTATCACCTTTTCATTCAGAAGTGTTTAGGTTGCAATTCTGTAAATATAGTCAATGCAATTTCCCATAGGAACTCCTTTACGGCTAAAACTGTACCACTTTTACTATGAAGTTTCGTAAAAATTTAAATCCTAGAATGGAAAGCTCATATGTAGTACTATTTTTTTCAAAAGTCAAAATATAGGACTGTGCGGCATATTTTCAACATTTATATGCCCGAACTTCTAAGAGTTTAAACTTATACTAAAATTCTGTACTAGCCCTCCCTTTACTTTCAGTCTTCCTCAGAATTCAATTTGGCCACTATTCATGTGTATTGATACTGGTAAAAGAGAGGCGAAAGATACAAAAGTGACATTCAAAGTCATAAGTCGAAAATAAACTGACAACGCCATGGCTAAAAAAGAAAAAGACCAACAGACACACAATAGTACACAAAACACAACATTAGAAACTAAATACTGAGCAACACGAACCCCACCAAAATTTTGGTGTGATCTCAGGTGCTCCGGAAGGGTAAGCAGATCCTGCTCCACATATGGCACCCGTCGTGTTGCTCATGTTAGTACAAACCAGGTAATAAATCTAATTCGGTAGGTCGAATTCGGGAAAAGGGGACAACATTAGGAACATATCCGCTATCATCCGTGAAACGGATATTCCGTAACGATCAACCAACTCGTGCTGGCGTCCGTAAAATTCACAAAGGGATGATTTCAACTTCACCACTTGGAACTCTTGGTTTAATAGCTTCCTTGTGAGCTGCAAACCTCTATCAAGGAAATCAAGGTAGGAAATATAAGTCCTGGAGTATCGTTTCAACTAAGAGATATATACACCGCATGCAGGCGCTGCGGGAATGTTGCTACAAAAAAATGGAAAATTGAAAATTGGAAAGCTGAACTCATCTCTTTTTTCATAAAGTTTTTGTTTTCAACCGACCCTCATTGTAAATTTCTAGATGTAAGTCAAGATATGAGGCAGACTTAACTGTATCTGTTGTATCCTTTATCTCAAGTTCGATGGGAGAGATGCATTCAATATAGTCACCAAATCTTGAATTATTTAGTGAGAGAACATCATCTATGTAGCGGAAAGTAAAGTTAAAGGATACTGCTAACGTCTTTTCTTTCTTCCTAAGAAGTTCCTGGATAAAATCAGCCTCGTATGAATAAAGGAACACGTCGGCAGGAAAAGGGACACAGTTGGTTCCCATGGGAATGCCGATTGTTTGTTAAAAAAACAAGTCCTCCAAACGTAACAAAACGGACAATTCGAGTATAAAATCTGCAACAAACTGGATGATTGTAAACTGAGTATATATTGCCCATAAATCCTTATTTGTAACAACTTAGACATATGACAGACAGAATAGCAAAAGTAACTTTAAAAATGTTTTAATTATCCACAAGTAATGTCTCTACGAAATGAAACATAGAGATCATATCTGGGAACCAGTGGGTAAACAAAACAAAATATCTATGAATATTATATATCTCCCCAAAAGAGGCGTGGTTTGTGAAACAGCTGTATTTACAAAGTGCATATACGAGTATATGCATTTGAAAAGTTGCGATTTTGTACAAATAATAATTCTTACAGACTCTATAGACCAGTTTTACTTTGACAATCGCCTTCGTCTATTAGGTATTTTTGTCTGTAGGTTGATATTTTCCTCGCAAATTATATACATGAACCTAACATTAAGAACTGTCCTCTCTGGCTTAAACCTGCAAATGATGACACCACGATAGGCTTGTTTTTTTCCTCGTTTATACCCGATTTCCAGTTCCCAAAATATTTTATCATGTCTTCATAAAAATATTTTTGTATAAGTGTTATGGATAAGACTGTAGAATGAAGTTGGGCAAATATGACAGGAATAAGCTAAGGCAAAACAAGGTGCATGTTTATAAAATTATTTTTGAAAGTGATCACAATACTAGTCTCTGGTACCAAATAATGTGCATATTATTATATGTGTAAACAACAATTCCTTCTAAAACAAAAGTACGTTATGATTAAGTTTTTATGCGGTTTTTTTTCAAACTGATGATGATTTTGAAGTAGCCGTATCTTTAGTTTTTTTAGCGGCTACAACAACAAGTTTTTCTCTGAACATTTATTCTATATTCATTTACTAGACTTCAACATTAAATAATATTTGATGGATCATATACCACGTTATAAATTTCGTGCGTCCGAAGCGCTTTTCGGAATGTACCTTCATCAGTAACACCTAAAGATAAACATGCGAAAACAACATACTTATATTTAAAAAATTGTTTCACAAGGTTGTTGTTAAATTACATTCAGGTATATTTGGTATAAAAATATAAATGCAAAATATCCTTTATGGATCAAACATCGTAACAAAACTATAAAATGTTCTAATTTATTGACAAATTTTAGTATGCATATAAATACGTAATCGGATCCATTTTGGTAAGATGTGACATTTGGTCGAATCCGCCAGTCGAATCATGTTTAAAAAGTCCTCAATTTGATAATAATGACAATTAAACAGTCACAAACATTCATGTAATGGAAACGTAAATGATATGGTTGCTTTTGTAAATGTAGGACAGTAAAGATATGTACAGTTATATTCTAGCTAACTGAAAATTGATTTAAAATCAGATCATTTTATGATTTTGGAAACATTAAAATCTCATAAAATCATGCCACCCGACGTACATGTAAAATATATGATTCTTAAACTTCATTAATAAAACAGTATATAGACATACATAACCATTCTAAATTCGGCACTGGTATATGGCCTGAATGCATTTACTAAGTTATGATAAAATAAAAAAAAAAAACAACATAAAAGATACCAGGCGTATAATTTGGTGGCAGCTTAAATACAATATATATATATCTTAAGAAGTAAAATATGTTTTAGAAACGAACACACGGTTTCAATCAAACACTACAAACAAACTACATAGAAAAAATAAATAAACTAATTCGTTATTTCATTTTTATAACAATAAATTTTAACGGGATTCGATATAGGATACTTATAATTACATGTATGTCTTTCTGCTTTTTCAAATGATATCATAGTTGTCCGGGGACAGATAATTCAATTGTTTTGTATGCATTGACACAATACTTATATATGTTTAAGTTTACTTCGTTTCTTTGGACTGGTGTCATTTTAACGTATATCGTGCGTCTCCTTTTATTCACTCAACGAGCCTAAATATTTATCAAATTCAAATTGATAAGAGATACTTGTGAATAATTAACATTTTTTTAGAATTACTTTTGCTATTCTGTCTGTCATATGCCTAAGATGTTGCAATATTATAATAACATCGATACAAATAAGGATTTAAAGGCAATATATACTCAATTTACAATCATCCAGTTTGTTACAGATTTTAGACTCGATTTGTCCGTTTTGTTAATGTTTTGAGAAAAATCGTTGTAAATTGATATTTTCTGTCCTCATTGAACTAGAAAAAAGTATTTCTCATTTGGTATTGTGTTTGTAGGAGAAAATGGACAAAAAAATTATATTTGCGTCAAAGAATTTACGTTAATCAGTTGAGAAAATTCATTTCAAAATTGTACAATAACAAGATTATCTAATTAAATATACTTATTTATAATGAAATTACACTTCATTAATCAACTATTTTCATCTACTAACGTTTTATCTATTCATTGAGTGTTATTTTGAGCATAATATTTTGCATTAGTTGTCAACAATAAATTGTAATCTGAATTAAAAACGTAATGGAATCTTTGACTTTACATAATAGAAAAAGCTCAATGTCAAACAGCTGTGTTATTATTGAATATCATAAAGATCTAAATAATATCTTCACTGTCAAACACCAATTACCGAATACATTTTTTTAGCAAATCATATTCAAAATCCGCGTCATAAAATAAATTATTTCAATACTTTTTTTTTTAAATTTACAAATTGTACAAAAATCTCTAACTAATCATTCACTTACAAGTTATCAAAATTCAATCCAATTATTGTAAGTTTGTTTTTTTATATACAGGTGTAGCCTCAAACAGACAGTTGTTGCGTTCTAATTGTGTGTAGCAATCCCAATCAACATGCAGTGCATTCGTTGCCTTAAATGAACTTTAAGATGTTTGCACAATGCAGTTAATGGACGACGAAGATTTGTGTAAGATAACTGAGTATACCATTTTTGACATGCACACTATTGAAAAAAATGATGCGATTTCAATTCAATGAATGAGACTATTTAAAAGTATCAAACCGATGAAATATGTTATCGTATACACATTAATAATACACCATCATCCACAGAAGGAACAGTGAGCTTTCAATAAGGCTCCGGTCAAATTTATAAGGGAGAGGCGATACACACATGAAGCAAATAACAAATTGATAAACAAGCCTAATATTTTAGCATTTCACAAGGCCATCTTTCTCAGACTATTTACGTTGTCTCTCTCTTTTTTTTAGTGTTCCTAGAACTGTACAATTTGATTTTTGTCTTCTTGGTAATTTTTTTTTTTTTGCGTGATTAGTGCCGATCTGATGAGTTAAGCCTTAGTAAACCGATTTTATAATGTGTTCTCATTTTGTGCTGTTACATCACTGTCAAAGGAAAGGAGAGGATTGAGCGCTCACAAACATGATTAACTTTGCCAGATTCCTAATGTCACATTCCTGATGTTAGGAGTCTGTTATTCAGGGGTTGCCGTTTGCTGTTGTCTTCCATTGTTTTTCGTGTTTTGTTTTTAACAAATTAGGCTGTTGGTTTTATCTTTTGAATTGTTTCATATTTTGTAAAGCTGGTTGTTTTAAAGCTTACTGTACAATATGGAGCTGCTCATTGTTGAAGGACGTGCAGTGCCCTACAGTTGTTTTCATCCTCATCCACCGGTTTCTGGACGATAGCTGTCTCTTTGGAAATCATATAAGATCCATATTTCTATAAGGTAGCGGCGCTTCTACACTTTTATTATTGAGATAGTTTTAGATATCCAACATCAGATTATGAATTGCTATTTTTCAAAAATACTCAAAGGCTTGAATAAATTTTCCCCTTTTCCTCATAAAGACGGTAGGGGAAACATATATTTAATCGTTTATTGAAAACAGCATTTTTTTAAATTTCTTTTTTTTTTCAACTTTCATAAATTCTTTATTGCACTCCTTGTTGTTTTAACAAAATACTTAATGTACAGCATTCCATCAGTATTCCTGTTATACACATTTATTACTGAATATCCAGGAAGAATATACAATATAACTTATTTTGTTTTATGCATAGTCATTCTAATACAGTTCTATTTTTTTCATTACATCATATGGAGAGAAAAAATAGAGGGGAGACACCAAGGGGGCAATTGAAATTTAGAATTCCAAAAAGTAATATAGTATAAGAATCCGAGAACTATATACATCATGTCTATACCGTTACGAATGAGTTTTTGAATTGCGCAATAAAACAATGCAAAATTTACAGTAGACAAATAAGAAATATAAAGAACACAACTACGTATGCATTTACTTTTAGAAATTTTGACTCGGATGGAGAATTGTCTCATTGGCACTCATACCACATCTTCTTATATCTATATCTTTATTTCTCAACAAACCAAATTACATGGTTATAGAGATACACATATATATTTCAGAATGCATATATACATACTTATAACAGAATACAAAGGTAAGAGGCAATTACAGACTTGTTTGTAGACTGGACATTTTTTTTTGGGTGTAAAACTGTATATAGAATAAGACATTAAACAAGATAGAATGCTATAAAAAAATAAAAGGTTCAAAATGTAATATTCCTCTGTGAACAAAAACTTCAAAAACGTAAAAAAAAGTACATTTCTTTAAACACAGTCAAAAGGATCTTTTCTTTACATCCGCGTGAATTATAAATTAATGCATAGAAAGTAACAGGTTAAAAAACAAATATATTAGCAATTGGTATATACATGAAAGGAGTGTTATCGTATTACTGTTCACTAATAAAATACGTGATAAAGTCCAATTAAATAATTACTGCCACAGCCGAATCAATGTTAAGTTGAAGCTCTCGTAACAAAGTCAATACTATCTTGAATTAATGACTTCTTTATGGTAATGAAAATAAGAAAATGAGTAATATATTTCGTCCAGACAATATTTACACAAACCCTACAAATAGCGAAAAGTTTAGTAGACAAAAATAAGTACAATTTGAGGACATTATACATATATTGGATTAAAATGTAAATTCCTCCCATGTTCAAGACGTACACAAGAAAAAAAAAGGTAACATTTATTTCTTCAAGGTACATATTTAAAATGAGTTAATTTTTCCACCACGTACAATGCATATCTGGGAGTGTCTTCATCGGGTACGTTTGAGACAAACAGCTTGGAAAGCAGGAAATAAAAAAATACCAATAGTGCCTACAATAACAGAGAATGGCGGATAAGAGATTTTAAAAATAGCTCTTTCGCAAATGATGTAGGGGTATGTGTGGGATTCCCAGATTTGCTGTGAATTCCAAATTCTTTAGTACGACATTCCAGATAATGATTTTGACATAAAAATGAGATTGTTTGAGGCTTCGTCTTCTAGAACAACAATGCATTTGTTGTGTAGAAATTTTAAACCATCCACAATTTCTGGCATCATGATAAGGAAAGAAGCCCGTGTGCTCATGATATCGTATCATCTAAGAAAATATTCTCCATAGGAATATTGAAGACATTTCTTTGTCGTAAATTACTAAAGTGTGGTTCTTAACCGACTAATACGGTCGGTTATATATGTTAGTCAGATATGAAGCAGATAAACCCTTATCTGTGGTATCCTTCAAATGAAGTTCAGCGAGTTATACGCAATCAACTTCGTCACTAAAATTTGAATTATCAGGTGAGTGGGCATTATATTTATAGCAGAGCGTAAAGTATAATAATAAAATATATGTATCATTCTTCTTTGGAAGCTTCAAATTGATTATAGATAAAGAAAGTTTTGGGATATACGTCAATATGACATTTACACAAAGACACACAAACCAACATACAGGTAGTCTTCTTGATGCAATTAAAAAGCAAGTCACCAAGAAGGGGAACAACGCTAGTTCCTGAACGGATATCAACTGTCTGAATGAAAACACGTTCACCAGGCGCAGTTATTTTCAACTATGGATCATGATGTCTGTTTCAGAGAACTTTTTGTTACAATCAAAGTTGGTTTTACAAAGTATAAATGTCCTTTTATAAAACAATTCTTGTTTGTGAACAAAACTGCTTCGATTTGCCTTCAAGATTACAATAAAAAAAATGCAAACAACATTTTACAAATTTCATAATAATGATTAGTTGTGAAAAGGATTGGGAAGTCAGTTACTCAGGGATTAACATTAATTATAGGTTTCACAATAGTTTCAATTGTGTATGTTGCGCAAGCACAATGAAACACTGTACGTTGAGACTGAACTCATATTTTATGACTAAATAGTCAAACGTACGCACTAAAGAGACGCAGAATGATATGCCTTACAGTACAATGAAACAAAGTTGAACATCTACAAATAACTTGAATGCATGTTAAAAAGTAGGACATGAATAGTCCCACGAAGCTGTCAGCATTTTATTCAACACAGAGCTTAAAAAATCGAAAACAATATAAAGTTCATAAGTCAAAATAAAACTTTATTTAATTACTGTTGTATTGACTTTTGAAGTAGCTTCAATTCAAGTAAGTTTAAGGCATTGTTACTTTAAATACTTCAGGCGACACCAAACTGGTTAGATGTTTATTATGTATTCAAGTTCGTTATAAATCTTTTAACCCTTAGATAAACACAAAAAAATAAAGAAAATTTCAAGTATACCGTTGAGAAATCATATGTTATATAATTTAGTACCTAGAATGTTTCATTTTATCAAATTTAATTTAGTTTATAGAATGATGTTCTCTATATTTTTTCTTCTAAATATGAGGACACAAAATAACCCCGACAAATTCCATTATTTAGTAAAAAAACTATTAACGGTAAAAGGACATCATATTTAATTAAAATATTGACTGCTTAACAAATCACAGAAATGAGAGTGAAATAATATAATTATAAATTTATTTTCAAAACTTTGAAATCTTCGAAATACTAATGATTTTTTTACCCGAGGAATAGATTACCTTAGCTGTATTTGGGTCCTCAATACTTTATTTAGCCTTTTTAACTTTTATGATTCGAGCGTCACTGATGACGAAACGCGCTTCCGACTTACACCATTTTAATCCTGGTATCTATATGAGTTTATTGATATTTATACAATAAAATCATAGTCAGTCGTGTTCTGGTGGACTGTTAGTCCTTGATTGTATCATCAACACTTTAATAAGTTTCGGTTCTGACATGATATATAACATATCTTTTCTAGATTATCCGTTTACACATTATGAAATTTATAGGAAACTAAGGTTCGAACTCCCTCGGGTAAACTTGACCTCAAATGAATTTGGCTATTCTTTTAAGGTTCCTTTCTAGTCATATAGCTTTGTTTTTTAAATTAAATTGATCTGATATTTTTTTTATTGAAAGTCAATTTATTCTTAAAAGGCATGACCAAGCTCCGTTTCAAGTTTAGTTAAAATAAACGGTTTATATATTATACCATAGCCCAGAAATCGGTAAATTTTCTCTCAACGCCTTCTGAATCCGTGAATTTGCTCGGTATATACTTATGATATTGAATATGATTTGATTAATTGAAATATTAGAATACACTGCAGATAATACACATTATGACTGACTGCTTGTTCTGCATATATAAATATCTTAACGTCAATACATCGAAATACTAGCTTGACTAAATAAGTTGCCACACAATAACGAAACAATGATCATGCTATAACCAAGCTAAAGTAGTCTACATGCATTCAGTATTGTAGGAAATATTGCAATTTGATTGAAAACATTTCTGTCTCTGAGCATTACCAGATTAGGATATGGTATATCTTTTATACATAATTCAAAATTGATATATTTTATCTGTAATATTCTGCTCATAAAATTTGTAAATTGTATCTAAGATGGCAAATATTTCGGGCGAAACATGCTGTTGAACGGTTTTAACCATTCTCTCTTGGTCCTTTTGGTTACTTTCCTGACACTCGCTTTGTGCGTTTGGCTTGAGAATCTGGGTCTCCAGC
This sequence comes from Mytilus coruscus, assembly GCA_017311375.1. Classification (NCBI taxonomy): domain Eukaryota; kingdom Metazoa; phylum Mollusca; class Bivalvia; order Mytilida; family Mytilidae; genus Mytilus; species Mytilus coruscus. Next base: position 62,033,138 of record CM029595.1, read on the forward strand.
CTCCTGGGGAGTGTTAATCTTTGAGTACTATCGAAGTTTATCTAGTTCAACATCTTCAGGTAGTTGATAATATATTGGTGTAGACTGTTACAAAACGATATTGCGACACGATATTATAGTCTGTCGCAATATGATATTGTGACACGATATTAATATGACTGCAGCTGCGTTATAGCTCTTACTTGCTAGAAGCGCGTGTTGTGCATATGGAAATTATATCATATCGTTTTAATGTCATACTAAAACTTAATGTTTTCAGTCCTGTTAATGTTTGTCTTGGTTAAATTGTTGATAACCTATAAATATAGACCATTGCAATACAAAACTGCTGAAGTATTTGCCCCAATAAATCCTATGAGAACATCAAATGTCTCAGCCTCTTACATTCAATAGTAGGGTTCGTGTCTGCTATTAGGTTAAAAATATATCAAAAAATAAGATGACATGAAAGGATATACTAGTATACACTGTCGACTACATGACTCCCAAATTACATGTGATGCATTCAATAAAATGCAATAAATACATTGATTATTGGTCTTGTACTAACATGTTTTATTTTCTTAGTCAAAAGTATCATTCAAATGTTGTTTCCTTTTGCTATAAACACTAAGGTGTCTCGCCCTATTTGCACCTAATATCGCTGTTAGGTTTACATGAGTGAATACTGCAAATCATTATCAATATAGTTAAGAGGTTTACTTCTACACGTTTATCTTACCCGTTTATTATGCATAAAAAGGATAACAGAAATCATCACAAATATTTGTCAATATATATAACAGACACACCGACCACCAGCACCCAACTCCTCCGAAAAAAAACCCCGCTGAGACGCATTCATAATGGCAACCACCACAATGAATTCATGGTCCAGATGCCTTACTTTGAATGACCTAAAATATGTATGCTTAACGGCGTTTTATGGTTGATTTGATATGCTTATCATCAACACTACATAATTCTCTATATTTACACCCCAGTTCTATTGTTATACTTCATAGTTTCTATTTCTGAAACAAGTGTAAATTAAATAGATCTATTGTTACGAATAACAATGGATTTTGACCACAGGGTGTGACGAGCGGGGTTTCTGGAAACCCCTGCTTCTACATCCCGCAAACAAAGTCCATTGTTATTCGTAACAATAGAAATTGATTATTTTTTGAATAGCATGAACATAAGAAATTGCTAAATAGTGTTCACTACAAATTGTTTCATGATATTAAAAACACATTTTAGGAAATTCAATAAGCATCTATATGGAATACAAAATAATCCTTTAAATACTCCTTTGCTTGAAGGTAATTTTTTATCCCAGTCATATGTCTCTAATCTCCGGACCCCCGTTACACAGTGGCTGATCCGGGGTTGGGGGTTCCGCGGATTGGACCCGTCTTTTATTTAAAAGATCAATGCATTTGAATGAACCCCCCCTTTTTCTCTTGAGTTGGGAACCCCCGGCTGGATCAGCCCCTGATTGCCCCCCAAAAAGGGAGTTCCTCTACATTAAATTTTGTATGTTGAGCGTGTCTGGTAGTCGGGTTTCTAATGCAGACACACTTCTAATGCAGACACACCTGAATATGAATTTTTGTTTATTCTCGAGAAGAGGTGGGGGGTATTTGTTTTAGATAAAATCGTAAGATATAAAATAGTTATGATTACCTTTATTAAACTGATACAGGTAAGTACTTTGGGTTATAATATTGCCTTTATCTTTAGTCTCTTCTACCAAATCCAATGCTTGCCACAAAATGTCGTCCGTCTTATACCCGTCCATATTGACAACTGTATACCAGGAGCATGATGTATTTTTTGTTTGTAATAAGACTACACGAAACAGTCAACCTTGACCTGCTGATCCATATTAGCACATGGATTTAATGGGAATATGCAAAACAACTTTGATATTTGTAAAATATACTCACGTGTCAAAGTTTAAACGAAAATAACCCAAGAGAGGTTACTAGTGGGGTTTCATGTAAGAAAAAAATATTCTTATAAATCATGGTTTGAAATTGTCAATAAATACGCTATCGTTTTTTTTTGTTTTTTTTTTCATTTAATAATCAATGTTAACAAATATAGGGTTTAGAATGGGGTGTAAGTTAGTTATACACCTCGGGATACGGCGAGTCTGGATAAGAAACCCCTCCGGCCTCCGGCCGTCGGGGTTTCTTATCCAGACACACCTATCCCTCGGTGTATAACTATTACTTATACCCCGTGGTATAGAACCATTTAAACATGTAACAATAAACTGTTTTCAATATTTCTTTGTATTCTCACAATTGCGTATTGGCTTTTTTGTAACACCGACTTATAAGAAATTCAAGCATATTTAAGGTGACTCGATTGTTGCTCGAACTTTCTTTACTGTATGAGATTTATACACAATGGCATGATAAATATCAATTATCCAGTCATCCAAGCGTCAATTCTTTGTGCAAGATGAAAACATTTTCACTCATTCAATCGTAAAATGAATATCGTTTTGTGAATGTTCTTTGCATCCATTAGAGCTATTTTCCTAACGCTTGTAGTTTAAAGGTTTAGTTGGCTTGCTTGCTTTGTTTGTATTAACGTTTGCTCAATCTTAATTACAATGCGTAGGCAATATTTACACAATCAAGGCCAACCACACCTTTTAGCTACAAGCATTAGGAAATTAGCTCTAATGTGATTTAATTAATTAGTATGCGATGTAGATTAGACCGAAACAGAAACTTTTCTTTTCCGGTGACGTGGATTGACTTAACTGTCCAAGATATATGTATTTAATGATGACGTGTCATAGGAAAGAATAAATGTTATCCTACATATAGATCAGGACAAATTATTTGAGAAAATAGAATTGACTATATTAGCAATAAATACCATGTTAAAGGAATTTATTGATATATTACCTCAGACTTTCACTCACTAAGTATGCATATATAATGAATCCTTCTGACTTCATAAATTTTGTTAGAGAGTCGGCTGAATTAAGACTTTATATAATGAAAATTAATTAATGTCCTTCTGTGAAAATGCATCGCATATACAATAGAAATGAATCGCTCTACAGTGAAAATGAAAGTCTAGTATCATTATTCGACAGTAAACATAAATCGCATAACGAAAACAGCATAGTGGAATTTGATTCAATATCAACAAGCTGAATAACAAAACCTGTTTTAAGTTAAACAACATTAATAATTATGTTAAAAGGTACATTTTTCTACAAATAAAAACTTAACTGCTACTTTTAAATCTCTTGCACGCTCTGTTCGTGAACTATTCGTTAGTTAATATTTATCTATTTGTGTATCAATTTTGCACCTGGATGGCTGTAGGCGCGATGAAAACCCGTCCGCATCTCATACCCTATATCATGAATTTATAAAAACAGTACACATTATATATTATTTCTTATTTTATTCAAAAATCTGGAATTTGTCGTCTGTTTATTTATCATTCTACATCAGAAATTTATCACGGATACAGTAAAAATGACATTTTAGGATTCGCACATTACATACACTGATCGAATATCTTTCATTTGTATTTTATATACAAAATGTAATATATCCCTGAAAAAATTGTTTAGTAAAAACGTAGAAACTGCCTCTTTTAAAACTTGTTGTGTAAAAAGTATTCGTTAAAATATTGAAACGTAGCTGATTAAAATTTTGCCGCAAGTTGAGGGACAAAATAATGATCGCATATTTTTCTTGTATAGAGCTTCCATATTCTTCTTAGCACTTTTTAAAAATCCCTTTTAAATTAAGGAAAATTATTTTCTACCTGATTTTGACAACAGTCGATGTATTTTCTAAAGTTAAACAAAGAAAAGCAAATTGATCCCTTTTCGCAGATGACGTTATTTTGGGCAAATAAAAAAAAAACAAATGGGGCCCATAACAAGAAATAATAAATGGGCTGAATTTCATGCTGTATTTTAGTGTAGAAATTTATAATCCTACCGATGCCGACACACGGAGTACTTATTCACGACTATGTCCGACCATTACGAAGCTAAAATAGTATTTTTTGTTTGTTTGTGTATATGTTATTTAGTAGTATAAAATGTTCAACTTTGGTATCTGCTTCACCAGGTATTGTGTACTGCAACGGTTACGTGCAAATAACCTGGAAGCTTAAACTGTAGTGGTCTAAATACTAGCTTCTAAGTCCACACAATACAATGAACATCAACATTTATAAGTTTGAACAATGACTATTTATTCAGTCCAATCAAAAACTGTATAAAAGTTTTAGCGAGATATTCTAGGACCGCAACAAATATCAGTGCATCTATACTTCTAAAATAACAAGGTCCAATTTGTTAGCCGGCATGACGTAAAAACGACGAATCAAAGAATTCAACTTTATATACAACTATTATAGGACAATGGTGTTGTTTTAAAATTACAACATTCCAGGCCCTTTTGTTTTCCACATAATTAATAATACCAATAATTAACAAGTTCAGGGTCGAATCCGATACCGATACCAATAGTATATGTCACATGAAGTTTCCTGTTACCTTCTGTAAATCACTCCTCTATTAGGAGAACCTGGAATTCTTCCAGTAGTTATTTTATATTTATGTGACACCATAGTACACTATTTAGCAAGTCTGTTTTCTTCCACCTCAATATTACTATTAATTTGGTTAATTGGTTAAAAAAAATTGTTTAAAGTTTATTGTGGTAAGAAAACAAGCCGGGACGGATTCAAACAGACATACTAGTATTTTGAAAGCAGAGAAAACTGTACACCTTCCAATCTGCATGACTTTATCAGCTGACAATACGAATACTAAAAATCCAGGCTAAAAATAAGGCATAGATACTTTAATTCAGTCATGGACCCGCGATGTCGTGGGTGTGTTCTAGTAGTATTTAAATAAATACCCCGACAGCGAATAGTATAAGGACCAACTTGTAGTTGTCCTGAGTAAACATGGCATAACTTGTAGTATTAAGTAGTTAAATAGCACAATGAAACATATTGGTCGGAGGTCTAAAATTGGGAAACTTTGACAAATCCGATTGGTCCTGGTAAACGGACGTTCGCATATACCTAAAATTGCAACATTAAAAATTACGCAATTAAAAAATGACATATACAAATGTCGAGAGACCTGTAATCAGCCAACTAGTGTAAAAATAACAAGAACACAGATAATTTTTTGCTTTATTTGTACTAGTACAAATAAAATCTCCTGTTATTCCGCTTCCATTATGAGCAAGCGGCATTGTGAATATATCTTTTTGTGTAACAGTTCATATTTGGGTCCTCTTTGCGCTCCGCGTTTAAAATATGTAAATTTCTTTGAAAAACTAGAGATAACTATTTGGATTTTAACAACTAAACCTTAAAGTGCCGGGCGTAAATTACAGGATAAAAACAATATAAACATATACATTGTCGGAAATATCAGATTTATTTGTACTCGCTACGAAACTCTAAAGCTCGTACAAATAAATTTCATATTTTCCGACAAGATACATATATTGTTTATTGGACATATTAACATGTCAAAGTCCCCCGGACAAACAGATCCCTATGATACCATTCCCATACATTACAATAAGAGTTATACTGTATATATCATGCGGACGAAATATAAAGAGTTCATGTATACAGTCTTCATGAGAGAAAAGAGAAAAGAGAAAACTGATGGTGGTATTACAACTTACTTCCGGAATAGCATGTTCGTGTAGAAAGATTAATCCTTCATTCTACGTTTTCAAGGGATAGTCATTCAATGGTTAGATTCTTGAATTCCATTGGCCAAACAATTCAAACAATGAAACTAGTATATTATTCCAATACGCACGTTTCATTACCAATTTAAGTTCATTGATTCATCGCCTTTAAACTCATCTGCTGGAAATGCTGTTTCCCTATATTTATCGTGGTCATGGAATTTCACGCTAAAACTTCTAAACAGTTCTGATTAAAGCCGAAGTTTTCGGTCTGACACGATTCCATATTGTTTTTGTAATCCAGCTTTTATTATTTAATGGACATGTGTACGCTCTTTGCATTTATTAAGTCAGTCTAGGGTTATATGAATATGGGTGGGCTTTTAAAGGAATTTTATCGGATCAATAAAAAATCAATTTGTCGATGACAATCAATTATCGTGAAAAGAACGTTAACATATAATCAAACAGTGTATATAAAGTGCGAATCCAGGTAGTTCATATTCACTGTTGTATGCGAGTGTGTCTATTGTAGAATAAAGGATGATGGGAAAAACTGCGTTTGTTTACTTTTTGAAAATACAATATAATAGATTTGAATGTATGTTTTAATAGAATTTCATCAGAATATAACCTTTTAATGTATAATAACAGGATTAAAGTCCAAAAAAGTGTTATTTAAGCAGCAGAATCCATAATTTTGATTACTGAATGCGATTCATTTTAACTATAGATGCGATGAATTATCACTGTAAGTGCAATCATTGCTGATGTGGAATATTTTGAAGTGCGATGAATTTTCATTGTCGTTTTATATGATTATTCGACATACAACAACTGAAAATAGATTTTAAATGACTTTGATATTGATGATATTTACCATTTGAATTGCAAGCTTGTCGTAGATGCTTACTTGAATATATACGGGTATAACCACGTTCATATCAAGAATATTCAAATATTGTTGGTGAGTTTGCTATTAGCTTGTCATGGATCCGAAAATTTACTGGAGCAGAACATCCATGATTATAACGCTTTTCTACGACGAATTTTCTTTGAAAAGTTTTATAACTCGCTTAAAAAAGCTTTGAACATTTGTCACGCCGTGTCATACATATTTATTGATAGGCTTTTGCACAACGAACAGTACAAGAATGTACAACTAACGGTACTAAATAAAGAAAACAAACTATAAAGAGAATGAATCGTACAGTATCAAAATTCTGAGGTCAGTTTTTCAAGTAAATGTCTTCAAATAGAATTAAAACAACGGGTTTCTCATTCGTATTATGTATTTTAACAACAACAAAGCACAAAATACACAGTCGCATTTAGTGAAAGAGCCAACCAACTATGCTCTACTTGTAGTTTAATCAAGTTTGAGTTACACATAGTGTTTGTTTCGCGATGTTTACAAGTAATTCACAGACCTGTCTATTTAAAATAGTCACATGGTGTTCATGTAATATAAATGAATACAATGCTGCCAGGAGCAGTAAACTTTGTTTTCATAAACATTAAAAATATTTAACTGAACAGTTAGTCAATTAGTCTTTGGTGTAAATATAAGAACGGTATATCTACCAACATTGCTTCGCGATGTAGCGATTAACGTCCGGAATCAACTGTACGGCGGTTACACCCCAGTTCTATTGTTATACTTCATAGTTTCTATTTCTGAAACAAGTGTAAATTGAATAGATCTATTGTTACGAATAACAATGGATTTTGACCACAGGGTGTGACGAGCGGGGTTTCTGGAAACCCCTGCTTCTACATCCCGCAAACAAAGTCCATTGTTATTCGTAACAATAGAAATTGATTATTTTTTGAATAGCATGAACATAAGAAATTGCTAAATAGTGTTCACTACAAATTGTTTCATGATATTAAAAAAACACATTTTAGGAAATTCCAATAAGCATCTATATGGAATACAAAAATAATCCTTTAAATACTCCTTTGCTTGAAGGTAATTTTTTTTATCCCAGTCATATGTCTCTAATCTCCCGGACCCCCCCCCCCCCCGTTACACAGTGGCCGATCCGGGGTTGGGGGTTCCGCGGATTGGACCCGTATTTTATTTAAAAGATAAATGCATTTGAATGGTTGGAACCCCCCCTTTTTCTCTTGAGTTGGGAACCCCCGGCTGGATCAGCCCCTGATTGCCCCCAAAAAAGGGAGTTCCTCTACATTAAGTTTTGTATGTTGAGCGTGTCTGGTAGTCGGGTTTCTAATGCAGACACACTTCTAATGCAGACATACCTGAATATGAATTTTTTTATTCTCGAGAAGAGGTTGGGGGGGGGGGGGATTATTTGTTTTTGATAAAATCGTAAGATATAAAATAGTTATGATTACCTTTATTAAACTGATACAGGTTAGTACTTTGGGTTATAATATTGCCTTTATCTTTAGTCTCTTCTACCAAATCCAATGCTTGCCACAAAATGTCGTCCGTCTTATACCCGTCCATATTGAAAAACTGTATACCAGGAGCATGATGTATTTTTTGTTTGTAATAAGACTACACGAAACAGTCAACCTTGACCTGCTGATCCATATTAGCACATGGATTTAATGGGAATATGCAAAACAACTTTGATATTTGTAAAATATACTCACGTGTCAAAGTTTAAACGAAAATAACCCAAGAGAGGTTACTAGTGGGGTTTCATGTAAGAAAAAAATATTCTTATAAATCATGGTCTGAAATTGTCAATAAATATGCTATCTTTTTTTTTTTTTTTTTTTCATTTAATAATCAATGTTAACAAATATAGGGTTTAGAATGGGGTGTAAGTTAGTTATACACCTCGGGATACGGCGAGTCTGGATAAGAAACCCCTCCGGCCTCCGGCCGTCGGGGTTTCTTATCCAGACACACCTATCCCTCGGTGTATAACTATTACAGAAATTTAATATTTTAAATCTTCTGCTTCATATATTTATCTCTACTTGTACTCCATTATCGTTATTTGCATATGTTAATCGTTTACAGTATACAATTATCGTGAACTTAACGATCGGTTATGTTCATATGTATCCTTCTTTTTTCATTTTAATTTGGCACAATAGCATGTTATAGTTTTCTTGTACATAGTAACCATTTACCATACAAAATCCTTTTAATTAGATTTATGTATAATAAAAGTTAAATTGTGTCCTTTATTTATATATTTTTACAGGCTGTTGTTGTCTTTACTGCTAGGTGTCGTTAACATAGCAGTTTATTTTGTTCATAGTTTCATTACATGTTGTTTTTCAAACGTTATTTGTGTTTCTGATTACCATAGTTTTGCGTTATACTTAACATTTCATATCCGTTGTAATTCAAGTGGCCGTGGACCAATTCTTGATCTTTCGTCAACGTAGACACATTAGTCGTTATTCGTTGTGTCAAAATTATATTTTCGTCGAGTGTTATATTATATATTGTCCTTTGATTTATAAGATATATATCATATTTCGTTCCGCTGCATTTTTTATAAGCAAATATTAAAGTTCAAAACTACAAAAACCTAAATCAAGTCTTCGCTTTTATCCCAAATGAAATTAATACTTATAAATGTGTCCATATGTACATTTGTATTTGTCGAATATTATGCGTGTATTTATGTTAGTTTAATTTAGAATTAGTTTTAAATTTCTCATGCGAGATTGAAACGACAAGATGTTTAATTTATATTCAGTTTCTTTTAATATACCCCAAAACCTTCATTTCGAAATAAATAGAATAAACAAGGGCAGTAAGTTGTTTAAAAAGAAAAGTTTACATTGCAGTGATATTAATCTATAAGGGTAATATTTTTATTTACAATATAACAAGAATAAGAAAAAAAGGATAAAATGTTTTACTCCATTATTTGAATAGGAAAATTTGTTCTTCTTAAAAATAATAATATGTCTCAATTCTTTATTACTAAAATGTAAATATTTTTTGCATGCACAGGATATTGCGATATTAGGGTTTGTGATCCACACAGGGGTAGCTCGATACTTCAGCACTTTAAAGTTAAAAAGATTTACTGATATGGTATAGATTTGATAATAGGAAAATTAAATTTTATACCCAGTTTGCTTTTTTCTTTAACAAGTTTTCTTTAAAGCGCCCTTTTAAAAATCATATAAAATATTGATAATGATGTAATATGTAAAAATAATAAAACCAAACTGTGCAAATCAATTTTGGATAATAACACATTCCTTTTATCAATATACTAGTATATATATTACATCATTGAACATAAAATTTGACAAAAAATTACTTTGTCTGAGGTCATTAAATATTCCATTTCAAATAGAAATGAGAAAAATAAAGCAATTGATGAAAATGAATATTTTTCGTTTATTTGATTTCTGTGTACTTTCTTTTTCAGTTATTTTTTCTGAAGAATAATCAAAATGAAATTTGAAATTGATGCAGAGGTTAGGTAGACACTGCTTTTAACTATTTATTTTTACTATACTGTTTTATGTTCATTATCGAAAAGAAAGGTCAGTGTTTTATTTGGATTCGTGTTGCTATATCTGATGTATTCTGTTATGTGTTTTGTGGACTTGTTTCTTCTGTTATATTTCTTCTGGCAACGGTATTGTTGGTTTTTCTTTGAATTATGGTTTTTCGATTTCCCTTTGGAAAGTGTCCCCTTTTTATGACAGATACAGATATTGCCACTAAAGTACAATAATCAAATGACGTATGACTTTTGAACAGCGGTATACTACTGTTGCCTTTATGTATGATTTGAATGCTTTGAATAAACAATACAATAATATAAAGCACATTTAGCTAATTATTAAGGAAGTTTTATACTGAAGCTAGGCCAGGAATGAACAGACATTTATTCTGTAAAATTCTGGACAGGTTGACGTATAGAATTTGTTATCGTGGTATCCTGTACTCTTTATGGCGTTGCGGTAAAAAAATCTCCTCGACGGTGCAACATAAGGACGGCATTTATTCATATCAGCATATTTCGGTCTTTATTTTTGAAACTACTGTTGCTATATGATGTGTATTATATATTGTACAATAATCTTAAACAATGTTTTTCTCTGTCTATTAGTAAGATATTATAGATATAAATAAACCTACCAGAACTCTTTTTGTTTTAGAAGCACGATCCTTTTGACGAAGTCTTTATTATAGTAACGTACATGGGCAGAGCATATCAACTGAGATAAGTAAACGCCATACGTTGGGACGAGGGTTTTTTCAAATGCTGAAAAGTGGGATGTTGAAAAAGGGAAAGCTGTAATTGTCACGATTGTCAAAGATCCAAGTTTGTGGTCGTCCACCAAGGTTAATATCAAGAAAAGATTTAGATTTGAATCAAACCTTCTAGTTTGGACAGTATTTTTAATGTCAACTTCACTAAGATATGCGAAATGCACTGAAATGTGAGTCATTGAGGGACAGGACATCATACATATTAAAGAAATGAACTTAGCAAGATGATTTATCTTTTGTGTTTGAGGATGTTTGTTAAGTGTTGGTATCCAGTATAAAAAAGGGATATTTCATCGCCCTTTTTTTGTGTTAATATCTACAGAGAGAAGATCTGGTTTGTGATTTAAAAAACAAATCCTATTTAATGAACGATGAAGATGTTTAAGTGAGATTCCAAAATTTAATTGGGAATTCCGAGTTCTTTGATTCGTCAATTGAACTAAATAATTTTGCAAACCAAAGAAATATTGTGTAGGCTTTGTCTATTTAAACAACAGCACATTTGTCGAGAAGAGAATATACAAACTTCCTTATCTCAGACTTTTTGAGGTGTGGTGATGGTATATTGTAGTTTTAGAAATGCTCTTCTGGTTGTAGGATAATCAGGCTTTTATTCATTCAGATAAAGTGCCTAAGTTTGGGTCATCCGGCTAACGCTTAACCAACTTTTTGGCATAGTCCTCAATTGCATCCATCAGAAACCTCAAGTTCGTTCAGTTGAAGGGGTACGGAATTCGAAATCGTGGATATTTGGCTGATAACTCTTTTAGTTGCTTATTGTTTACGATAATAAAGTCCCGAGATATAACATGGCCAGCAGGACTGTATTTATATGGCGACAAAGGAAAGGACAATAGAACTCGAAAGTATGGGGTTTTACAACATTGACGACAAAGGTCTCTATAACCCTCTTGTGATTAGACTAAATGGTTAAGTGTACAATGTAGGTATAAAAAAATGATAAATATAGTTTTATCATTGGATTTAATAAGTATGTCTTTCTTTACAGACTTTTGATGGAAAGTATTGAAGCTATTGATCTATTATTGAATTCTACTTTAGTAAAAACAAATCATCGTCGGAAATGGTTGTCATGGATTTAAATATAGCCTGTAATTAGCAATATCCATAATTATTGCAACCAGTTCTTGGCGTCATACTTTGTATCAATAACGCTGGGTTTTGGCCTCTTGACATTGTAAATTTAGTTCAGATAAATGTATGGAAAACAGATGAATACGAATGTTGTGAATTCCAAAAGGTTTTTGAAACCTCTAAAATTCACTAAAATGGTTTTCCTCACTCATATCGAAACAAGCTGTTTTGGGGATTAATATTATTGTGGTGCTCAGTGAATCGCTGTCTCATTCACGTTGTTCTAATTCAGTTTTTTATTCATTTTGATTGGATCGATACATTCAACATCGCATAAAACTCAAATCAAATGGCGTGAGATCGAAGGATCCAATAAAATATAATGTACTAATAAATTCACATAAAATGCTCGTTCAATATTTTCAACTTACATATTTCTTTACAGTGGAATATTTTTATTTAGATTTAAAACTTTCGTTACCTATAAATTGTTTAATGTGTATCTTAATCTAAAGTAAAATGAACGATCCGTTCTTTTAATTGTTTAGATGTCTTTAAATGCGTCAACAAAACACAAACAAATTATCAATATGGAAACAACTATATTGCCCCAAGATTAAACTACTGCTACTCCCTTTGATAAGTACTTTAATAGTTTAGAGTAATGCTATTTGGAAACATCAACAGTTTTATCGGCCGTGTGACAAAAAGGACTGACAAGGGAAAAATTAATAGAAACTTGGTATCATTCATAAGATAGATTTGTTTTTAGATAATTAGCATAGCTGAAAACTGCGTGGGAATAACGAGTTTAAAAATCATGTTATCGTACAAGACGACAATCTCATTCTATAAAATCACTGTATTAACATTGGTACAGAGAATAAAAGATTTAAACATACTATACTTAATAAATTGCAGACATGACATGAATATATAATGTTTGATTCGATATAGTTTCAAGGCCATTACAGAAAAACAGATGAGCAAATGCTAGACTAGACAAATTGCAAGTTAATTTATTATTATTAGATCTTACTTCTTCAGGCAAAGCCTTATATCAATTTGGCGATGTTTTTTTAATTTCCTGTAAGTCATATAGCTCCTTAAGTTTCTAAATATGTTTACATCCCTGACTATCAAATTTTAAGGGTTAAGCATTCGTGATGAAGGTAAGTCAAGAAATGCGCTTCGGACACATACAATTTGAAAGGGTTATTTCCAATGACTACCACTGGGTCGATAGATTGTTGGTTGACTGTTAATCGCAAAGGATATCATGAGATTAGAAGATAGTACTTTCCAAAAATACCCCGTTGATAGATTAATAAGTATTAAGAAACTAAGGTTCCAATTCCCTCAGGAAAAGTTGACCATAAACGAATTTAGCTATTCTTTTTATATTCCTTTTGGTAATATAGCCCCAACGTTTATACGTATTACACATCTCAGGCTTTCATGGTTACTCAGAAGAGGGTGGTAAAGGGGGGTGCTTGCACGGAAAAAACGTGAAATAAGACATAATTTCACGTTGAACGTGAAATAATTTCTGTCATGAACGTTGCACGAAAAATAAAGACTTTGATGTGAACCTTTTGTGACTGAGTCACTGTCATCTTGTATATATAAACTCTCTGTGTTACTTGGTATTCCCGATTTAGTATACACATTTATGATATAAATGGTTTACGGCTTTTAAAAAAGTATTTCTTGACGATCCCTGCCAAGTGTTTGAATTTTATTTGAAAAATATCGAGCACGCAAAATAAGCATTTGAAAATCACGACGCACGTAAAATTAAATAAGCAGAACACGTTGAACGAGGCACCTGTCTTGCACGACTGAACGTCAAATAAAAAAGTAAAAACACGTTGAACGTGAAATAAAAAACGGCGATCACGTTGCACGAAAATAATCCTTTACCACCCTCTCAGAAAAGCGCTTCGAACGCACGAAATTTACAAAGTGTTATTTTCATTTATTACCTTTATAAATTTACAGAAATTGATATGTTTTGCAAGTAAAGATTAATTAAACAAATTACTATTACTATGTTCCAAAAACCTTTATCCGAAATCTGTGTTAGTAAAATCGTTTAGAGATCAACTCAAACTGAACCTTTGCGCGAATTTGAATTTTGACAGGAATTGCGTTTGCGCGTACATATGGTATTACGTTTGCACGAATTCACCTGTAATTTACTTGAGTTTTCATCTTTGTTTTTATCCTGAGAAAAACCTAAGCTTTATTATTTTTGTTGTGTAAAATTAATTAAATTAATAGATAATTTATATAATCATAGAAAACTTTTCTCTTTTATACCAATATTAAAAAGCACCATATGTATGCCGATTGGAAAAGTTTTGAATAAGATACAGTTTGTCTGTCCTGGAGAGAAACATTCTAAGTATTAAAAACCATATTCTGGAATACAGTATGTAATCTCGACAGGAACAATATATAAATCATTCTTCGGTGTGAAAAGACTCAGGGCCATTGTTGGTACGTTTTGTGCTTTCATTTGGAACAGTCGTCCACTTCATTGGCGTAATTTTCATCTAAATAGTTGGCAGATAGTTTGCGGCTTTTATTCTCAGTATCATTTGTCTTTTATTATTTATTTTAACGAAAACAAATATGTTTATTCAAGCATTTCTTAATATACTATACCTAAATAGCCCATGTCGCATACCTAGGGACCCCTATATTTTTAAGAGCCTTACTTCACCATGGAAAAAATCAAATGAGTTTAAACTCCCATAGTTTTACATACATGCATTTAATAAACCAGTCCAATTGTTTTTACTTGATAAGCATCATCGTAATATATTATCATAATCGTATATCCGGTTCACTGATTACCAATGCGTTTTGTCGCGCAAACTTGGAAAATTGTTCGTGCAAACGTTACGCGCCAAAATCACAATATATATTTTGTGTGATTTTCAGTAAGACAGTAGTGTTTATGCATGCTGTAAACCAGGGTTATTTCACATATTCAGAACATATTTATCTAAATTGTAATATACCAAAAAGTTTTCTCTAAATGCATTTAAAAATATTTACATTTTGTAAAAATGAAATTAATGTTTCACGCATAAAGTCATGATTAAAAAGCCATGGAATGTTTGGTATATATTGATTAGTGTTTAGTTGTGCATAATAAGCTTTAATACACTTTTTTACAGTTTATTATAGCGATTACATTTTGCAATTAAAAAAGTCAACAACCATAAACTCATCTTCAACTTTAATTGTGGGTAGTTTTAACTATATCTAATGAATCAAATCAAATCTAAAATGAAAAATATTTACTTTATAAATTCCATAATTCAATTGATATGTTCAATAATAAATAAAGAGCTGTATACTCGATCAACTATTTTAGAAAGTCATTAAAATTAATAGATCAAAATCGATAGCACGCCAATGGTAGATTAAGATAAATTAAACGTTCAATATATTTTATTTTTATAGTGCGGATCTATTTAATTTTGTAAGTAGTGTGAGAAAAATTGTAATTTAGAGGATTAAGTTGGGTGAATAATATTAACGGAGCATCTAACTGGGTATATGACAGCGATCTAAGATATGTTACTTATCTTATTGCTTAGTCGGTTTCATTTGGTCTTATTGCTATAAAGACAATCTCTAACTGTACAATATTTTAAATATAACTTCTCTATCATCCTTTTTTCTCTGTTTTAAACGTATTTTAAATACGCAACACAAGTAAAGGCCCCCAAAATACAAATAATCTATGATTGACAGGAGGATACAACAATGCCAAAACAATTCTCTTTTCATTTGTATGAAAAAATAGCACTAGTGAAGGAAAAATCAAGTTACTGACATATCAAAAAGACAGGTGGATATACCCAAATGTTTCTGTTTACTACCTGAAAGATGAAAATAATTGCCCAAAAAATCTACATGTCGCGAATAGTTTTTATGAATCTCACCAATAACACATTTAATGTTCCCGATACATTTTAAATAAGATAAAGATATTCAATATTTCGCATAAATCGCATTCTGTTTATGTTGCGTTTGGTTATAGCTCCCATGTATATAACGTAAGTAAGTTTTCAGACAAAAATTCAGAAAAATCTTCTACAAAATCAACAATTGCTTTTATTCATTTCCGAGTCACTGCTAATCTCCAAGTATTTCGTCCACCAATTCTACTACACCATCGCAAACCGTTTATCAATCACTTATTCTACGTTTCACCACTAGTCCTAATGGGTATGATGAAAACCCACACTTTTGCACTATTGTTAGTCCGTAAGAGTATTATCAACCGATACTACTGCTACCATTGCTAATTCCTAACAACGTCATCTGTCGTTACTACTTTACCACTGCTAGTGTAAAAATCATCATTAGTTAATGTTTTCAACACTGGCACATTATTTCATAAACTTTAAGTTGATTTTTTTAAATTAACAATGGACGCACGTTTTCTTCATTTCCTTTTTTTGGTATATCTCCAATCTTTGAGATAAGAGTATTACTAATGGAGGCGGATTAAGAAACTCGCTTCGTTAGCTGTAAAATCATTATATGTGATTCTAACTCTTACGTAAACAGCTAGGTTAGAAGTATCCTTTTGATAAAAATATCTAAGTTATTGAATCAAATTCAGGTTTTGAAATTATTTCTACAGCATCATAATGGTGCCATTTTGTATAGAAACTAGGTTGTTAGAATGATTAAAAGAAATGTAGTTTATATGTCAATGACACAAACGAAAAAATATTAAGCAATATCCCGAATACATCTGACCATGAAATTAAGGTATAGAAACTCAAAAAGTGTCTCAACATAAAATCAGTGTCTAAATCGCCAAGTAGTATACAGATCCACCACAAATGCACAATATAATAAAGGACAAACAACACTTAAGGATATAAACGAAGGCAACCACTTACAAGTTTCCAGATTTGGGATTTGCATATGTACATGAAAGTAAGTAAAACTATTTTTTTAAACACACAACCTTCTCTCTTTTGAAATTGAATTAGTAAGATACGATTAAAATCAGCCCAACAATTGTGCAAGTTAAACATGAATAGTAAACCTTGTCAAAGAATGTTCACAATATTTAAAAACAAACTCACAGTACTTAAACTGCTAATATAGAACATAGAACATATCTATATAGATATACAACAACTAGATTTAACAACAAGACATTTTATTGAATTATAGGCAAATTTATATTTTAGAACCTTGTTTGTATTGTAGTTTTGTTCGGAAATGCATTAATTTATTTTTGATTGTTTATTTTTTTCATTTTTGTTTGTTTTATTGCTTCTTTTTGCATGGGAGCAATTACGATATGAAAAGCCTAACAACAACTCAAACTGAAAATAATATATAATATAATAATTTTTTCTCTAATGCATTAGAAGCATCAATTATTTTTTATTCATTCATTTATTTATTGTTCCTTTGTTTGTTTGTTTGCGTCTTTATGTACATTCATGTTAGGCACTGGAATGTTTTAATCAAAGAATCTAAAAGAAAAGCATTAGTAGCAATTAAGACATGAAAAGTTGAACAACTCAAAATGAAGATAATAATAATGATATTTGTGTAAGTTCAATGCAGACTGAATATATCCATTAGATATTGAAATTGAAAGTACAACTCATTTTGAGAATCTTTTCCGAGGTCTTGCAAGTTTTTAAAACATTTTATTGTTTATATCTACCGTATACGTATTAACAACATTATAAATGTTAAATCTTATTTAAAGTTAAGTATCGAATAGCTTAAACAAATAATGTAAAATCTTGCGATTAAGATATCTTTTTCAACGGATTTTATAAACCAATAGAAATAAGCGACGATAAGTGAACATTCCATAATCGTTATTTTATTATTGAATATTACCAACTACATAGCATTTAACACATTTACCATATCATTTGTTTAATATTTCTTTTAGAGATAATTAGAAGAAAGTATTGTAGCTTGTTTATTGCGGAAGCACCGCGATAAAATTAGCTTACACATTCATTAGCTTTAAACAATATGAATAAGAAAATGTGGTATGAGTGCCAATGAGACCACTATCCATCCAAGTCACAAGGTGTAAAAAGTAAACAATTATAGGTCAAAGTACGGCCTTCAACACGGAGCCTTGGCTCACACCAAACAACATGCTATAAAGGGCCCCAAAAAGACTAGTGTAAAACAATTCAAACAGGAAAACCAACGGTCTAATCTATATAAAAAAACAAGAAACACTTATGAACCACACCAACAAACGACAACCACTGAACAATTAGCTCCTGACTTATGACAGGTGCATAAAAATGCAGCGGGTTTAAACGTTTTAACAGGCGCCAACCTTAACCCTAACATGAAACAGTGGTATAACATTACAACATAAAAAGATACACAATAAAATATCAATTGAAATGGCTTAACTCGATCAAAAAAGACAATACACAAAAACAAGTAAATATACACTGAACGAATATGTTTGATATATGAAACAATATGAATAAGAAAAGATGTTTCAATGTCAAAAAGACAACTTTAACCCAGGACAAAATTGCGTTAAATAAAGTAAAGTACACAAGAAAAATTAAATATAGTAATTTTGTTGTACAGAAACATTTTTACAAAATAAGTTTGTTGTTCATAGTACGAGTACAGAAGTGATTTTTTTTTTCGTCATACTAAATACTTATCAAAGGTGGTACATATTAAAAATAGTAAGACGAGATATAACACAAAATAAGTAAACATTGAATAACTGCAGAGCTCCAGATAAGAATTATCAAATTGGGGTTTTTACCCACCATTTTTTATTTTAATTGAGTGATAATATTTTTTAATTGCATTATCAATTCCAATTCACCCCTCAAGCAAATACCAAATGGGTTTTTTCACCACCAAGCTCCTTAATGTATTGGGTTTTTTCATAACACAATATTGAATTTAGGCATGTATTAATCACATTATATCAAAGCGAGATGTTCATCCATCTTAAATATGTTTCTTTTTTATATGTGATAGCTTTATTATTTTGTTTATACACTGATGAGCAATTGTACATTTAATTTGTGTTCGGTTTCAACCATTCTGCCAGTTTTGTATTTCTCACAACTTATATAAACTGCAATAGTTGGACAGTACCTAGTTACCTTTCTAGAGCATGTATGACTACCCTACAGTTTATTTGGGGTAGGTGTGGCTAAGTGTCTAGATTTTAATATAATATATGTGAACATTGGGTGCTGTAAGGTAGTTTTTCAAGTCCTTATCACCTATTTGCCAGACCTACTTTAAAAAACCTAGACCGGCAGGTTAATATGGTGGTTTAATGACTGAGACCACATTTAATTTAAATTTACAAATAATCCTGCAACATCAAATGAATAAACGAAAATGTTAAACTGCACTTGCCAATAAGACAACTATCTTAAGCATACAGAACAATTAGACCGAAAAAAAAGAAAGTGTCAAGCTGCATTGACGTCAAAACGGATATGTGTGTTCACTCACCAACTAAAGTCAAAAAAATATATAAGTATATAAACTAAAATAATACTTGAATGTTTTTGTTAAATTTATTTACATAAATCTGGGTTGAGTTTGCCCTTATTAAAACTTTTGTTTTCCGATGCTTTCCAACAACATAATTGATTTGGCATTTTACTGTTCCAACTACTTTAGTTCTTGACGAAACCCCGTGTTTGTCTTTCTAACAATGTTCTCGTTAAGACACGAAAACACACTCGTGCGTTCGATGGACGCTTCCTATAAACACTAGCCGATTCTTGTTATCATCATAATTATCCCTCAGCTACACGTACCAAAAAGAAGCTAAAAACATGCTTCTATTCAGTATTTTTCGCGGACATTTACTTTCGTTTTGATTCAATGCTATGTGAAATGATAAATCTGGAGTAATTCGAAAAAAAAATATGACACCATGACAAACGCTAATTGGATAAACTAGAGAAGACCGAAATATTTTCATCAACACGTGTACCTTTTGAGCAATGGAAAATTCCAACAGGGACCCATTTCAACTTCTTGATGCAATGCTCTATTTTTAGAACGAAAGGACATTTCCAATTATAATTATAAAAATAAATTTACGCTTCGACTATGTAATAGATGAGGGTAAATAACGCACCCGATAGCGAATAAAAGCGTTAAGAACTCATGGTTTTGACATGTAATTGGGTTTTCCTTTGCATGGATTGGGTATTTGAACACAGCAATGGGCAATTGAATTGGGTTTTGAATTATTTTTATTGCGTGATCACGCAAATACGCAGCTTATCTGGAGCTCTGAATTATAACAGAAATGCATTACAAATTGTGTCAACAGGTCAAATTAACACGAAAGTACAATTTGAGAGTACTCGCAGTTACTGAAAGCTAGTTAAAAGCCAAAAAAAAAAATGAATAATAAAAAATCATGCATCAGAGACTAAAATCAATTAAAACACATCCCAGGCAGGGATTTATAGTTTTAACGCCATGGACAGTCTAAGAAGACATAACTTGTGCAATGCCAAAATAAAGTAACGACAGGCAGTAGGATAGTTAGGATTTAACCTTATAATAAATATGTATGATGTTATGTATAGATAAAACAATCTCTAAATAGAAAATAAACGTGGATGTGTATATATACATCCCAAAAAAACATTCGAAAAGAATACAAATTTAGTTATATTTTAACTTGTTGATGACTAAATCGATGTTAGTGCCAAGAAAAACAATATTCAAAGATCTTATTACAACATTAATAAGATAACATTTACTAATAAGTTTGTTTAAAGGTTTGATAAGTCTACAGGCATCACATGGTGATTTCCGCGCTTTTAGTACAATATTACCGTAAAGTTTAGGATGTGAAATACCGTTTTTAATAAGTTTTCTACAGGTACAGCCAAATTTACTCATCAAATCTTTGTATCTATGAAAGAATTTAGTGAATGTTTTAAGTAATTTGTGGTAACGAAATCCCTGACTTAATAATTTACTAGTGATACATTGATTACGTTCGTTGAAACCTATGACGTCACTACAAACACGGGTATAACGAACGAGTTGGGACATATAAACACCGTATGATGGAGCCAAAGGAACATCGCCGTCTGAAAAAGGACAATTAACAATAGGGAATGAAAATTGTCTCTTTTGTCGTAAATTTTTGTATGGAGTTTCCCTTTAGAAATTGAAATGTCTAAATCTAGAAAAGGACAACTACTGCTGTTTATGTTAAATTTATTTAAAGTAAGTTTCTTTGGGTTAATTTCGGTAGTATATTAAGAGAATTCTGGATTATTTAATGAAAAAATATCATCAAGATAACGATAGGTATTGTTGAATTGTCAACCAAATGTAACAATGACGTGTCTTTACTGATTTTGGCCATAAACTGTGATTTATAGCAATATAGGAATAAATCTGCTGTGTAAGGAAATTAATGTATTATAGCATTTAGGCTTCGGTTTTTGATCCATGCAGGTGACGTCAACATTTATGTCTTGCATACATTGATAAGAACCGAATATAACTGTTCTGCTTGAAATTGAAGCCTTGGGGGCGAAATTCATATTATATCGTGAAGCAGATTTTTTGTTCAATATCTAGGTAGAAAAATTTTGGGCAGCAGTAGTTTTCCGATGTTGAAATCTCCGAAATCGATTAAGAAGATACAGATCAAGGTAACAAAAAACTGAAGGATCGTATGAAAAATCAAAAGAACTGAGAGCGGGAAATCGGTTAAATGGATTTGTTTGGATACTCGAGACGATTTAGAGCTCGACAAGTTGTAAAGACACCTGTCTATTGATAAAGATTGTTGTCCTCTCGGCATCTTTTGGTTAATTTTAGTCGTTGGATTGCTGTCACTTTTTCTTAAAATATCTTTTTTTTCAAATTATTATTTATGCGGTCTTCGTGATCGACATATAAATGTTGCTTAGATAAACAAGTCAACTTGAAAATAATTTGATAAGGTTGCGTTAAAATAATTCAACTTCGGGTCAAACGTTATGACGTTAATGATATGCAGAAAAATTCACGCCAAGAGAATATGAAAATATAGAAGATCAATATAGTTTGTTCATTCTTCATATTAATTTGATTTTAAAGTTGATATTGAGTGTTTTACTCCCCTGCTGATGTATTCGTCTTTTTTTTTTAGCATTCAATATGTTTACCTATAATCTTATTAAGATTATTGAGAAGCTTTTAAGCCAGAATGCACATTCCACGACGTTACCGCTTAAAGTCAATACGCCCTATTTCGAGTGGAACAAGTAAAACTTTATCGGTGGAAATATCACAGCAAAATCTTTCATCTAGTATCACGATAACCAATTGGTTAATAGAATAAAAGTATAGAAAACATTGTACGAAATTTGCAAGCTTGACAAATAGTACACACCTATTTGGATGCCATAGAAAAGTAATCATAAATGCATCACATATTGAGATGAAATCAAAGATAAAGATGTTTAAACCTACTTATGTAATGTTAAATATGATTTGACGTTAAATGCGGAGCGACAACTCTTCAAATTGCGACAGTTGAGGGTTTGTTTCTCATTGTATATGTATACACATTGCTTAAAAAATACGAACGCATCGTTTTCAAGCTAATATATTTATAAATTAGTATGGCTAAAAATAAAGGAAGCGTTCTTTATCCGTATTTTTCACCTTGCTTAAACCAACTAAAATTATTTTATTTGTGTTTTTGTCTTTTCGTAATTAAACGTAAGCTATATCAAATGTTGTTTTGCCAATAAAAATAACTTTTGAAAGAGCTTTAACATTAATATTAGTTACTTTGACAATAAAAATTTTATCATCAGAAATTCATATGAATATATTTATGTATTTAGTCATAATTCTTATATACTTTGCACATCCTTAAATGAGATTAGTCCGTAAAATGTTTTCCATTGTTTATACTTCGATAGACGATGTTGCTGAACTTATTTATATGAGATACATATGCATGGGATCTTGGGGTTCTAAGAAAATTGAAATATTTAAACAAAAACACTACAGTACTGTTATCCTGTTCTAATGAATCGCAAAATGAAATAATGCATTAAAGCTTAGAAAAATGCATAAATCTATAATAAAATAAAATTAAATTGATTAAGGCGCATAAACATCATTTAAAAACAAAATATGACGTCATACGAATAAAATACTCCAATCTGAAGTTTATTTCGTTACTTGTACGCATCAAATTCGGATAATATCTCATTATACATGTTATAAACTCCATTTGTATGCATCTGTCCTAAGTCAGGAGCCTGTTGTTCAGTGGTTGTCGTTTGTTGGTGTGGTTCATATGTGTTTCTCGTTTTTATATAGATTAGACCGTTGGTTTTCCTGTTTTAATTGTTTTACACTAGCCAATTTGGGGCTCTTTATAGCATGCTGTTCGGTGTGAGCCAAGGCTCCTTGTTGAAGACCGTACTTTGACCTATAATTGTTTACTTTTTATACATTGTGACTTGGATGGATAGTTGTCTCATTGGCACTCATACCACATCTTCTTATTTATATATGAGTTTTTGCGGTAAGTGCTATTTCATTTTCAATTTTAAACTCACAGACTGAATAAAAGGCCGAAAGACTTTTATGTAAAGTTTGTGACTAAGAGACCCAATTTGCACACCAATAACCTCTAGAAAAATGTTTTTTTAATTTCATAGGCATCTATTGACCGTCAAATCGACATGTTGTAATTAAGGAGTGAAGCACCATATTGACTGATTTGGAATCCATACATGTTCGATTAATCGCCCAGTTTACACATCAATAACATTTAGTAAAAAGGTTTAATCCTATAATGTCAATGTCGAAACGCAACGGAAGTAAAACTTTGAATATTTAACGTGTTGCCTTTGAAGACCTTTGTCAATTTTTTTTAATAAATCATAGATGTATAAATACATTTTAAAAGCTGCATACAAGAGGAACTAAAACAGTGACCAAAAACCTTATAAAACTAAAGTTTCCTACCGATGTCACTTTGGGAACAAACCATGACGAGATTTTGCATATTTTGTAAAAATTGGTTATCCTTGTTATACATGAAATGCTAATTATATTTTGGATTGAAAAAATATGTGCGAATCTAAGACAAAAAACTATATATTTGGTAAAATTATATAAATAGCTACAATAAAGAGAGTTCTGAACGTTTCTACGTTTTATATACATCCCTGGCTTCAATAGCTACAATAAAGATAGCTCTGAACGTTTCTACGTTTTATATACATCCCTGGCTTCAATAGCTACAATAAAGATAGCTCTGAACGTTTCTACGTTTTTTATACATCCCTGGCTTCAATAGCTACAATAAAGATAGCTCTAAACGTTTCTACGTTTTATATACATCCCTGGCTTCAATTGCTACAATAAAGATAGCTCTGAACGTTTCTACGATTTATATACATCCCTGGCTTACAAATGTTTTTGTTTGACCGTTCCTGATTGAGGTAAATCCAGAAAAGCGCTTCGGACGCATGAACTTTCTAAAGTGTAATTTTCATTTATATCAACTTCACCTGCATATGGGATATACATTTCCCAACTCATTCGGTATTCAAGAGCTTGTAGCTGCTACCAAGAACTTATAAAATGTCACAAGTGTCTGAGCAGAAAGTTGATGAACCAGGGTCATGTCAAAGAACGTCTCGTCCTTTTTCAAAAAAAATTCATCGGAAGATACCAAGACTTTGTTGATAAATATTCCGTATCAACTTCACAAATAATACATGATGGTCTTGAAGTATAGATTCTAGGTACTGACGTTGTTTATCATCTAAATTACGTGTTATAGTGTTCTTTTATTTGCCTCTGTAAATTATTAACCTTTACTGTTTGGTCCATTTTTGGTAATATCCTTTTCACTGGGGTAAAGCTGATGACCGTAATTCGATTCACGGTCATCCCAAGATGGCGGATGCAGAATTAATTCAGAATCTATATTGTCTGTTAAAGTGTTTCTATGATATATTCTATATAAAGCATACATTGGTATGATATAAATTTATAAAAGTTTCACACGGAAATCACAAATTACTACCGAGGTATGTATATGAAACAGGAAATTCGATTCACATGAGAATTCACAATCGAGATGACCGTAACAGTACCAGCGATTCAAAAAACAGGGATGACCGTAATTTGTAAAAGATGACCGTAATTTATAAAGGAGAAAAAAAAAGAAAATTACTAATTTGATTTGAAATTTTCCTACATGAATGTTATAAATAATCGTTTATATTATTTAGTTTCATCAGAAATATCAATTATTGACTATTTTTTCTAGACAAACGAAACAAATGAAAACGCATAAATAATGAACCAAAAACAACATTTTAAGGTAGTCAGAAGGTTTATCAATGAGCAATTTGCAAATTTTATACCCTTGGACTACTTAAAGTTTATTTCTATATAAAATCCAGATGATTTCAACTTATAGTCTGGCTAAATAACAAAGATGTGTTCTGTTCAGGGTTGATGCATGAATTTCCCGAATAATTTAATATTGAAATTTTGCAAACTTTTTCAGTTAAGGGAACGATCATTTGATTCTGAGGTGAGGGCCGGGTAGATTTGATCGGGTCTGAATACTTATTTTAAAAATTTTGATGATCAGAAAATTTATTTCAACCACTTTAAAGCAAGATTCTTTAATTTTTTATTTTTTTTACAAAAAAATATACATGGCGGTAAGAATAAATTTTCTAGGAAGTTAAGTCAGAATATTTATTTTCAACTTTATCGAGGTCAGAAAATTTTATGAAAAATCTGCCAGTTTTGATGAAAAATCTGTGTGTGTTACATTTTAATGTTGTGTTTTTGTTGTGTCGTTGTTCTCCTCTTATATTTGATGCGTTTCCCTCAGTTTTAGTTTGTAACCCGGATTTGTTTTTATCTCTATCGATTTATGAGTTTCGAACAGCGGTATACTCTGTTGCCTTTATTTACCAAGAAATGTACTTTGCAAAATCAATGTAAATTGCCGAGGATGAAAATACAAATAGAACATAACTCCTAAATGAATCTGTCTCAGGCACTTTCACTATGACATATATGAAAAAAAGGTTCATAATAGAAAACCAACAGAGTGAGTCAAAATTTTGCAATGACTCAAATCTTGAAGTTTACATCCTCAGAGTGATACTGAACAATTGATATAAAAATAAAATTGCTAAAATTGTGAATGGTTCATGTCTTCATATTTGTAAGTGCCCAGACACAAAAGGTTTTAAAATTTCAAGTAACTTGGGTTTATTTAATTATATATACCATCAATACTGTTCAACGATATATCCTTAAAAAGTAATAATATCTCAATTAAATAGAACAAATCTTTTAAAAACAAATAATCGTTTTCTTTATGAAAAGGAATACTAATTGATTACTGTTCAGTTGTCGTGATCCACTGCATGCTATTCACAACTTAATTTATAGAGAATAAAATAATTTGAAAAGTACATCAAACATGTAAGAATTATTTCAATAAAATATTAAATGGGCATCAGCTACGACATATAGAAAAAATAAAATATGATTTTTTTTTTCTCAATCATTAATGAAAGTGAAATAGTGAAATAATAAATCGCTTTTCGCAGCCAGTTTGGTTCAGTTTTGTCAAAATAAGCAAAGAGACATCATTAATGAATTATTCACTTGCAAGTGAATAATTTCACTTCATTAAATCCGTATTCACGCGAACTTCAATTAAACCCCTTAGCTAGAGATGGGTTACGCATGAACTAAGCGTGTTCAGTTATTGAAAGGAAAAGAATGTCAACATTGGAAGTGAAATAAGGGTAAACCATTTGGTTGACTGATTAGATAAACTAAAACTCATTCTTATACAGGTAAAAACGATTATTAACATATTGTTTTAATCTATAATATGAAATCAAACAGACCTAGAAAAATCCAATTGCACGAGTTTGCTATCTATTTATATCTATGTTTATGTTTATATATTAACAGAAAATGGTTTTAAAAAAAACTACGATCAATCTAATGAAGGTGAGCTCCGGCAAAATATTACCAAATTTATAATTTAGTCTACCACTTAGATCCTAGAAATAGTCTGGTACGAATAGCGTATCACAAGGAGGAACCTTGTCAAATTGTATAAAAAATGTTATTCATACATCAAGTCAAAGTTAGCTTTTAATCTGCATCCCGTGGAAACATACACATGTGTTCGGTTAGCGGATATAAATATGTTTAATCATTTTTTTAACTCTTTATCGTGTCTCTGTCAATTTGTATTAAATTTAATGTTGTTATCAATATTTCATTGTTTACTAGCAATATGCAATTTACTATCTATGTCCTGTACTGAAAATACGGCAAAAAGTTAAAAGACATTGATTAAACATATTTATATCCGCTAACCGAGCCCCTATTGAGACAAACTCACCATTTTCTGTTGCTCGGAATATGGAATCACGGTCATCCTTGTTATATGTTACGGTCATCTTGAAAAAATAATGATGATGAATTATGGTCATCTTAGCGATTTTTTCAAATCGAATTTCCTGTTTCATATACATTTCTCGGTAGTAATTTGTGATTTCCGTGTGAATCTTTTATAAATTTATATCATACCAATGTATGCTTTATATAGAATATATCATAGAAACACTTTAACAGACAATACCGATTCTGACCTAATTCTGCATCCGCCATCTTGGGATGACCGTGAATCGAATTACGGTCATCAGATTTATCCCAGTGCTTTTGGCATGGCTCGGTACTTATGCATCCCGCCAATGTGTTGTTGCGCTGTGGTCATTATTTGTATTCTTGTCTTTCATTTTTGCTTATGTGCTTTGTCTATATGCCATTTTGTTTTTCTTTGTTGACATATTTGTTTGTTTTTATAGTGATTATGATTATATCACAATGTTGACTGCTGTACCCCTATATTTGACATTTTTACCTATAATGTCTGTTTGTTTAGTTCACACATTGTTGTCAATATAATGGAATTTTATGCGACTGTCATACAAGTGAGAGGTTCAGCGAGCTATAAAACCAGGTTTAATCCACCATTTTCTACATACGAAAATGCATGTACTAATTCAGGAATATGACAGTTGTTTTCCATTCGTTTGATCTGTTTAAGCTTTTGATTTTGACATTTAATAAGGGCCTTTCGATTTGAATTTTCCTTGGAGTTCAGTAGTTTTGCTATTTTACTGTTTATTACCATGCAAATCTAAACCTTACATTAACAATTCTATTAAAGAACTTTTCATATCAGTATAATATTACTTGGAGTTCCATTATTACTGCTTTTTCACGTTTATTTTTCACATTATAAATCATTTATTTAATTCAGAGGATTATTCAACTGTCTGAAGTCTATGGGGTACAGTTTAGAAATACAATACAATCTCAAATAAGACAAATCAAGTAATATGCAGCCCTATCAAGACCGTTCAAATAATAATATTTATTACAGTAATGATAACAAAAAACGGCAAATTTCCATTTCTGCTGGATAATAGACTCTGTATTTACCATTTTCTCTTATGATGATCCTAATACTACAACCACTTCTATATCCTTATTTGTTTATCCTGTTTCTTGTGTGTTTTTCGTCCATTCGTTTCTCAATTGGAAACTGCACGCGGAAAATGGAATGAAGTTCAATTATAAATTGATTTTTCGTCTCATAAAGAAAACAGAATCAATCGAGCACTTGACAGGACGCGCTGAAATCAGAACGTCTTGGGATAGTGGTGGTACAGTTATTAAACAACAAACCAAACACTACAGAAGAATTTATTTTTCGAAGATTAAGTTGGGAAACTAATCGAGGAAAGTGAAAATTCAAATAAACAGTTTTTCAACGATTCAGAGCTTGGCATGTTGCATATATAGGTGTAATACCACCATTGTTTTCCCCTATTAGGTTTGTTAAATTTTCACTTTTCCAAAAATTGTGCAGAAGTTATCTTTGTTTCAAATAAAGAAATACTTGGCATGAGTAAAGTTTTATTCTGTCCAATACTACAAACAAAATTTCACATAACATTTCATTGCATATAAGAAAATAACCATCACTGGATGTTAACCAATCAAATTTTCATCCCTTTTTTTCCTGTGTTCAAGCTTTAGTAACCATGTAACCTCAAGTTTCCAAAATATTCTATAGAAACACCAAATAAAAAACGAATGGTGCTTTGAAACACCCAGGATATATGTTTATGATTCAAATTTTTTTTACTGCAATGAAAAGTAGGATTAATTTCCTACAACTGTCAAATTCAAGGGAATATTTTTTTTCGACCCTTTTTCGTATGCAACCGGATGTGACGTACTATGAATTGGTGGTATTACACCTAAAGAAGACTTTTTGTTAAATAAACTTTATTTTTTTTTCTTTTGTAATACTGGTTATTTCAAACATTACTGTCAAGTTCATAATCATAATCATAATCATAATCATAATCAGTTCAATAGTTTGAGAAAAATATAGTATAATGTTAGACGACATCTACAGCGATTCGAGCAAAATTTCTTCGAAAAATTCAAATCAAGCCGCGTCATGATAGAATATAGTGTAGACCAATAAATGATCAAAATATTTATCTCATCTGCCTTCAAACAGTTGAATATGACACAAAAGATGACTCTATGATGAAAATACCACTAATGGATCTCTTTGTCTTCATTATAAGGTCCCTTCCGGTCCATTTATACCTCTAATTTCTTAAAAATTTCAACTTTTTAGGCCATTAAATCAAACTTTTGGGATAACTTTAACACATTTATACAAGAAATGGGATTATGAATGAGTAATTGAAGTATTCAAGCTGAATGAACCATCCATATAAAAGTTTACTGACTCCATGGATGTTTCAATAAGTCCTTACGTAAAACTTAAATTTACGCCGCGCATCAGATTGGGACATACAAAGCTTCCCTTTAAGTGAATAATTTGTTGTTACTGCTTCAAAAATAATTTCATTTACTTATAACTTTATAATTATTAAAGTATTACTTAGGAAAATTTTTCTATTATAACAAAATATAAGAAATAATGAGAAAAGGTAAAAAAAGCTCCCCAAAACACTAAGTATGGTTTGCTCTGTCTACTAATATTCATGGTAGAGTCCTATTTCATGGCTATTTTCTCTTAAAATGTGTTTTTGAGTCTCAATCCACTCAGAATATTTCATTTTCGTAATATTTCACTTAAATAGCATGAAATTTTAACAAATAAGAGTACATACAAGGTCAAAGGTGCATGTGCAGCTTCCCATAATAGGTGTAATACCACCATTGTTTTCCCCTATTAGTCTTTGTTAAATTTTCACTTTTCAAAAAAATGTGCAGAATTTATATTTTTTTCAAATAAAGAAATACATGGCACGAGTAAAGTTTTATCCTGTCCAGTACTACAGACAAAATTTCACATACATTTCATTGCATATAAGAAAATAACCATCACTGGATGTTAACCAATCAAATTTTCACCCCTTTTTTCCTGTGTACAAGCTTTAGTAACCATGTAACCTCAAGTTTCCAAAAAACTCGATAGAAACACCAAATAAAACTGAAACTTCCAAGATATATGTTTATGACTCAGAATTTTTTTACTGCAATGAAATGTAGGATCAATTTCCTGCAACTGTTAAATCCAACAGAATATTTTTTTTCGACCCTTTTTCGTATGCATTCGGATGTGACGTTCTATGATTTGGTGGTATTACAACTACACCTTGTATAGTTGTCGTGTGATTGTTTGTTTCGTTTGGTTGCTGTGCCATCCATATATATCCCTCACCTCCTATCATTTATATTTGAAAATAAGTTTTAAAGAACATGACAGGTCTATAATCTATATTCTGATTTGTCGTTTACTGATTACGTCCTATTGCTTATTGTGACATTTTGACAAGGTGGGGATTCGTATTACGGACGATTCATGCACATATTTGTGTAGCAAAAGATACTTCCCCTCACATAGCAGGTCTCGTCATATTTGAAGTTCATGTAATTCCCTCATGTTTTGTTTTGTTTTTTCTTGATTTTGTATAATTATAGGACAGATTTACCAATTCTGTCCTATTCCCTTTTGTGATATATTGAATTAGTGTAGATTCCAATAACAGGTGATGCCGTATAGCAAAAGACACTTACACTGTCGACGAAACTGGTCTCGCTATGTTTGGAGATGTTATAATTCCCTCAGGATTTGTGTTTTTTTTTTATCTTGATTTTGAAAAATCTTAATGAATTCAATAGATACAAACATCGGTTGCCTCTTATTTACCAAAAAAGTAAAACAAAAATACTGAACTCCAAAGCAAATTTTAAAAAGGTACATTAAACCGACAAAACTAAAAGCTATCAATCAAACAGTGAAAACCAACTGTTATATTCCTGACTTGGTATAGGCATTTCCCAAGATTTAACCTGGTTTTATAGCTAGCTAAACCTCCCACTTGTTTCACAGTTGTTTATAGTTCCTTTATATTGACACAATTGGATGAGCAACCCAAACAGATAAAGTAGGTTCATGTGACAAGAATTTGTTTAAGCAGGGCTCGTGAAAATGTAAAAATTGCTGAATCTGAATCAGTTCATCGGTTATCTCCCATAGTCTTTCCTATATGATAAAAGTTATCCAATCACATTATGTATGCTTGGTATATAATGGAAATGATAGTTTATTGCGCAACAAAAGTGTTCAAAACTATCATTTGGGGGTGGTGATTTACATAATTCAACATGCATAAAGACGTAATCAAGTTCATTTCGGTGTTATTACCAAAGTGTGCATTGTGTAGAATCCGTCAGTTAATCTATTTTAAATAAATTACCACTTTGATTTTTTTGGGTTTAATTTTAACAGCCGCAAACCTACATGTAAAGTTGATAATATGTTTGTTGCTGAAAAATTTATAGTGTATATATATAGTTTTAACCACTGCATCGAGTGTGATACGATATTTATCCACTAGACACAGTTAGATTTTCAAACTTAAAACGCAAGGCTCGCAAAGCGCTTTAAATATTTAAAATTTAACTGTGGAGAGTGGATAAATATCGTACATTGTCGTATTGCACGAGATTTTGTGTTGGAAACTGTTTCTCTAATGATTTGCAGACAATTTGACGACATGCAGACAACCTTAATCCTTTTTTTCGAAAGACTTGCAAAAAGATGTGTTCTACGTGAGTCATCAGGCATGGTCGCCCTTTTTCGTGATGTCACAATAGGAATTTCAGAGGAAAACAAGAAAATTTGTTTTTTAACACATTTAGAAAAAAAATCAATAAACGCACGCAACACAAACTATATAAAAAATATATGATTTTTAAACTGTATTTATAAGTATATACTCTGACAAAACAAATAATCGATATTTGCAGCGGTATATCACCTGACGTTAATTATGTTCACATATAGCTAAACGAATATTATCTAAAATTGTATATAAGAAGTCATGCAAGTATTGTATCCATAGTAAGTAAAACAAGGGTCTCATTTTTATAAAAGAAAATAAATTGTTATGTTATTCAAAATATGATGATCAGATGCCAAAAAAATTGTCATATTGCTGTTTCTCCTATTACTGTAATTAGAGAAGCATACATGATAGAAAAAAAATGATTAACAGTAATTCCGAACTCAAAGGTAAATTCAAAAAGGGAGGAGGTCCATAAACCATGACAAAATCAAACGCCATAAAACCAGGTTCAACCCACCATTTTTTTCTTAAAATGTCATGTACCAAGTCATGAATATGGCAATTGTTATCACATAGTTCGTTTTTATGTATGTTGGCGTTTGTTTTTGTAGCAGTTCAGTGTTTCTGTTGTTCCGTTTTGTTTCCTCTTATAGTTGATGTGTTTCCCTCAATTTTGGTTTGGCCCGAATTTGTTAAATCGATTTATGACTATTGAACAGCGGTATACTACTATTGTCTTTATTTAGACTATATAAAACAACTGAATGAAATGAAAAAAAAAAGAAAAACTCATATTCCTGACTTGGTACAGGCTTTTTGATAGATAATAATCGTTGTGCGTATTGCCACAATACTTATAATTTGTGTGTTAATTTAGTATCTTTGGGTTGCTATCTCATTGACGTGGATCTTATTTCTCCTTTAATCAATACGATGAGCCTGAAGATGGATAAATAAGTTTGAGGTCTACATCATTTTCATGTCATGTTTTGAAAATTGTAGTGTCTAGTTTGTCTGAAATGTTTATATTATAACAAAACGAATGCTTGAACAAAAACAGTGTATAATGATCGATTTCATTGACAGTTAAAATTCGCGAGAGCAATTTACAATCATTAAGTTTGTTGTTGATTCAAGTTTTGAATTATCAGCTTAATAAATATCTGCGAGAAGATCATAGAAAATAGATACTTGCTGAAGTCCTTGAACTCAAAATGAAATAATCCTGTTCTAGTTTTCTTATATATACCAGAAAATTGACCAGATATTGTTTCAAAAAAGAAATAGGGTCAAAAATGGACGTTTACTATGGACTCGTTTAAGGAATTTGAAAATTCATTTAAAGAACTGCCCAAAAAGCAATAAAAGAGTTTCTTATTACATATACTTAATTTTAATGAACAAACACTTTATAAGTCATCCATTTTCTAGTACTTATGACAAATGTTCAAATGTTTAAAGGTTTTATCTATTCATTGAGTTATGCCAAACTTTTTGTATATTTTGCTCTTCTTTCCTGTTATTCATTGGATTTTAATCAAAATTTTATTAAGATTTGAATTTATTACAGAAAAGCTCAAGTTTAAACCTTTTTGTCAATATAATATTATAAAAATTAAATAATATCTTCTTTTTTGTCGTTGAAAACTAACAAAATGATTGTTAGTAATTCATATAAAAATCTGTACCAAAAATGAATACATAGGTTTTCAATTCCTTTAATAATACTGAATAAAAAGGATAAAAAAGTAAAAAAGAAATAGCTAACTCCAAGAAAAAAAGGACTTACAGCGCAACAGATCACATAGATATACATGTACAAAAAAAAAATAGATAAATACATATACAGAGAAAACAGAAATAGAAGAAAGATACCACACAGTACAATAAATCACAGAAACCATCAACACTCCGACACTCCCCACCCTTCCCTTATCCCCTTGGTTTTCATTGTTCACTAGTATATTTATATCTCGGTTGTAGCAAATTACATTTTTGTTGCTACTTTAATGTGTGTTTGTATCGTCTTAAATAAACTTATTTCCATTCTCAATTTTATTATTTCTATATTGGAGAGTTGAACGCTATTTCTCGCTATTTTAAATGCGTGGATAATACTTTTATCAAATCAGCATAAATATTGTCTTAAGGAATAGGCCAAGTTTTTGATATTAAATAGCGTAAATATTATTAAGATTTTGTTTATAAATTTATTTCAACACGTTCTATACTTTTAGGTATAATTTGCAACTATCTTTTTTTTTTTAACCCAGACACATTTTTCTATATCAATCCTTTTCTACATATACGGAAATCGAAAAATAACTACAATAATTTGATGAGTAGATTTACTTGCAATGAGACAAAAAAAATATCTGACGTAATTAAAAGTTGTAACCCCCACCCCAAAATGTGATTAAAACAACAACGAATATAATGTTGCATACCCAAAATTCAAACCAGCTACTGTAACAGTTATGTCAATATTATTAAGATTTTGTGTAACGCTGTGTCAGGTGAAGTCCTAAACAAAAGTTGTTGCAAGCAAGGTCTTTTATAAGATATAGTTTTCTTGATGGACGAGAAAGTTTTTGCGGAAAATTACGGAGTGCTTTTTTTTAGTTTGTTGAAATTGTTTTCAAGCATCATCGTTAAACAAACCGATGAAATTTGTCATTGTTTTACGTATGTATTTATCCTTTAAACCAAAGAAGGAAGAGCTCACTTTCAATGAGGTCCCTGATAAAGATTCAACCATTAGGCGGCGGCATTTCTAAAGTTTTATAACTAATATGTAATATTATTAGCACTAGAACAGATGACCTATTACTACTTTTACAACTAAAAACGCATGATAAAGTTTTCCTGATACATAGGCAGTTAAGGTAATTTTTGTCGTTTACTGAAAACCGAAAAATTAAGTAATCTTTGAGTAAATAAATGATTTTTGAAGAGAAATGAATGATTTATTTTTGCAAAAACTAATTGTGCAACAAAACAATATGAAAATACTATACAAAAACAAGTTATATAAAGAACGCCACTACGCAGACTGTATTTTTGTGAACAGGACATATTTTGAAATCAAATAAATGCAAAGATAAGAGACTCAAAGGTAACATTCTGATATGAGCCTCCCCCTCCCCACCCCCAAAAATAAAATCAGATAAATACAGAAAAGATATTTAAATTTTCTTGATGCGCAGCGACACGTCTTTTATTTATTCGCTTGAATTATACTTGAATACAAAGAAAATAGTACATGGAAAATAATAAATAAAATGCTAATTCATATGCACGTCAAAGGAGTGTTATCAAATTACCCGTAACTATTTAAAATACGTGATATAACCAAATTAAAGACTCACTTTCATGTCCAAATAAATATTAAAATGAAGCTCTTGTATATAAGTCAATACTTATGTTATGAACTAATGACGACTTCAAGTGAGGTATTGTAAGGAACATTAATTTTAGGAATAGTTCATTCAAGTCGAAGATTCTAGAAGTAAATTGGTTTGCAATGTAAAATCATATCATGAACATAATGTGCAAAGGCAAAAAAGGAGAAAATAAAGCGGCTTTTGTTTTCTTGCAAAGATGCACATTTAATAAAAAAAAAATCTGCACAAGTGCTGATGGAATAACATTCATCTACTCCCCTCGATACCAAAGTTAGGATAGGCAAAGTTACAAATTGTTTAACAAAGCATAAAAACAAAATAATGTCTTATAAGAACAGATAACCATTTTGCAATGGATTTACATTCAATCGTTTTTCATTGCTCATTAGTATATTTACATCTCGGTTGTAGCACATTACCTTCTTGTTGCCACTTTAATCTGTTTTTGTATCGTCTTAAATAACCTTATTTCTATATTGGATAATCATAAACTATTTCTCGCTATTTTATATACGTAGATGATACTTTTACCAAATCAGCATAAATATTGTATTCAGGAATAAGCCAAGTTTTGATATTATATAGCTTAAATATTATCAAGATTTTGTTTATAAATTTATTTCAACACTTTCGATACTTTTGGGTATAGTTTGCAACTATCTTTTTTTTTAACCCAGACACGTTTTTCTATATCAATCCTACTTTTATTTTTGTAATTAAACGAATTCTAAAAGAAAAATAACTGCAATAATTTGACGAGTAGGTTTACTTGCACTGAGACAAAAATTTATCGGAAGTAATTAAAAGTTGTTATCAATATTATTTGGTACACACAATTATCTTAAAGGAAAACCTACATGGTCATGTTATCTTAATTTAGATAAGCACTTCCGAATCGTATTCATAATGGATTGGGTCATCTGTACTATTTGAACTAAATCATTTTAGACAGCTCTACATGCAAAACAAGATACTTTATCCTTAAAAAAATCGATGAATATCAAATATACACTATGATTAGAAAACAACCATTACTATTGAACAAATAAAAGTAATGTCGAAAGAAATTTATCTGAAATACATTTCAAAAAGGTGATTGTATTGGCGTAGTTAAAATCAATGTTACTGAATTTATATTGCACGATATTATTGCAAAAAGGGGGGAGCAAAACAAGGACAATTTAAAACATTAGTCGAAGAAAATCAGACTTCAAATGGTGAAATCAAAAAGACGAAAAGACAAACAACAGTTCACAAAACACTACACAAGTTATGACTAACAGACACAAAAAAAACACATACATGTAATTGGTAATAAAGGTACTACTTTAATTTGTCTTATTCTTTTGAGGGGGAGATAAAGAAATTTGGTTCGTTTTTTTAGTATCATATTCCAGCATTTAAATGTATCATATGGTCAACACCGTCAAAATCTGCATTTTACTATGTTTTCTTTTCCACCTCTCTTTTTCAAGACTTTTTGTATCTCAACGTTTGAAACAAATCTAATGGCTTTATTTCAGTAATTTTCATACATGTAATTCATGTTTGGAGAGGAATATAATTTGGAATACTTTGGGGTTTAAGTTATGATTATAACATGATGACACAAAGTCAAACATAACGCAGAAAACTAAATATTGAGCAACACATGTCAATCATAACGCAGAAAACTAAATATTGAGCAACACATGTCAATCATAACGCAGAAAACTAAATATTGAGCAACACATGTCAATCATAAACAGGTTTGATTTGTTACTTTGATTTGACTCTTTTTAATCGATTGTCAAGATTTGAACATCGGTAAACTACTTGTCACCTTAATATCCTTGAAAACAATCTTAGTGGTCAATAACTTTTCCACTGATCAAGTCTTGGATAGTATGGTTTTGCTCTTAAAAGCGAGGCGGAAGATACGAAAGGTTTATGCCAAAAAATAAAAACGACGAAA
This sequence comes from Mytilus coruscus, assembly GCA_017311375.1. Taxonomy (NCBI): domain Eukaryota; kingdom Metazoa; phylum Mollusca; class Bivalvia; order Mytilida; family Mytilidae; genus Mytilus; species Mytilus coruscus. Next base: position 62,070,778 of record CM029595.1, read on the forward strand.
AGACAAGGAATCAACAAAACACAAAATAAAGACTTAGCAACACGAACACGACAAAATACCGGGATTGATCTCGAGTGCTCCGGAAGGGTTAACAGATCCCGCTCTGTATGTGAAACATGTCGTGTTACTCCTATAAAATATGTTGATAAGTTATATCAAGTGATTAAGCAACTAAAGACAACTACTGATTACTGTCTCTTGGTTTTGAACATGTCCGAAAACAGTGTTCAGATTAAACATAATTATAAGCAGATCTAAACCCTTTCCGAACCAGTAAAGCACTAAAGTCTTTCTTTAAATTCCGAACATTAAACTAGCAGGCAAGTGTACTTTAAAAAAAAAATTCTTTCAGGTGGTGGATTGATTATATGTATAACGGGACGAATAAACATCCAGATAAACATTTCAAAATTGAATGAAACTAAGCTATGAAGACATAAAAATTCAAGTACACCGGTGGAAATACTCTTTTTACGTGTCAACAACATCAAACATTTGCCTAATCTAAATAGTTTAGAAGTGCACTACATATCAAGAAAATGATAATGATATATACAAAAATGTCACGTATGTTATATAATCCCTACTTCATTCACGTCATATTAAGAATTTAAAAACCACAGGCCAGATTGGTGAACTATTTCATAATTCTATTAGATTTCTTATATTTGTTTTTAAAAAAATCTGATAGGTAAATACTTGTACACGTATTAAATAATTAACGATTCATGTATATGTTGTTATGTAAAAGTGGATAAAAAAAAATTTAAAAAAGATAAAAAGAAACTAATAATGTTTTCCTCTTATAGTTGATGTGTTTCCCTCGGTTTTTGTTTGTGATTTGTTTTTGCTTAATCGATTTATGACTATTGAACAGCGGTATACTACTGTTGCCTTTATGTGAAATTGTCATACGGGTTTAATTCTTTTATTTATAGTAGTGTCTTTCATTTATAGTCCAAAATACATGTATCTTAGTAATATTTTTTCGAAAATATAGTCACACCGATACTTGACCAATTTGCTTTTCACCCTACTGCATCCACAACACCCATGCCATAACAATATGAAAAACCCTTAAACATTCCGTTTTAGACTATCTAAAATAAGTGAGTGAGAAACCGTCCGGTATGTGAAGTAAAAATGTGTAAATGGAAAAAACACTTTATTAATTTTGTGCTTTCGAAGCCCTTATCTTGATCTGCCTTCCTCAGGAAGGGTCAAACCAAAACATTCGAAAGCCAGTAATGTATAAATAGGTAGAAACGTTCGGAACTATATGACAAAGAGGGACTTTTAAAAAGCCAAATTCATCGAAGGTCAAATCTGCCTAAAGTAGTTGGTACCTTGTTTAAATCTTACTTATAAATCATTTCAGTACCGAAGCGCCGACTACTGAGCTGATGATACCATCGAGGTTAAATACTAATAGTACACCAGCGGTGGTATCGATCCAGTGCTTGTTAATTCAAATACAACTTTTTTTTAATTTCGTTATACTGAAGCGCTTTTCTCGAATGACAAGTTGAATATAGGACTAAGTGCTACTTAATTGACAAGGCTAATAAAAAATCGACTTGAAATAGTGCAAATAGCAGCAATAAATATCATCAGGATATAGTACAGATGATACTAGTTTAACACATTTCATGTACATTTTCAAAGATAGGAATTTTGTCATCTTTAGATTCCTTCGATATAGGAAATTTGGTGTTAGTGTAGAATCTTTCATTATCTCCGTTGATTTCATTGTCACATTTACTGGCAAGAAGGCTCACCCTGTCGACGCAGATTGTCTCGCTTCGTTTATGGTTCAAGTGATTTCTGTAGTGTTTTGTTTTTTTGTTTGTGTATTTACATACTCCAAATGGATTTACATAACTTGTACATCGGTAATCTACTTATATATACCTTGGAAGGTTATTAAGAATGTATGAACGCTTTTTAATTTTTAGTACACGTTGAAATATCCCAGATACATCTCAAATTGAGACAACATTTGCAGATTTGTTTTTCTATTTATTATCACCAGCCCATTAGTCAGCACGTTTAGTGTGTTCATTTTCTGTAAATTTACTATTTAATAGAATGTTGATATGATAGATTTATAATACTTTTTGCATTCCAATTCAAGTGACCAAAACAAGTCCTAAACAAAAATTCCCAGTTGGTAATTAACAAAGATGTAGATAATAGTTGAAACAACGAGAAATTAGAAAAATATGCCATAGAACGTCAATAAATATGAACACCTTTGAACGGTGGGGCGCATGTCTGTGTTCAACTCAAAATGGACTATTAAATATCTGTATATCCAAGTAACAGCTCTGTTCCCTTGAATGTAACTAGACCTTGGCCTTGGCAATTACGAAATTTGTTTAAACGGTAATTTAAGTGCATTAATTTACCATTACTTTACATGAAATTACTTTGTCAACACTACCTTATTTATAAATGTATTTCATGTTTATTTTTCCTTTAAACAATATTGATTTTAATTATAAATAGGAAAAATAAATAAAATATATCATTCAGTGATTTAGATTACAGGATTGATTTCATATCTTACTTATTAAAATGTTTTTTTAAAGGCATGCATCTTGTGCATTACTTGGCACGTTTTAAACATATTGAACATGTGTTTTACGTACAATATTATATTAACGAAATTGAATCAAATTCCAGACTGAGAATGGGATGAACCTACAATTGTATACTAGTACTCACCCTATCAATCAATTAACATTTACTTACAACACCATAAATAGGGAAAAACTGTTAGGCAAAATTATACAATTTTAACTCAAAATATATCAAATACCAATTGTGAACAATAGATTATCTAATATTTTCAACATCAATGGAAAGTATTGTTATATCATACTGAGTACAAAAATAAACATGAGACTAAAGATACAGTCTTTTTGATCTCAAATATCGTAGATGTGTTTAACATACTATTCTTGATTCATACTAAAATACAAACTAAATGTCTGTTTTGATCCTGATAATATGCGGAATTGGAACTATTATAATTCAATTGGTTAAAATGTAAATTAAATACTAATGTGACGTACTTCTTACATACAGTCATACAACTTAATGTTAATCAAAATCAATCTGTCTAACATCAATATAAAGTTCATGTTTACAATTTCAATAAGACTAACAACCTATGTGATCTGCAGTAATCAAATTCCACTTGGAATTCTCCGATCTGGCAGAATGGCAATTGATCAGTGCATATTTGTTCGGCTGTGTAGGATTTGTGAATATGTAATAACGTCCCGAAATTATTGGGTTCAATTGATCACACGCACCCAGACACTTGTTTTAGACTGCTACGCCTTTACCTAACTATTTCTTTGGAGGAGTTTGTAGGTGACCTGTAGTAATGTTTTTCTTACATAACCAAAATCACCGTCTGTATACGGTATACATTTGCATTCCCTTATCCAGGTCCACTTTCAGCTTTTTATAAATAAAAGAAGAATGTGTCTGAGGGCACGAATGCCCCCGCTCAAGCTTAGCATATTTCCAAGTTAAAACAGTAGATGACTCACAACTCAAATTTGAACTCTGACTGCATGTTGTAATTCTTTGCATTGTGCATGAGTTTCATAAAATTTAGATGAGACAAACTTAAGTTAGTCGTTCGAGTGCGGAAACGAAACGAAAAAATTGCAATTTCCCCAGTTATAAAGGGCATAACTCTAGGAAAATAAGTGACTCACTGCCCAAATTCGAACTCTATCTGCTAGCTTTAATTCTTTGCATTGTGTACGAGTTTCTAAAAATTTGGATGAGGAAAACTAAAGTAAGAATGCGGAAACGAAATTTTTTGCAATGTTTTAAGTTATAAAGGGGCATAACTCTAGAACGGTAGGTGACTCACTGCCCAAATTCGAACTCTGTCTGCTAGTTATGGTTTTTATCATTGTGTATGAGTTTCATAAGGTTTGCATGAGGCAAACATAAGTTAGAGTGCGGAAACGAAAATGGGACGGACGACGAACGGAAGGACGGACGGACGGAGGACGGAAAGACGGTCAAGGGTAACACTTAGTGCCCCTGTTGCCTACGACGGGTCATAAAAAGAACAGTATATTTCGTGTGCACTAAAACAACATTCGTGAAGTATACTGGTGACAAAAGTTTTGAAAGTAACAAATATACAACGTTTGGAAGCATAAAAACAAAAGAATAAAATTGTCTAAGATTTTGTTTGTCCGAAGTAGTGCATTTAAGAAATAATTCATGGGGGCTTAAATTTATTGTGATTTTACCACAAGTTGGCCTTTTATGCTAAATATTTTACCATGAGCGGCAGTGACGACTTTCATTTTCCCATTCGTGCGTTTTCCCGTAAAATCCTTACGTTATCGTTGAATGACGTCATTTACACCATCTGACGTGAGGTCAATCAGTCATAAAAAGCGAACGACGTGGGAGTAGGATTGGAACAGCCCAAACAAAACATGACGTTGCCTATCAGCTGACATATGAATATATTCGAATTTTACCACGGGTGTGTACTCAAAGCGTTTGAAGAACGTCATATTAGAATCTTAGTTTTATCACATGTACATTATATTCGTCAATTTTTTTTTATAAATTTCGCACCAATAAGAGAGCAACCATTTAATTTCAAAGAGGGGGGGGGGGGTATGGTTTTTTGTCTGAATCAGAAATTAAGAGATAACTGTATAGACGTATTTACACTTGTATGTAAATTTGTCCGCCATTACGTAAAATCACACAGGTTCCCGTAAACTTTGACATCATAATTCAAAACATTTAACGTCACAATTAAAAAGTGATTGTTGCCTGACGTCAAAAGGTGATTCGGAGTAGATCTAAGGTCATTCGGAGGCAAAATATAGCTAAATACCAAAAGTGTAAATACGTTTATTGTACTTGAAGCTTTGCGGACGTCCAGTTTTACTGTCGCAAAATGAGTTTACCTGGCGACGCAAATGGACGTCCGCAAAGCTTCAAATACAATACAGTTATCTCTATTCTAATGCAAAATAAACAAATCGTTGAATTTATTTATTATTTCAGTGTAAAATTTTCATTAAACAAAAATTCCGCGAAATGATGTTATCTTCTTTGGCGCCTGAACTATGTGACGTCATAGGTAAGCTTTCGGCATCAAACGTAACCACCGGGCGTTTTTTTGGCTACTTGTCCGCTTCAGAATAGAATAAATTTGATAAAAAAAATTTAAGAGCAAAATGTAAGTTTTTTTGCTTATTATTGGAGAAATTACATGTCAATACATTCCGGAATTCAAAATGTCGGCTTCCTTAGTTACAGACAAGGAGATAGAGAACCATTGATACAAAATAATTGTATTAGAATTTTTTTCGAGCATATCGCGATCAATTTTATTTAGTTTTTCAACGCTATCAATCAAATTATTTTTTTCAATATTTAACACTATAAGGTATGGGGAAAATATGGATTCAGAATATTTTTTTTTTTTGTCATCTGCTTGACCACAATATTTTTTTTTATCAAATTGGGGATCAGAATATTTTTTTTGAAAAAAACCATAACCAAACCATAGAGTCGATTTCCATTTTCCGATTAATTAGATATAAGAAGATGTGGTATGAGTGCCTATGAGACAACTCTCTATCCAAGTCACAATTTGTAAAAGTAAACGATTATAGGTCAATGTACGGCCTTCAACACGGAGCCTTGGCTCACACCGAACAGCATGCTACATGTATAAAGGGCCCCAAAAATGACTAGTGTAAAACCATTCAAACAGGAAAACCAACGTTCATATATCTTAATTTTTTGTTATAGTTCTCGTCTGCATATACACAATTATTCTGTCTCAATTTTCAATCAAGAATAAAACTGATCTGTAATTAAATGGTTGTTTTTGTGCGATCAAGAACATTTACATGTATGTAGTTTAGATACAAATTGAAAGTTAAAATGACATACCACTATAAGTATTCTAAATATGTGAAGTAATTTATCTATGCAACAAGTTTATTAAAAGTATTTCATATATTTTTTGAGTTGTGTTAAACATTCTCTTCATTGCTTTATATTTAATCTCTTATTTTCACATTATTAGATATTATTAGACAGTTACCTACAAGCGCGATTATGAATGACAATATGATCAGCACAGAATATTGCGCCTCATCTATTGAATTGGGAACCAAGGGGTATAAAAATATGGTAATCTCTGGACTTTACTGACGCGAAAGTGGAGATTTTTATCGTGCGGGATGTGTAAATACGCCACCACGTCCGGTATGACTGAGGGCCTTGTATACTGCCTGCACGTTAAAAAAAACCTTGCAACAACTCTCTGGGTGTTTCGAAGGTGGTTTGTTGAAGCGCAACATTTTTGCCAATTTCCAATACATCATAATTTTCCAGTGGCGGTCTAAATGTTCCTGTCCCGTTGATTTAACTAGTTAGACCTACGTTGCAGAACATACTCATTGTATTATATGTTAATTTGTTCTTGTCGTGAATGTACATGAAATAATTTCCGCTGGATGTTAAGCAAGAAACAAACTATCAATGTCTTGGGTTGGTTTAGTTGGCGATTGATAAAATCAAGGACATCAAATGACCTCTATTTTAGTATATGTATCATTGACACATCATTCTTGAACCTGAAATCAAATTACCTTCAGCATTTTGCAATGCAACTGCGTGAAAGGAAACTATGATGGGTTTTGTGAATTTGTATGTTTAATTAACAGTAATTGATTTTATTGTTTTATTAAAGTAGATGATGTTAAAATTCGATAGAATACTAAAATAAACCAGCATCTGTAATCTGTTAAGAAATCAGACACCTGGTTTCTCCACTCCCTAGACCCGCCTCCTGTTTCTGAGATTATTTCAAGAAGTTCCATACTCTAGTTAGCAATCAATTTATTGATCAATTCTGTTTTTGAAGGATATCCGTATGCATTTGAGTTATCTATTATTCGGAGCAGTTTTATATAAATAAAATCTATAAACGAATTACCGGATTTTTTTGGGGCATAATTTAAACATACAGGTTTGCTTGCCTTTTGTTAGAAGCGCAAACATCGTATAGAATTCAAACAAAAATTGTGTACAGTCATTATTTCAATGATACAAAATGTTTGCAAGAAATTTTCTGACTAATTTTTATAATCATATTGTGTTTCAATTGAAAAGTTGGAATAGAATATACATGTATGGTTTTTATCCATAGTAGTATTAGAAGACTAAAAATTTTTAAAAATTTACGAATAAAAGAAATTATAACTACATGTAAGTAAGTCACTTAATGCGAACTTACCATTTTTTGTTGCTGCAAACTGGCATGAAGGAATAGATGTCCAGTTACCGTAGGTATCTAGACAAGTAGCTAGTGGGTTCCCGGAGAGATAGTAAAACGTATTACAATAATAAGTCACTGTTTCATTAATGTTGTACAAGTTAGAAGATGATAAAATATATCCATTAGAAATTGAAACTGTTGTACAAGACATTTCAAAAGTCAGCACGTTATTTGACGAAATAAAATGTTTCCTCCTTTACCAAACCAAGTTTATCCGTTACAACAACATATTATAAACGTCCTTAATAAATTAAAGCCCATGGTTTGAATATTGAGTCTTTAGTAAGTAATATATCTTTCTGTATATAATTTAGTAGAAAGGCTTTTTTATACAATGCGTTATAAAAAGTTACATGCAGGTCTATGGTAAATACCAACAGTATTAACATTCTATGCAATATATTGTACCCAGTTTTCATAAACTCCAATAAATCAAATAATTATATCATGTGAGTTAATACATTTCATGAGTCGGTTGTCATGTATAACGGGGCAATTGAAAGTTTATAAAATAATTTTCTGAAAGAATGAAGTTAGTATATGTAACATCGATAAACCGTCAAAGTTAGCGTCCCATGAAAGCGAATTATGAATACGTATTTTATTTCTGGTTTTATCTTTTAGGTTTATAAAAGTAATTAATAGATTTAAATGCTACTAGACATTAATAAAACAAACGAATGCATAATAAAGATATAAACCGATCTCAAAGGAAAATGGATAAAAACCAGCCTTTTATTCATTTATAATTTATTTCATTGTCGCAGTAAAAAGGCTCTGAAAGCTGTGTCTTTTAAATCGTACTTTTCAATGGAAACGATAATAAAAATCAATAATTCTTTTATATTTTGTACGTAGACCTTATCATAATTAAATAGCAAAACTAAAAATGAATGACAGAAGAGCAATCCTATGGAGGTATAAACACCATTTTAAAAGATCGCAATAAAATCTCATAGTTAGACAACACGTCATTCTAAAAATCTTATTCCTTTAAGACGTGTTTCAGTTCTAAGATCCAAAAACTAAAAAATAAGATAAATAGATATAGGAAGATGTGGTGTGAGTGCCAATGAGACAACTCTCCATCCAAATAACAATTTATAAAAGTAAACCATTATAGGTCAATGTACGGCCTTCAACACGGAGCCTTGGCTCACACCGAACCACAAGCTATAAAGGGTCCCAAAAGTACTAGTGTAAAACCATTCAAACGGTAAAACCAACGGTCTAGTCTTTATAAAAAACGAGAAACGAGAAACACGTATAAATTACATAAACAAACGACAACTACTGTACATCAGATTCCTGACTTAGGACAGGTGCAAACATTTGCAGCGGGATTGAACGTTTTAATGGTACCAAACCTTCTCCTTTTTCTGAAACAATAGTATAACATCACAACATAGAAAACACACGATAAAACATCAATTGGAAGGCTTAACTCAATCAAAACGTAAATCAACACACTATGAACGAATAAATTCGATCTGTGATACCTGAAAGTAAATACATAGTTAATAAAATATTAGGGACAAACATTCAAGGCCAAAAGCAAACAAACAAGTCCAAATAAAGCCATGGCAAGACACCACCGCGAAATATTTAACCCTTAGAAAATAATCACTTTTGAAAAACCAGTTTTCATAATATATACAGGTAAATGAAAAATAACTTTGTCGTTTTAGGTATACTTTTCTGTCTATATAAAATCTTCCAATAATTAGGAATACCAAGAAAGGTCTGTCATATAAATACCTAATTTAACACTAGATACATAAGGGTAAATATCAACAATAAAACTTCCTGTACAGATTAAAGGAGAATAATCTTGATGTTCATACAAATGTAGTATGAAGAAGTGAAAATTAGTAGATATTCCAAATAATCAAAGCTGGTATACAGACAAGATCCATATTAATATAAAATAACAAAAAGTATTAAAAATAGTATCAACAGGTCGAATTAAAAGAAAGTACGATTTGAGAGTACTCGCAGTTACTGACAGCTAGTTAAAAGCCAAAACAATTAATGATAAAAATCATGCATCAGAGACTAAAATCAACTAAAACACATCCCAGGGATTTAGTATTTTAACGTCATGAACAGTCAGAGAAGACATGACTTGTGCAATGCCAAAATAAATGTATCGACAGGTAGTAGGATAGTGAGGAGCTACTTCTTAAGAGATAAAAATTAACGTGTGTGTCTCTAAACATCCCGCCTCAAAAGAAGATACAACTTAGTTATGTTTTAATTTGCTAATGACAAAATCGATATCAGTGCCAATGTAAACTATATTCAGAGATCTAATTACAATATTGGTACGATAACCCTTACTTATAAGTTTGTTTAAAGGTTCGATGAGTTTACACGGATCACATAGTGATTTCCTCGCTTTAAGTACAATATTACCGTAAAATTTAGGATGTGAAATACCATTTTAATAAGTTTTCTACAGGTACAGCCAAATTTACTAATCAAATCTTTGTATCTATGAAAGAATTTAGTAAAAGTTTTAAGTAATTTATGGTATCGAAATCCCTGACACAATAATTTCCCAGTGATGCATTGATTACGTTCGTTAAAATCTATGACATCAGAACACACACGGGCATACCGAACGAGTTGGGATATATAAACACCGTATGATGGAGCCAAAGGCACATCGCCGTCTAAAAATGGAAAATTAACAATAGGAAATGAAAAATCGTCTCTTTTGTCGTAAATTTTAGTATACACGTTTGAAATATTACATTGTATGATTTCGGCAGTCAACATTTTATTAATGTGTTAAACTTTTCCATTGACAACTTATAATAATATGATTATTTTCGATAAATATTCAAAAGACACTATAGGTACTCCAATTGGTACCAATTACGTTCCCCCTGAAAACCGACTTATACACAAAATTGTATAGAAATTAAAAAGGAGGTGAAGTTAAAAGTTCAATGCCAGGAATCCGTTGTCCATTGATTGTCATTGGTTGCTATTATATTGCCAAATTCATTTTGTCAAACCTGGGCCTTATTTTGTTTTATATACGGTATAGGTTTTGCAGACTGTTGAAGGCCGTAAGGTTGTTCACAGTTTTGTCATTCGGTCTTTATATTTGACAATCAAACTACATCTACTTATTTTCAAATTGAGTAAATGATAACTTGATACTGGCATCTGATTAAAATTGTTGTTTATTTAATTTCTGCGAAATTTGAAATTATTTCTCAATTCCGATATCCTTTCGTCTGGGTTAATGTTTTTCCATATCTTTATTGTAATTTGGAATGAGTAAATATCCAATATTAAACTTGGCAAAAGATTTTTAATAAAACATCAAGAACTAACAAACCAGATACATTTTTATGAAAAGCAATCTTTGAAATCTTCTGTAACATGGCCATTACAAACATTAGATAGATTGGAAAACACCATCAACCTTTAGTGCACAGCTTATCAACATTAGTTATTTTTTTGTCAAACCTTGGTTGGTTTATAAGCTTAACTAACAGTTGGTTGATATCCACAAACAAAGAACGTTACAACTTCGTTGCTAATGACAACACATTTAATGAAACATTGCCAAGTCATAAAAGTGTTCATATGATAAAAACGTACGTACTGATTCACATGTGGACGACAAGTGTTTATTGAATAATCTAAATCAGTAACTTGATATGACTCGTGAACAGGAGAAAATCTCGGCAAGCCTTGCTCTTCTCTCTGTTTCTAAAGCTCGTCAAATAAATTTGATATCTCCTCACATTGTACGAATATTGTACATTTAATGTATTCATATAACGTCAGCTGCAGTATAAAACAATCAAAGTAGTGATACCGTGGTTGAAAAGCCCAAGGTGTAACTTACAAAATCGAGATCTGTAAATTTTTCAGTTTTGTCGTGCTTAAAAGATAGTGAAGTTTTGTATACTTTTTTGCGACAATTAGTTTTTCAGCTTACAGCGCTGAAATCAATTCATTATTTGATTATGCAAGTCCGGTATCCTTTAATTGCATGAACTGACTAAATATACAGAAAGTGACAATGCTCTGACGATTCTTTAAATTTTGCATTTACCCTTTACGTTTATTTAAACGTCTTCATTACTTAATTGAATAATATTTGGTATTTAACTTTTGTCAAAGTGTATTCATTATCCTTAAGATGTAACTAGAACTTACCATTATCATAAAAGACAAGTTTACATGAAGGTATACTGGACCACGTGCCATTAACATCTTTACACGTAGCTACAGCGTTTCCGGACAGTGTATAAAACGTATTACATGCGTACGTTACTGTTTCATTTACGTTGTATAAGTTCAATGCAGACTGAATGTATCCATTAGATATTGAAACTGAAGTGCAACTCATTTTGTCGGATGTTTAAGCGTTTTAATTTAGTTTTTTCAAGATAACTTTGTCAGGTTTATTTCATATATCACAACAATATTCAAAACTCAAGTGTTATGTTAAATATTTAAAGCGACTATAAAAAAGTCGGTTTAAATATATTTTCGAGAAGATTTTAACAGCCAATAGAAACTAACGATGGTAATTGGTTAAAAACTGTTCCAAAAGTTAATTTCGTGTGTTTCATTAACATACTATGAATACTTGAGGGTGTGGATGGGGTTTACAGAAAATTGAATAATGGGCAAAAATATACAGAATAGAGGAAAATGGACCAAATAAAATATAAAGAATAGAGAGTAATGATCTCGAGGTGCTAAAATATAAATAATAGAGAATAATGGGCCAAAAATATAAAGAATAAAGAAAAATGGCCTAAAAAATTAAAGAATACAAAAATGAAAGACCGCCATCCAGACCCTCATACTTGACATACAACAAAATATCTCTTATATTATTTACCGTTTCATCTGTTTATTTTACTTTTATGAGAAATTTCAAGTAGATAATAGCTTGTTCACTCGGTAATTTTATAATAAATACAAACCAAAATTGATTAATTCTTTTAAACTCAGAGTGTTATATTACAGATATCCAAAAATTTCAATAAGTCATGTTCGTTCTGAATTAATTAAATGATCAGTTTATTTGAATTATTTCAAAATCGTGACGCTATGTACTTTACGGACGTATAATTTGTTCCTCTAAGTTTAATACTTATAACAGTTGTCATTTAACAGTTACTTTTTTGCAAATTATTTATGTAGTCACCTCATAATATTAAGTATGATGATGAGAACCAGCGTCAATTTTTTTTTTTTTTTTTTATTGAAATAAAGGGCATTGCTGCTAGATAGGCTTTAGAGTAGATATGAACACTACAAATTCTTGGTTTTGAAAAAGTTTTTTTTTTCTCAAAATGTCGAAAAATTTGGACTAAAACAAATTCAAAATTTGAATCTGAAAGAATCAAGTGGTTGAGATTTTTTTTTTTCTAACTTAAAAATTACAAGCTTTTAAAGTTCAATTTTTATCTTGTTTCACTATGTCCTTAATACAATATTAGAAGGTACTTACTAAATACTATTATTGTTCATTGGCGTTTATTGCGGCTTTCAGTTATAAGTATTGCATACATTGTGTCATGGTTTCATCGGTTTGCTTTGAATGGTTTTCAATCTATTAATCAGAATTAGCTTGTGCTGACCGATACCCGGCCTGTTCGCCTGTCCGCTGTACTACCTAGAATTCAGATAGTATTGGTTATGAAAAACCCTGTAAAAATTTGAATTTCATTATGGCGATTCTAGTTTTTGACAAGGAGTTTTATTATCAAACGGTGCACGACTATTTCCTCTGAATTTGTTCCGCTCAGTCACGGGATTAAATCCCGAAAGTTGTTGAAAGACAATAGATTTTTTTTAAGGAATTTAGCAATAAATGCCTCATATCATATGTCCATATGCGCATACCATTAAAATTTCAATGATTAAAATTGCTGTTGTAGACTATTTTGAGAAAAAAAAACTATTGAAAATTGTACATGTTTAGGCAAATTTAGTATACATTGAAGGATTGATCGATTGATTTTTGCGTAAACGCCTAGTGGCAAATATTTCATATATTATATTCAAGACAAACATTAAAGACGTCGTCTACCAAAGTTAATTCCTGTGTTAAACAGTATACCAAATTTGAGTTTTATACAATAAACTATTTTTATCTTTCGAGTCAAATCTATTTATCTCAATCCACATTCTACAGTAAATCCAACAACTCTCCATCGGCCATTATTTTCGCCACATATTTTAACTTAATTGATGCGCAGATCTTTCGTTAAGAAAATTATAAATTTGTGCAAGGACCGCGGGAAAATGTTCATCAATATGTATATGACATGATATAAAACATTTACAGTACAATTTAGGAGTTGTAATAAGTGATTGACAATGTAGGGGCGTGGAAATATTCTTGTCGCATGCACGACGCGAATATGTTCACGCCCTGCATTGTAAATTGCACTGTAAATATAAATAAGAATGAAAAATTAACCCACGGAATAAGGAAAACAGTTACATAGAAATTATTTACTCTGTCAATCAATCAATCAGCATAGTCACTTAATGATATTCGCTGCTCTGTTTCAAAATACAAGCTTTTATAAAAAATGTTTTAAATTGATAGTATATAGACAAGTGAATTTTAAAAAGCAGAAAAACATGCAAGGTCCGTGACCTCGTTTTTCAGATTTAAGCCATTGAAAAATTTGGCAAGAAATAATTCTTTCCAAATTTTTCATACATTTAACACCCTTTTTCTTTTTAAAAAAAATATAAAAAAGTAACAAATATTTTATAAAATTTTCGATAATGGCTTTTGAAAGTTTACGTAATAAAATTATGAAAAGAACAGTAGGGTTGGGCTTGTAAAATGTTTAATGGCACTATACATAGATAAAACTAGAGGATACCGAATATCTGACAAATCGTCAAAAAGAAGACCAGCGAACATCCTTAAAAATCAGTAACTTTCTAAGGTTGTATCACGTACTTCAAAAATGAACTGCCATATGCTCATATAGCCTGCTACGTTATATTGTAGAAACAATTTGAACCACGACAACCTTTGAAAAAACAATAAAAAGTAAGGAAATAAAATGGGTCAAGTAATTGTCAGTTTAAATCAATTGATGAAAACCTTATCATGACAAACATGTCCAATAATAGGACTATCCTTTATAAGTGCTAATGGTGTAATGAATAAACAAAGTCAATACACCATTTATCCTTATTTTACTTTCAGACAAGAAAATTGAATCTGCTTTTTTCTTGTTGGTATCAGTTAAATATGTATAATCAATAAATTAAGATACCAAGTTTTTGAATTTAAATAATTAAGATAATGAAGGCTCATTATATATAGTTATAATGAATATAATGAAGATTACTATATGACAAAGCGTTTTTATGTTACTTACAGATAATTCAGTAATTAACACTTAACCTTTTTTAACATTTTGAAACTATATGTTTTTCATTGCTTTCATAAATAAGCAAAGTCATCTTGTAACTGTATATACCCAACAGGTCCGTGTAACACTTATCAATTCAAAATTTCAAAAAGTTTTCATTTTTTTTTTAATTTTGATAATTTCACCAAATAGTTAAAATTTTAAAATTATAAACTTCGTTTTAAAATTTAATTGTTTAGATATTTAAGCAAACTTTAAAAACACTAAACTGAACGTACAGTTTTGATCATTTCGCTTTTTGAAAGTTTGAATTTTTTGATTTTTGATTAAAATATAGGAATGGGGGAAAGGACTAAAAAGTGAATACCTGTTTCAAGTGCGAATCGGAATAAGAAACGAAGGAAACGAAATGAAATTTACCAAAACAAATCAAAACGAAAAAAATATTTTCTGAAAAACTAAATATAATAAAAATTATAAAACAAGAGGCTAACTTGTGACCTACCGAATTACTTATTACCGGGTTTGTAATAACATTAGTAACACGACGGGTGCCACATGTGGAGCAGGATCTGCTTAACCTTCTGGAGCACCTGAGATCAGCCCCAGTTTTTGGTGGGGTTCGTGTTGCTCAGTCTTTAGTTTTCTATGTTATGTTTTGTGTACTATTGTTTGTCTATTTGTCTTTTTCTTTTTTGGGGCATGACGTTGTCTGTTTATTTTCGACATATGAGTTTGAATGTCCCTCTGTTGTCTTTCGCCCTTTTTTGTTTGATCTACAGGGTGAAAAAGAGAAATATGTTTCTTTAAGTCTAAAAAATAATTAGTAAGACCTGATTTTGACACACTTCTAACTAAATGAACAATATGTAGAAATTTCTTGTCGACTTTGTGATTACTGCTATTTTTAAATAGCGAATAAAAGGAAAATGGATATTCGATTTTTGAAATAAGGGATAGTTCCGTATTTGTTATTAGAACTTTTGTAAGTTATCGTGCGACAATCAACTATGAGCAAAATACAAGTACGCAGTCACAGTAAGAATTGGGCGTGTAGAGAGAGTGCCACGCTCTCTGCACGTTACGAACCGTTACAACAACTCTTTAAGTGGTTTGTTGATTGCAAAATGTCTGTCCCTATCCAATATACCCTCAATTTCCACTGGCGATCTTAATTTGCCGACCTTCATCCTGAACGGACTCTATTATAGGACCTACCTTTTGTATTTATTGTTAATTCGTTATCGTCCTGAACATGCATGAAATATTTGCCACTGACAACCAACAATCAATCATTTAAAATAGGCCATTTACATATAAATTATAAAGAAACTCAGGTTTCAACTTCCTCGGCAATGTTTCCCTTAGATGGATTTTGCTATTTTTTAATGTCCCTTTTGGCAATACGCCTATTCAATTGTTTCGGTTCTTACATTTACTTGGCTTCCAAATATTCAGCTTTGAGCGTTCCGGATGTAGGTGAATACATAAAAGCGCTTCGGACGTATGCAGTCAAGTTTTGTTTAAATTTTTATTGGATATTCCATTCACTTCAAATGTTATTGTCAGTGGGAAATAGTACATGGGCGGATTAAGGTTTTTGTTACTGTAATCTAATTTATTGCGGGGAGTTCTCTTTTAGGAGAAAATTTGTTTTTATATTATTTTTTTCTGATTTTTCACTGCTATTCCTAAGTTTTCTTATCCCTATTTTTTTAAAGTCATGAGTTCGCCTCTGTAATATGTATCAATCATTTTATTATTGACTGTAAATACAAAGGTAGCATGAGATTGAATTGAAAAGACTATAAATCCCCTGTACTCGGTGCTAAGGACCGTTTTAAAAAGCACCCAGAGATTTCTTATATATCGTAATACTGCAAGGTCATTGTAAAATATTTTCAGTACAGAAAATTAACATTAAATCGAAAAAGGTTAAATTTGATCAATTTGAAATATATTTTGTGACTTCATGGGAATATATAATACTGTTCTTCACTATAGATAACAGTTGAAATCTAGAAAAAAAGTTTTAATGCAAAGAAGCCTTCTTTCGTATTCATTTTTTCTTTAAAAAAAAACCCGTCCCGTTTGTTAAAAAACTAGGAAGTTTGAAAATTTGCTCTCAAAAACCCAGGGCAATGTAGAACGCTGAATTTTAAGTCGAATTCAAAGACATAGTTTTTGCTTTAAATATGTATAGTATTCAGAATAAGATGGACAGTCAGGAATTAAATCATTATACTTGCGAAATAGTAGGGGGTGGACAAAAACAAAAGAAAATTAAACAAAAGAAAACAAAAGCAAACGAAACGAAACGAAACAAAACGAAATGAACATGTTTAATTACCAATCAAGGTAAAAAATAAAACAAGAGGCAGACGGGTATCAAAGGGGAGAAAATTGAATAAAACAAATAAATATTTCTGAAGAGCGGAGACTTAATTTTAAAAAAGA
Source organism: Mytilus coruscus (assembly GCA_017311375.1). Classification (NCBI taxonomy): domain Eukaryota; kingdom Metazoa; phylum Mollusca; class Bivalvia; order Mytilida; family Mytilidae; genus Mytilus; species Mytilus coruscus. The sequence continues at coordinate 62,087,974 of CM029595.1, forward strand.
AAGAATCACTTTGATTATATTGTCATTCTCAAATATGAATAAAAAGAACAAAAAGAGTTTAATCATTTATAATTGCAAAAACAATATTTAAGGAAGAGGCTTTATTTCTTTAAACAAATCGGACATCATATGATATATCAGTATCCTGAAATTTTCAAGGTAACTATTTAAAAAAACACAATTCCAGAACCTATTTCAAACTCCATCAAACAGGTTATCTTTTAATTTATTTAGAACTATTTGGTTATCCCAATCAATCAAAAGATAACAGCGAATTTCGAATTTATTGGTCGTAATGGACAAAAGGAATTCTAGATTGGATAGTCTACTCCCATTTAACAATTGTATTTGTTTTACACTTTTGCCCAAACGTCACTCGCTTGATAAAGCGCCCATCAATTTAGGAGAACATTGAAAACTGATCAACTCGCAGTAAGTCGAATAATGTGGTAAGATTGAGTATGTAAATATATATGTTAAGCAATACTGATTCAACCAAAATGGTTAAATAAAGATGAATTCCCTCAAATTAAGTGTCAGATTTTTACAGCGGATGACCGTGAGGGCATTCCGGTGTTATGTTGCCGCAGACATTTCTTCCAACGTGACTTGCGTTTTTGACTGATAACCGAACGTATTTCGAATTATTACGCGGATATTATCGAGTGCAAAATAACATTCCTTATCGCTTGTTATATATCAATTTCATCAATAAGTATTTATGAAAATAATTTTTAAGAACATAGATAAATGATATGAAAATGTTTTCTAGTGAGAAATATATTTATCAATAACAAATCAAAAATACCGAAAATTTGTGTTAATGCATGCGGAAGAATATCTCAAGAACGTTTTGCAACAAACGCGGGAAAATATGAATGCCTACTCAAATCCAATATATTAGAAAAACGAATTATTACAGAAGAGTGTCCACCATGCACTTGCACTGCACTATCATTAGAATAGTAGAATAGAATGATATACAAATGGATGAAAATTATATATAACTGTTATACAAATATTAATATAATATTAACAACAAACCAGGGTATACTGATAACAAATGATTATATCACTACAATATAATAGTTATTACGGTGAGGTTGAATTCCCTGTCATGTATTCATCACCCACACAGGAACTTGTCTCAGAAAAAAATATATCTATGTACCTTAACCTAACTTTCAGGTATAGAGATGTGATTTGTTTTCTGAGACAAGTGCTTATGACCATCCACCGGAACTTGCGGTCATCCGATGTTCAGTACTTCAGTACTTTGATTTATTTTGCTTTTCGGCTTCTTACTATCTGCATCCATATCGGCTGACAGAATCATTGAACGTTGTGTCGCAATGAACGTCGCCTCAAATGTAGGAGTTTGTGGATTGAATTTTTTTTATATAAGTATCTGCTTTACACTGCTTATCCGCTATACATGCTGTCTTTAAGATTTAGACCAATTATTAGAAGCTTGGAGCCAGGATAATGCTATCAAACTCAGCGTGATAGTCTTCTGAAAGTTAAATGAATTCATACCACATAAACATATCACATAAACATTTCAGTATGAATATCCATGTAATAGTTCCCGCTGTCCATAAAGCGCCATTCTATCCATATGAGCTGTGGGCATTTAGATTAATGCGTGCCCTCTGTTTTAATTACACGAGCAACACCATGCAATGTTAATGATAATGAAATATTTGTTTGTGTTGTTATAATATAAAAAAGAAAATGTGGTATGATTGCCAATGAGACAACTCTCCACAAGAGACCAAATGACACAGAAATTAACAGGTGTAGGTCGCCCTACGGCCTTCAACAATGAACAAAGCCCATACCACATAGTCAGCTATAAAAGACCCTGAAATCACAAATGTAAAACAATTCAAACGAGAAAACTAACGGCCTAATTAATATACAAAAAAATGAACGAAAAACAAATATGTAACACAGCAACAAACGACAACCACTGAATTATAGCCACCTGACTTGGGACAGGCACATACATACAGAATGTGGCGGGGTTAAACATTTTTAGCGGGATCCCGACCCTCTCCTAACCTGGGACAGTGGTGTAACAGTACAACATAAGAACGAACTATAAAAATAAGTTGAAAAAGGCTTAAATCATAAGATAGATACAAATAGAAATACATATAACAAAAACACGTGGATGTGACCGGGTACTTGTACGTCCCAACAACATAAAGACACTAAGTACAGACCTGAGAGTACTCGCAGTTACTGACAGCTAGTTCAAAGCCAATAACAACTAATATAAAAAATCATGCATCTTGTCAATCAGTACACATCCAACATCCAATGGATTTAGTGTAAAGACGTCATAAACAGTCAGAGAAAAACATGATCTTGTGCAATGCAAAGATACAGCAGTCGACAGATTGTAGATCCATGAAAGTGCATATGTATATAACAACAATATTTAGTTTGCTTTTAATTTACTGATAACAAAATCAATATTAATACCAATAAAAACAATATTCAAAGATCTAAATAAATGACAGTGTTGAATTGGTAACCTTTTAGAATAAGTTTATTTAAAGGATGATCATCGATAAGTTTACCAGGATCGTTTCTTAATTTCCGGGCAACAACATCTCCGTAAAAATGAGGATGTGCTATCCCGTTTGAAATAAGTTTTCTACAGGTACAACCGAACTTCAAAACCAAATCTTTATATCTATGGAAGAATTTAGTAAAAGTTTGAAGTAATTTGTGGTAACGAAATCCCTGACTTAATAATTTACCAGTAATACATAGATTACGTTCGTTGAAATCTAAAACGTCACAACAAACACGGGCATAGCGAACGAGTTGTGAAATATAAACACCGTAAGATGGTGCCAAAGGAACATCACCATAAAAAAATGGGAAATTCACAATAGGGAATGAAAAATCGTCCCTTTTGTCGTAAATTTTAGTGTGGAGTTTCCCGTGTAAAACTGAAATATCTAAATCTAGGAAAGGACAGTTATTAGCGTTTACATTTGATTTATTTAAAGTAAGTTCCTTTGGGTAAATTTCGACAGTATATTTAGAAAATTCTTGAATGTTTTTACGAAAAAATATCATCAAGATAACGGTAAGTGTTGTTGAATTTATCAATTAAATGCAATTTAGACGGGTCTTTACTGAGTTTGGTCATAAACTGTGATTCATAACAGTACAAAAAGTCTGCTATTAAAGGGGCGTAATTAGTGCCCATAGGAATACCTACAATCTGTCGATAAACTTTGTTACCGAAACGTACATAAATATTATCAAGGAGAAAACTAACAGCTTCAAATCATCTCATCACACCTCCAGTAAGTATATCTAGATATAGGAAGATGTGGTGTGAGTGCCAATGAGACAACTCTCCATCCAAATAACAATTTATAAAAGTAAACCATTATAGGTCAATGTACGGCCTTCAACACGGAGCCTTGGCTCACACCGAACAACAAGCTATAAAGGGCCCCAAAAGTACTAGTGTAAAACCATTCAAACGGTAAAACCAACGGTCTAGTCTATATAAAAAACGAGAAACGAGAAACACGTATAAATTACATAAACAAACGACAACTACTGTACATCAGATTCCTGACTTAGGACAGGTGCAAACATTTGCAGCGGGATTAAACGTTTTAATGGTACCAAACCTTCTCCTTTTCTAGCATATTTACCTTTCTCATTAGAGACGAAGGCTTTAAATGAGTTGCAGCAAAAATATTTGCATTCAGATTTACCAAATGACTATTTAATTAAATAGGAAAACTTTTGTTTGATAAGATTGTGTGGAAGTGTAGTGTAAAGAGTTGAAAATTCAAAACTGTCAATAGAATCAAAAGGACCATCAAAAGCACGTAATTTATCTAAAACATCCAAAGATTTTTTTACACTCCAAAAATAGTTAATTCCACTATTTTCATATATTTTATTACAAAAGTTTATGATAAGTTCTTTGATAGTAGTTAAGGAACTATTTAAAAGCACAAATACGTTTGTTTATGTGATGTTTTCTCTCTGTTGGAGAGGCTTGCAGATACTTAGCCTGTTGCCCAGTCCAATTTAATATATTTTGAAAAAGAAAAACACATTGTTAAGCAAAACTGCAATTTAAATGTTTTATAAGTTCACATTACCTATATATATTTTAGAAATTTGAAGTGACCAATTTTAATGGTAAATTATTTTGGTTGATTTTTGTTATATATACTTTTCCTTTATTGATTTAGCATAATTTTGGTCGTTAGTTGTCTTATTTTATTATGTCATGTAAAACGATAGGTAAGGTAAAGTGTCCGCTGATATATTGTATTTTCGAGTGATATTAAATGCAATCAGATCGATTAACTGCTATTTCGCAAGTATAATGATTTATTCATGACTGTTCATCATATTCTGAATGCTATAAATATTTAAGGCAAAAACTATTTCTTTGAATTTAACTTAAAATTCAGCGTTTTATATTGCCCTGGTTTTTCGAGAGCAAATTTTAAAACATCCTTGTTTTTTAACAAATGGGACGTTTTTTTTTTAAAGAAAAAATGAATACGAAAGAAGGCATCATCTTATACGTTCAGGTATTTCACATCCAATATTTTATGGTAATATTCTTTACAAAGCACAAAAATGTTGGCATTCACCTCAAAAGCTAACCATACCTTTAAACAGACTTATTCGGAAGGGATATAGTTACGATACTGTTGTCAGATCATTAAGGATTGCATATTTTGGTATTAATATTGATTCACTCATAGGGTCTTTGCATCGAAAATAAAGACATTTATTCTAAAACCAGTTGTTGGCATGATACGGGTTATGTTCTTCTCATATATTTTATGATGGTATGATAATAAAACCCAATCGGGAGGGATTGTACCTGATTTTCATATGATGAAGACATGATCTTTCAATCAGTTTAATTGAGGTCTGGAGCTTGCATGTCAGTAACTGCTAGTAGTCAATTGTTAATTTATGTATCATTGTCATTTTGCTTAGTTTCTTTTGTTACCTATTCTGACATCGGACTCGGACTTCTTTTAAACTGAGTTTTACTGTGCGTATTGCTATGTGTTTCTTTGTTCTACATTGGCTAGAGATATAGGGGGAGGGTTGAGATCTCACAAAACATGTTTAACCCCGCCGCATTTTTGCGCCTGTCCCAAGTCAGGAGCCTCTGGCCTTTGTTAGTCTTGTATGTTTTTTTTTTTTTAATTTTAGTTCCTTTATATGTTTTGGAGTAAAGTGTGACGTCCATTTTCACTGAACCAGTACACAATTTTATTTAGGGGCCAGCTGAGGACCACCTCCGGGTGCGAGATATTCTCGCTGCGTTGAACACCCATTGGTGGCCGTCGACTGTTATCTGCTCTTTGGTCGGGTTGTTGTCTCTTTGATATATTCCCCATTTCCATTCTCAATTTTATTATTTGCATTAAAACTTTTTTTCTAGATTTCAGCTGTTATCTATAGTGAAGAACAGTATTATATATTCCCATGAAGTCACAAAATATATTTCAATATTGATCAAATTTAACCTTTTTCGATTTAATGTTAATTTTCTGTACTGAAAATATTTTACAATAACCTTGCAGTATAACGATGTATAAGAAATCTCTGGGTGCTTTTTAACATGTTTAAAACGGTCCTTAGTTCCGAGTACAGGGTATTCATGCTAACTTTGTATTTAAAGTCAATAATAAAATGATTGATACATATTTCAGAGGCGAACTCATGAGTTTTAAAGATAGGGATAGAAAACTTAGAAATAACAGTGAAAAATCAGAAAAAAATAATATAAAATCAAATTTTCTACTTAAAGAGAACTCCCCGCAATAAATTAGATTACAGTAACAAAAACCTTAATCCGTCCTTGTACTATTACCCATTGACAATAACATCTGTAGTGAATGGAATATCCAATTAAAATTTAAACAACACTTGACTGCATTCGTCCGAAGCGCTTTTATGTATTTACCTATATCCGGAACGCTCAAAGCTGAATATTTAGAAGCCAAGTAAATATAAGAACCGAAACAATTGAATAGGCGTATGGCCAAAAGGGACATTAAAAATAGCAAAATCCATCTAAGGTGTTGAAACCTGAGTGTCTTTATAATTTATCTATAAACGACCTATTTTAAATGATTAATTGTTGTTTGCCAGTGGCAAATATTTCATGCTTGTTCAGGACGATAAAAAATTAACAATGCATACAATAGGTAGGTCCTGTAATAGAGTCCGTTCAGGATGAAGGTAGGTAAATTTAGATCGCCACTGGAAAATGAGGGTATATTGGATAGGGACAGAAATTTTCAGTGCAATCAACGAACCACTCTAAGAGTTGTTGTAACCGTTTGTAACGTGCAAAGAGCGTGGCATTCTCTCTACACGCCCCATTCTGACCGGACGTGGCTGCGTACTTGTATTTTGCTCAAAGTTGATTGTAGCACGATAACTTACAAAAGTGCAAATAACAAATAACTATCCCTTATTTCAAAAATCGAATATCCCGTTTCCTTTTATTCGCTATTTAAAAATAGCAGTAATCACAAAATCGACAAGTAACTTTTGCATATTGTCCATTCAGTTAGAGAATCAAAGTGTGTCAAAATCAGGTCTTACTAATTATTTTTAGACTTAAAGAAACATATTTCTCCTTTTTACCCTGTAGATCAAACAAAAGAGGGGCGAATGATAACAGAGGGACATTCAAACTCATATGTCGGAAATAAACAGATAACGCCATGGCTAAAAAAGAAAAAGACAAATAGACAAACAATAGTTCACAAAAACACAACATAGAAAACTAAAGACTGAGCAACACGAACCCCACCAAAAACTGGGGGTGATCTCAGGTGCTCAGGAAGGGTAAGCAGATCCTTCTGAACATGTGGCACCCTTCGTGTTGCTCATGTTATTACAAACCCGGTAATAAGTAATTCGGTAGGTCACAAGTTAACCTCTTGTTTTTGTAATTTTATTTTATTTAGTTTTTCAGAAAATGCTGTTTTCATTTTGATTTGTTTCGGTAAATTTCATTTCGTTTCCTTCCATTCTTATTCCGTTTCGCACTTGTAACAGGTATCCACGTTTTAGTCCTTTCCCCCTTTCCTATATTTTGATAAAAAATTAAAAAATTCAAACTTTCAAAAAGCAAAATGATCAAAACTGTACGTTCAGTTTAGTATTTTTAAAGTTTGCTTAAATATCTAAACTATTAAATTTTAAAAAGAAGTTTATAATTTTGAAATTCTAATTATTTGGTGAAATTATCAAAATTAAAAAGAAAATTAAAAATTTGGAATTTTGATATTTTAAAACTTTGATAAAAAAAAAAACTAAAATTTGAAAACTTTTTGGAATTTTGAATTGATAAGTGTTACACGGACCACAACAGCCTTACATTTATAAATTTTGACTTGGATGGAGAGTTGTCTCGTTGGCACTCATACCACATCTTCTTATATCTATTATAAACTTAAAAAGCAAATACGCATAACAAAATTAAAGATAAATTATTTAAGTGATTCCTGATTTAAATAAAAACTAGATCTTCGGTATCAAATTTTCGGAGTTTTCTCCCAACACCCGAAAATATATTTGGTGGCTAGGCATTTTTTCACTATAAATGAATGGTTGTAATGCAATTTTTTCCCTATACATAAATGGTTGCTAAGGACTTATTTGATAGTTCATACAGTCCTGATACAAAATATGTATTGTTCCTTGATACTTTTTTGTTATCAAAAAAGAGTTGTTGCTAAGCATTTTTGACATGCCTTTGACTTCTTACCAATGACCGTTAGACCAAATAGTTGCTTTAATAGTCCAGAACATTTTTCCAATTTATTTCATGCTTTTGATACATTTTGGTTTCAATGGCAACCTTCATAGCACCCTGAATCCTAAACATTTTCTCGTAAGTTATCAATAAAAACATCGATACTTCATATTATTGCCACAATCTAAATGGAAGCGAATGAAAAAATGTGCCTTTGGTACATGCAAAATATCTAAAATTTGCCTACAATACTACAATGAAAAATTACCCCTGCCACGTCGGTTGCGACAACATTAAGTATAAAATATTCTTTATATGTGGCATTGGTAATTTTTTTTAAGTCTCATATATCTTGAAAACATTAACAAATATTAGTTAAAATCTGGGTTTGATTCATAATACTAGTACTTGAAAAGTAGTTGTTTTTCACTGCCAAACTCCCCAAATTGTACGGGAAAACATATCGACTTGGCTGCCAAGGCAACCGTTAACTAGTAGTATTTTTCAGGAGGATTTTCCTTGTATATTTACTTTATAAGAATAATAAGATGGAGCATGATTGCCAATGAGACAACTCTCCACCAGAGACCAAATGAAGTAGAAGTTAACATCTATAGGTCACCGTAATGCCGTTAACACTAAGGAAAACCCATACCGCATATTAAAAGCTATAAAAGGCCTCGAAATGACAAATGTAAAACAATTCAATCGAAAAAAACTAACGGCATGAATTATGTACAAAACAATAAACGAAAAACAAATATGATGTACAGCAACAAACGATAACCACTGCATTACAGAATCAAGGACAGGCTCATACATAATTTGGCGGGATTAAACATGTTTGCAAGGGTCAAACCCTCCCCTATTATGTTTAGTTTAAGTTTCAGGCAAAATCGGTGTACATTTCTGCCAACCTCCTGTAACACATGATTGGTTGTTACACACAATTGCTCTTAAATAGTAAAAAAATATAAGCCTAACTTTTAACAATTGGGCGCATTGCATTGCGCTAATTATAAAAATATATACAGTATTTCATGTGAGCCGCAAGGTTATATATTTCATTTGCGCAAAAGAAATAAATATTGCTTTTTTGCCGTTTCATAGGTATTTTATACGGAAAATTGTTAATCTGCAGTGTATCCTGAATACGCGGCTCGTATAAGAAACAACACCATGTAAATACCCATTTCTCGTACAAAACTGAGAGTCACTTAGATGGAAAAAAATAACATAAGAAAATTAAAAATTAAAAGTTATTATTTTACAAATGCATCTGTTTTTAAGTAGGTACTGTTATTGTCAACAAAGAATGTAAAGAAATTGTATAATTTAGGAAAATGATAAAATAATTATAGTCCGCCACAGATGTTAAAATTTTCTTGACAATGCTTTGAATTATTTTTAATTTATGATCTGTTATAATTTGCATGTCTATATTTCTGATATACCTATAAGCTGTAATGCTACTGGTTTGAAATTATTTTTCGACAAAAGAACTATATATTGTATATCAATAAAACGGAAATTCAGTAGCAATAATATTTGAAAACTAGAGGCTCTCAAGAGCCTGTGTCGCTCACCTGATTCTACTTTGGTTTTGGAAATCATGTAAAAATAAATTAAAATCATAACAGATACCTAATAATGAGTGAGGCCAACTTTGGTTTAATATTGGCCCTGTAATTTAATAAAAAATCCTGGTGGCCATCTTGAACAGTAAATCGGCAACAAAGTAGCAACACTTCATCAGCACCTCATACGAAACATTTATGCCATGTTTGGTTTCATTCCATTCAGTCACCTCTAGAAGAAGCATTTGTATGTATTTCCCATAGGGTCTTATGTTAAAGGAAGTCCCCCCGCTTGCAGCCATCATGAATGATGGATAAGCTTCAAAGTAACAACACTTAGTCAGCGCCTCATAAGGAACATTCATGCAATGTTTGGTTTCATTCCATTCAGTGGTTCCCTAGAAGAAGACATTTGTATGTATTTTCCATAGGGTCCTATGTTAAACTAAACCCCCCTTCCGCAAAGCGGCCATCTTGGATGATGGATCGGCTTCAAAGTAACAACACTTGGTCAACACCTCAAAAGGAACATTCATGCCGTGTTTGATTTCATTCCATTCAGTGGTTCTCTAAAAGAAGACATTTGTATGTATTTCCCATAGGATATCCTATGTTAAACTAAGTCCCCTGCTGGCGGCCATCTTGGAATATGGATCGGCTTCAAATTTGAATATATTGACATGGCATACAAGAAGCACTTTAATAAGGTTTAATTACCTTAGTACAGGTGTGTTTTACAGGAAAAAAGAAAACCCTATTTTTCTTAAACTCGTGTATTACTTATCTAGTGAATTCAAAAGGCCTTGTTATTCAAGTTTTACAAGATGTTGTTTTTTCAATGGATGTTATTTAAAATTTATTACTCTCTGACCAGGTGTGATCTTTTTAATCAGTGTGCCCCAAGCAGGATGTATTACTTTATAGTTTACTCCTAATCATTTTTTAAATTTGTTATCCCTTTTTAAAATATATATATCCCAAATCATAAATAGGAATAGGTATATTTCTGATATAAGGTTAAACAATGTCAGTGATTTTGTTGGCTGTTGTAACCTCATTATTGTATGTAACCATGAAACCTAAGTAGTTTTTATTTAGGAATTTAGGAAAATCAAGTTTTGTTAAAAAAAAAAAAACAACACATGCCAAACAAAAAGAACCTTAATAAGGTTGTATTACCCTCAGTATAGGTGTGGTTTTCAGGTAAAAGAAAGTCTTTTATTTAACAAGACTCAGACTTTAATATTATATAATTTAACTATCTCGATTTGATAAATCTAAGAGAATCATGTAAGGATGTAAAAATCTGTTTTTATATATATCTTTATTTTATTGTGGCTGTTGTCGTGTCAGTTAAAAAAGTTATTTTAACAATCAAAATTATAAAAAGTAGAGGTTATTTGGTCAAGAATGGTTCAGACTGGTCGAATATTGTTCAAACATTTGGTCGAGTACGGTTCAGACTGAAACAATAGGTCGAGAGCTGGTCAAGTATTGGTCGAGTACAAGTCGAGAATGGGTTAAGACTGTTTCAGACTGGTCGAGTAATAGTTAAGACTATTTTCTATAGCAAAGATAAGGGTCAAGTACAAATCAGTAGAGTCGAGTATGGTTAAGACTGGGAAGAGTAAAATTAAGTAAAATTCGACCAATTCAGACTGGTCGAGTAAAAATCAGTACAGTCGAGCACAGATATAGGCCATTTCAGACTTTTGCTGGTTTGTAGTGTAGTTAATTATCACAATATGTACATATACATTAGCTTTCATTGCACCTTTACTTAGAAATAAATTAAATGTATGCAATAGTTTGATTGTTATTGATAATTAACATAAACCTCAGTTTTGAGAAAGAACTTTTTTTCATTGAAAATGCGAACACATCATCGCTTCAAGGGATAAATGCAGTAACACACTTTACGCAGTGTATTGTCTTTAATGAATTTTGAGCTGGTTCCATATTCATTTACTCGGCTGACGTCACCTAAAACATTATAAGTCGAACAGTTTGTGTTACATACTAAAGTTGCTTCAAGAGAGGCGAAAGATACCAGAGGGACATTCAAACTCAAAAGTCGAAAATAAACTGACAACAACATGGCTAAAAAAGAAAAAGACCAACAGACGAACAATATTACACAAAACCCAACATAGAAAGCTAAAGACTGCTGAGCAACACGAACTCAAACAAAAACTGGGGGTGATTTCAGGTGCTCCGGAAGGGTAAGCAGATCCTGCTCCACATGTGACACCCGTCGTGTTGCTCATGCTAGTACAAACCTGGTAATAAGTCTAATTCGGTAGGCCACATTCGGGAAACGGGAGGACGGGATTGTGGTTACGACATTAGGAACATATTCGCTATCATCTGTGAATCAGATATTCCGTAACGGTCAACTAACTCGTGATGGCGACCGTAAAACTTACGAATTGATGATGTCAACTTCACCACTTGGAACTCTTGGTTTAATAGCTGCCTTGTGAGCAGCAACCCTCTATCAGGAAATCATGATAGGAAATACAAGCCCTGGAATATCGTATCAACTGGGAGATATATACTCCGTATGCAGGCGCTGCTGGAATGTTGCTACATAGAAATGGAAAGTTCACAATTGGGAAGCTGAAATCATCTCTTTTGTCGTAAAGTTTTGTTTTCAACCGACCCTTATTGTCAATTTCTAATTGTAAGTCAAGATATGAGGCAGACTTAACTGTTGTATCCTTTATCTCAAGTTCGATAGGATAGATGCGTTCAACATAGTCACCAAATTTTGAATTATTTAGTGAGAGAACATCATCTACATAACGGAAAGTAAATCTAAAGGATACTGCTAACTTCTTTTCTTTCTTTCTAAGAAGTTCCTGTATAAAATCAGCCTCATATGAATAAAGGAACAAGACGGCAAGAAGAGGGACACAGTTTGTTCCCATGGGAATGCCGATTAATAGTTGAAAAGCACGTCCTCTAAACGTAACAAATATGTGTAAATCAAGAAATCAAGCATCTTGATAATGTCAGTTTCAGAGAATTTATTGTTGGTATCAGAGTGATTTTTTACAAAGTCGGATTTATCCTCCCTAAGACAAGATGCTTGTATCTACGTTGGCAATTCCTTTTTATGAAACAAAGCAGGACCAAATCTTTCAATTTGTCTTTTAGTTTGGAATGGGAAATACTTGTGTAAAGTGTAGAAAAGTAAAATGTTTTAATACTATTGCAAGATGAAAGAGTCTTAGATTGTATGTACTCTAAAAGATCTTTGGAATCTTTTAGTATCCACATCTGATTCACGCCACCTCTAGAACAGGTAGTTTCACAATAACTTTGAAGCCCGGCTTTGATTGCTGATAAAACTGATGTTAATAATTTAAAAAGAGGTTTCGTGGAGCACATGGAAGACCCAGCAATATACCGTTGTTTATAAGGACACTTATGTAGTTTAGGTATCCAATACAGTGATGGAAGTTCGTCATCTTTCAAATTGGTTAAAATTCCAAAGGAACATAGAACAGACCTATGATTATCCAGGATTCCCTCTTTAGTAATTGTCGTGGGGGTATATGTTGAGTTTCCAAGTGAATTGTGTTATGATATTGTAACTATCATATCTATTTAGTTGGCCTAATTTGTTTGGTGTGGCCTATTATACATGTTTACATTGTGTACAAAATAAAATACATTGTGTTACAACTATGCAGTTTAGAAATCACTGGAACAATCATTGATACTAATGGAATGATTAGAACTTTCTATTTCACTTACATAACGTTTCCAGAATGATCATAACAAAAGATGCGTAATTTATATTTCTAGCGTTGTCTAGAAATTTCGTTTGAGTATTTAAATGCAGACCCAAAAGTTAGTTGAATATAGAGATTTAGACATACACATAGATAGACTTAGACATCGATAGACATCAACATTCTCAGCAGTTGGATTGACACTTTTATTTACAAACTACATCATACTAGATTGTGACCAATTGGATATAATATTCCGTGGATTCCCGTGAAGTTTTCCGGATAAAGAAAAGATAAAAGATTGGACTCATATTTTGACAGTTAAGTTGACATTTCTTTTTGTGTAATACTTTTTGTAAACTAGTGTATAATAAATCTTGTTAAATTTTATTATTGATTTGTGTCTTTTGTTGGCTACAATTAAAAGGCGATTTTTCTGTTCATAACAATTGTCAATACCTAATTTATTTATTAAGCAGTTTATGTAATGTGATTTACACACATGTTGTTTGGGGCTTTATCTGCGGGGACAACAACATATTTGTCATGGAGGTAGGACAAGGTTTTGCACGTTTGTGTCTTTAAAGATTCATGTAGCATGGGTATTAATAGACCCATTCAGTTTCTTAATTCTGATTTGTATTAACTGATTTGCATCTACTGGTTCCGTTTTAATAATTACTCTGTATGTTGAAACTTTACATCATTTGAAAGTAGCTTTAATTGACTTTAAATTAAATTTTGAACTTATTTTTCGGTGGTTTTTCAACAATGAATTTAAATGAAAAATGAAAAGGGGGCTAAATAATTTCTCATTGTACTATTGTCCATAGCGAATAAATGATAACTGCACGTGCACCAGTGAGGAGGTATTCCAGCATCCACACATGACCTCTCACGTGGTATCTCATGAAACAATGATATTCCATATTCATGTGTTCTTTCATAATATCAAGATCTAACAAATATAGCAAAGTCGAAAACATCAAATCAAAATGAGTGGTAAGTCGTCTAGAATTTCTTTCCAGATTATTTACAAATCTACTGTATTTAGTTTTAAATCATTTTGGAACATACATGTATATAAACATCATAGGCATCCTTTTTTTCCAATTGTCCGATAAATGTTGTCCTTACATTTCCATACCGCATTCCATGATCTCCAAAGAATGCTAGAAATGTATTATTTAGCAAATTATTCTCAAATAATTTTGAAAATGTGTTTAGTGTTATTTGATCCAAATCTCGGAGACCTTCTAGATAGTAATGTGACATTCGTACATGTTGTGAAAGGGAAAAATAGTGATTATTACTTAAGTTATATGGCAGGTCATACATTCTCTGGCCATGGTCAATTGTTTGAGATGAAGATTAAACAAGCATGCATAAATCCGTGTAGTTCTTGGAACTTTTCTCGCTGGCTTCATGGAACGGTCTGTCGTAGTAATCCGTTGGCTGGCTTCATGGAACGGTCTGTCGTAGTAATCCGTTGGCTGGCTTCATGGAACGGTCTGTCGTAGTAATCCGTTGGCTGGCTTCATGGAACGGTCTGTCGTAGTAATCCGTTGGCTGGCTTCATGGAACGGTCTGTCGTAGTAATCCGTTGGTTGTTGTTTAAAGCCTGTTAGAGTATAATGGAAAAGTCCAAAAAGAAGGCCAATCTTCTGTAAAGTGAGTCAAAAATCTAGCCTTTGAATAATTGTCCCAAATAAAAGAACAGTTATCCACCTCCTTGTTCACTTTTTAGGCATGGTTGATTTTCATAGTAATCACCTGTCAGTAACGGCACCATTTTGGGCATAGTATTAACTGCCACTTTGTTGTAGCCAAGCATTTCAACTGCTCTTAGTGTGTCTGTAAGATATGGCATTGTCTTTGGTAAATATCGCGACGAATCAATTCGTGAAGCTAAAGCAATCATACTTAGTAAAACATTCAAACGATCTTTTATTTCAAATAGACTAGTTTGATTCGACAACACAGTTGACTGCGCATGAGTTTTGCTATTTATATTTTAGTTTGTTTTTATCATGTGATTGTTTGCTGCTGTAATTTGTCTCAATGACATCTCCAGAAAAGTTGTAGCACTTTACTTTTATAAATTCGTCATATATATTTATAAAGCTAATAAATGGTTTGCTTTGTTTCCCAAATTCATAAGAAGTACCTTTCCTGTAATTTGGTTTTGATCTACAGTAAGAAACTTGTAGGCTTTTTCGTCTGATTTAATAACAGAGTTTTCTCGGATATATTATTTCTTCCCATCGTCACCCGTATAAGCTTCTTGGTTTAACTTTAACAGATGCTTAATGCTTTCATGAAAAGGATCCACATTTACAATTCTACATTTTTCAGAATCTGCAAGAATTTTCCATTTTTTATTGGACTCATTTTGCAAAGAAACAGTTTAAGTAGCATCTGCCGAGGTAAATAGTTTATCGCTTCCATTTACTGAGATAAATCTATTCACATTTAATAGAAAAGACTGCCATATAAATTATGTAAATAGAGCTGTATAATATAGAAACAAAGAACCAATACTGTTACGCATTTAAACATCCTCCAAAATGACCCTTTCATAGGTAGCATTTTGTACATAATGTACAGTCCTTCTGAATTTCCTTTCGATTTTTACCTTAGATTTGTAAACCTGATATGAAGATCAGATCTTTCACTCTGTTCCATTTGATTTGTTTGTTGCGATGTGTACGATCCAAACACATCTCATAAGGGTGCATGTTGAGTGACCTTTCAGCAGCCAATCAAATATTTTCCTAAAATGTTTCGGTATTATTTTACTTAACACTGTAGTCTATCAAACATATTGTCGGGTAAATTGCGAAATATTTCCGATTATAGTCAGTCTGAAAACTATATATATGTTCTAACCATTTAATTTCCGGACTTCGTTCCGATTTTATGCTCCATCCTGATTATAATCAATTCTCAATCTAGCAAAACTGTAATTTTCCATTGTTTTATTCTCTCTTTGTAAAACATTTAATCGTCAGTATAATGGCAAACTCTGTTAATCATTGATGCGGTGAACATTTTTAAGTACAAGAGAGGCGAAAGATACCAAACAATAGTACACAAAACCCAAGCATAGAAAACTAAAGACTGAACAATACGAACCAAACCAAAAACTGGGGGTGATCTCAGGTGCTCCGGAAGGGTAAGCAGATCCTGCTCTACATGTGGCACCCGTTGTGTTGCTCATTTTAGTACAAACCCGGTAATAAGTCTAATTTGGTAGGTCACATTCGGGAAAAGGGACGGGATTGTAGTTACGACATTAGGAACATATCCGCTATAATCTGTGAAATGGATATTCCATAACGGCCAACCAACTCGTGATGGCGTCCGTAAAACTTACGAAGGGTGATTTTAACTTCACCACTTGGAACTCTTGGTTTAATAGCTTCCTTGTGAGCAGCAACCCTCTATCAAGGAAATCATGATATTATATACAAGTCCTGGAATATCGTATCAACTGGGAGATATATACTCCGTATGAAGGACAAGTGTGTCACTGACCTTTTATTACAGATTTCACAAGTGTATGACTCCGACCCAAGTCACGGCTGTCATTCGGTATATCGAGAAAAATATCGCGAAAGAACAAGTAACGGTGGTCAAGTATTGCGATACGATCGTGAAAGATCTGGTATGGGATCGTGAAGTAAATCATATCGAGAAGACACATGCAAAGTCAATAGATAATCTGATTTATTTGATTATAAAGACAAATTTTGAAAATAAAATTGTCTGTCAAAATTGTTCAACATTATTAACAGTATCTTTAAAAAATCAGAGTTTATAATATTACCGTTTTACAAAACTATAAAAGGCAGATTGTTCTTCAACATTTTTTAAAACGACCAAAAAAAAAATATATAAACAAACATGACTTTTTTTTCCATTATAAGAATGATTAGATAACAATTTTCTGAACAATGTTGTTCAATATTAATGTTTCAAATGGCTCCCGAAATTATTTTTGAAGTAGCTTAATCAAAACGTTTGTCGAAATTAGAATTTTGTATAAATTCGATTTTTAGAATTGTGAAAGATCAGGTACCGCATTTTTGAGAACGTGAATAGCTTCGTGAAACATCTTGTGTCGCTTATATGTCATTACACAAATTATTGAGTTAATTTACAATCACTGGGTCGATGCCACTGTTGGTGTGTGTTTCCTCCTCGAGGGTATCACCATCCCAATAGTCAGCACTTCTGTGTTGACATGAATTATAATTGATATGGTCATAATAAAAATCAACTGTTAACAAAACAAAACTTGGACTTTTTCGAAATACTAAGGATTTTCTACCACTGGAATAGATTACCTTAGCTGTATTTAGCAAAACAGTTCGGAATTTTGGGTGCTCAATGCTTTTCAACTTCGTACTTTATTTAGCTTCTTTTTTTTTTTACTTTTTGATTCGAGCGACACTATAAGTCTTTTGTAGACGAAACGCGTGTCTAGCGTACAAAATTTTAAGCCTGGTTCTTATGAATATTTTATTTATGACATCATCAAACGCAACTTATTTACGCATTTTTTTACTAGTACAAAATGTATTTGAAATGAATAACACAATCTACGTCATTAATGGGGCAGTAATCGCTTACCTTTTCGTAGCACAGCTGGGTTTTGATAATGTTGGACTTGTGTTTTTGGTCTAGATCTAGATGTCCTTGTTGTTTTTGTGCTATTTTATTTTTCAATTTTTGTGTCGTATCAATTGGTAATGGTTCTTTCCATTTATTTATCATATCTACATTTCAAACTTTCACAGTTAGTAATGTTTAGGGTTAGAGAATTTCACATATCGATTTTTTATGAGTTTGGCAATGTCTAGATCTTATGGCTAGATAAAAGTCATTTATCAAATTTGCATGTGCGTATAATCCAGTCATCGACTATTACTTATAAGCGGAGCTAGGCTTACCCTTACGGAGCACATGAGTTCAACTCTCGTGTTTTGAGGTGTTTCTGTTGATTAATTCAAATGTTTCTTGGAAGTGTTTTTGTGACTGGTTTTGTTTGTGTAACTTTTTCCCTTTTGCCATGGTCTTGTCTGACTTTTTTTAACTTATGGTTTTGAATAGCCTCTTTGGTATATTATAATCAATGTGTGTAAATTTACCTTGAGTATGACATGTATATGTAGCAAAATGAAAAGACAAACCAACACAAATAGAATATAATATATGATTAAGATATATTTTTAAAACGTATTTTTTATTATTATAAAAGTAATACGCATGCGTCAGTGAAAATGGCTGTGAATTAGGAAATTGCAAAAAAAATGTGTAAATATTAGGATTAAACCGGTATTCATATGTATAAATGAACTAATTGTGATTGAAAACATTTTGTACGGTTATGCAGTTGTAAACTTGAATTCTACTGGCTGCCTTGCCATCTGCTAAATAACCATGTTCGCCATACACAACCCAATCAAATTGCCCCCAAAAAGAAAACTTCTTACAAAACATGTGCCTGTAGCCAACCAGCAATCGCGTTGTAATATGTTGACCTTAAATCATGTGTGCTATAAAAAGAATAAAGTAAGGAACACGCTGTCTTGTGATAACCGTAGTGTACTGCCCTACATAAGGCAAGTTGACCTGTTAACCGGTCGGCGAATGGAAAATTCCACTGGTTGACATCTATACATGCATGACGCAATCCAGGGCTTTATCGATCTAGAGCAATTCAAATAAAATATATTTATTATACTTCTCTGTAATATATCATACAAAATTAAAAGTGATAACAGATGTAAAAAATGTTTTCGTCCAGAAAACCCTTAAAATCTAAATAAAAACAATATAAGATGGAATGAAATAAAGTGAAATGCTCCCGAGCACATTAAACCAAACTCTAAATAAAAATATGTTAGTAGTGGAAAATGGATGTCTCTAGCCCATGTCACGTGATTTTCCCCCTTCGTTTTACACTGTTTACAAAAATATTTGTGGTATGCCATCCACACATTCCAACATTCCAACAACATGATTGAACTTCTTGTATCGTTATAAAATCTGTTTAAAGAAAGATAACTCTAAATTGAAAGATAATGCTATTTAAAGTTGTGATTACTCTTGTGATTGTAGTTTAGCTAATTGCCTTGAGGGATGACGGATGAAGTAGAAATTAATCGTCGGATAAGGAATCAATTGATCTTCACATACGCACGGGAAATTTTAGGAATTTGTAGAACAATCAACGCACAAAGATGTTTAGGTTGCCAATATAATGAATCAAATCAGCTTTACCACGATTGTTTGACTCTCACAGATAATGAAGTATTAATATTTCATTTTGAGGAGGCTATTCAGAAAATCAATCATGATGAAATACCCGATCTGCTCATCAAAAACATAAAAAAGTTTGATATTCCCACCGAAAATGCAAAAGAATTTAGTGAATCATTTAACTGGAATTGGTGGTTTGAAAACAACCAGGAAAAGCAGCTAATGGAACTTAGAATAAGAGAAGCCGTCGACATTTTAACACACTATCAGTAAAATGAATCAGGTTGAAAAAACATTATCTAATGTATACTATAACAAATCAAAACCAGCAGCATACCAGGGTGCAGAGAAAATAAAATTAGTTTTAAAAGGTGATGGTAATGATGAAATAGGCATTCACAAGATACGAAAATGGTTGCAAAATCAAGATGATTACAGTTTACAAAAACCTGTTCGTAGACGATTTCAGAGAGCTAGGGTTGTTGTGTCAGGTCCAAAAGAACAACTAGATATTGATTTAGCTGACATGCAATCATTAAGCAAAGACAATGATGGTGTCCGATTCTTACTCGTTGCAGTAGATTTGTTCTCCCGCTTTGCTTGGGTTGTGCCCCTGAAAGATAAGACTGGGAAAGAAGTTGAGAAAGCTTTGAAAATCATTCTTGATAAAGTGTCTCCAAAAAAAATTAGAAGTGACGCAGGGACCGAATTCAAGAACAAATGGATTATAAAGTTATTAAAAGATAAAAATATATACCATCATATAACTTTAAATGAAGTGAAAGCAAACTATGTGGAAAGATTGAATAAAACTTTAAAATCCATGATATATAGATATTTAGCAAAACACAAGTCTAAAAGATATATTGATTCACTACAGGATTTGGTGAAGTCATACAATGCCACTCCACATAGGTCATTGAATAACATAGCACCTAGAGATGTTAACGCAAACAATGCGGCAAATCTCTGGGCCTACATGTATTTGAGACATGATAAAAGACGTAAAGACAACATATCAAAAGTATTAAGAAAAGGAAGAAAGCTATAAGAAGAACTTTGTATAAATATAAAAAAAATCAATTAGTTCGTATTGCACATCAACGTAGACCTTTTCAACGTGTCTATAATGAACAATGGTCATATGAGGTATTCAAGATATATACGCGATTTCAAATACAAGGTTTTCGATGTTTAAACTTGTAGATTTACAAGAAAAAAAATTCTTGGGAACTTCTATACTTCAGAACTTCAACCGGTGAATAAGTCAGAAGATGCATTATGGGAGATTGAAAAAATCATCAAGAAAAGGAAAAGGAACAAAAAAGTTCAGTATTTTGTGAAGTGGTTGGGATATTCGGAACGATTCAATTCCTGGATTGATGAATCGGATGTTAAAATCTGTAAAATATGTCTTTCAATAGCAGTTTCTTCTTGTTTATCGACAGCGACTCCAAGCAAAATATAACTTTGTTTCCAGACAATGCTCCGACGAATTTCAAAATCCACCTAGCAGAACCTATTCAACTTGACAATATTTGGAAAGTGGCATTAACTGAGATACACGTCAAAGAAGATAATAGAACTATGTACATGGGTGGTTTGTATGTGTTGTGTGATCTGGTGGATTATTCCATTGTCAATGGAGGACAGAGACAACCTATACTCCGTAGATTGCAGTGTAATAAAAGGAAACTGGATTCACAAATATGAATCACCCAATTATCTATCAATAAATAAAACACAAATATTTGACATCGAATTCTTTATATTAGACAGCGAATTAAAACTCCATCATTCATGAAGAAGCCAGTGTCGTTAACGTTACATTTTCGACAGTATCCATTTTTCTTTAGACGACATATTTTTGAAATGGATGTTTCCAACTTGTATGTTCCCAATGTAACAAAGTGGATAAAGTATTATCAAGACACCATAAATAAACACACATTGAATGGTAAACATCGAAACCAGAGAGGAGGATCTTTAGTCAGTGGGGCAAAGACATTTATTACCCCTATAGAGTATAATAAAAAGAATACACCCTCACAGATGGAAGTGAGTGATGTTCCGGTTAAAATCATTTCACCCGCACAGGCCGTTGTAGAACAAGCGTCAACAGAAATTGACCACAAGACGCATGTCAAGAAGGGTATTAAAAGGAAACACAAATCTAAATCTATCAGAAAAGAGATTAAACACCGACGTTTGAGGATTAAAATTCAAATAAAAGAAGTCCAGAAAACGATTGTTAAAGAAAAGAAGTCAAGAAAACACAACAGTGATACTTTTAAAAAGAAGTCAAGAAGTCACGGTAGTGATATTTTAACTAGATATTTGAAATGGCTATGCTCAATAAACAATTCTTTGTAGAGGGACAACCGTCTGAACTGTCACTTTTTGATCTTCCACCTACGCAAGTGGGAGTTGAAAATATTAGAATGGAAAACGTTAGACCAACCTCAACCATTACAGATTCGTCCCCAATATTATTTGATATTTCTGGTCAGAACGGTTTGGAGTATTTAGATCTTTTTAACAGTCAGATCCATGTAAAATTACGGGTGCTACATGATGACAATTCAGTCCTTGCAGCAGATGAGAATGTAGCTCCTGTGAATCTATTTATGCAATCATTGTTTTCACAGATTGATGTGAGCATACAGGGAAAAGCTTTATCTACTACTTCTGGATATTATCCATACAAAGCATACATTCAAACTCTTTTGCGATATGGATCCGATGCCAAACAGTCACAACTTTCAACCCAGCTATGGTTAAAGGACACAAATGGACATTTTGATGATGTGGATTTTACAAATGGAGATAACACCAATG
This sequence comes from Mytilus coruscus, assembly GCA_017311375.1. NCBI lineage: Eukaryota > Metazoa > Mollusca > Bivalvia > Mytilida > Mytilidae > Mytilus > Mytilus coruscus. The sequence goes on from CM029595.1 coordinate 62,110,188, forward strand.
GAATGGTGAGGATGGCATACATAAGGGATCAAAACTGCTTGATTTGCAGGGTCCAATAATGCATGACCTATTTCAAGTAAGAAGATATATTCTAAATCAGGTTGGTGTTGGCATAAGATTTCATCGCTCTAACGCCAACTTTTCTTTACTTAGCAACGAGGCAAAGAAGTATAAAATCGACATTCAAGAAATGACGCTGAAAGTTTGTAAAATACAAGTCAATCCCGCCGTTATTACTGCACACAACGCTCTGCTTAATTCGACAAATGCCAAGTACCCATATACGAAAACAGAAATCGCCTCCATGACGTTAGCAAAGGGAACCTTGAACTTTTCGTGGAATCATGTGTTTCAGGACAGCTGCCCAAACAAGCTCATAATCGCTTTTGTCTACAGTGAAGCCACAGGTGTGGGTAATCTCACAAGAAATCCCTGGAATTTTCAAAATTACCAATTGAGTCAAATAGGTCTGAGTGTGAATGGTATACCGGTGAATGGGGGTCCATTACAGCTTAGCTATAACAATACGACTGGTTACACAGTGGTGGAAGTGCTGTCAAATCTGTTAATGACCGCCCGTAAATGGTTAAATGATGAGGGTATCGAAATTAGTAGAGATGACATACCCGGCGGTTGTGCTTTGTATGCGTTTGACACAACACCTGATTTTGATGGAAATGAATATCTATCATTGAAAAAACAAGGAAGCTTGAGAATAGATGCAGCTTTTAATGTCGCGCTACCGCACACCGTTAACTGTATAGTTCTTGCTGAAAGACAGGGATATTTTGAAATTAGCCAGTCAAGAGACGTCATTTTAAATTCGGATGGATACTAATACTATTCGATGTATGGTGAACTGTGATCGAAATATGTCACAACAAGTAATTGGAATATTTTCAGCGGATGAAATACCCAAATGGCATTTTTCCTCATCCCCTATCGCCTTCATCATTAATACAGACAGAAAAAGTGGTGCTGGAAAGCACTGGGTTGCTTTTTACGTTTCAGGTTGCAGAGGTGAATTTTTTGATAGTTATGGACTAAAGCCGTCTTTTTATTCAAATCTATTTCATGACTTTTTTGCTGCAAACAATCTCAATCTATTATATAATGATAAACGACTCAAAGTACAGATTCCGAAACATGTGGATATTATTGTATGTATTATTTAGTAAATAGATGTAGAGCAGTTCCGATGAATGATATTGTTTGTCCATTCTCAAATGATTATAATAATAATGATTTATTCATTTTCGATGTCATTAGAAATACGTTTCCATATTGCACAGGTGGATATACAAAACATGGATTTTGAAGATGAAACACCGGTGTTGCAGTTTGAAACACCAACATCAATCATGGTATGTGGACCAACGAACTCTGGAAAAACAATGTTTATTAAACGATTGTTAGAAAATGCTCAATTAATGTTCAAAAACGTTCCATCATACATTCTATACTGCTATGGTAGTGTTTGGCAACCAATTTTTACCGAAATGCAACGTTCTATAGACGGTATTATGTTTCATGAAGGTATACCGAGTAAGGAAGATTTAATGGAAGCTCGTGGAGACGACAGACGACACATGATTTGCGTTTTGGATGACTTGTTACATGATTTAGCCAACGATAGGTGGGCACAAGAACTCATATGTGTCTCATCACACCATCTCAATATAACTGTGTGTCTGGTTGGTCACAACATTTATGAGAAAGGAAAAGTTATGCGCACTCTTAGTTTAAACATGCATTACTATATTCTCTTTGAAAATAGACGCGATTCGGAGCAGATACTTCGTTTTGGAAGACAGGTATTTCCTCACAAGGGAAAGTACTTTCTAGACTCTTTTATCAAAGCAATGTCATTCTCGCGATATATGATGGTGGATTTAAATCCAAAAACAGAAAAGTTATATTCACTTCGCACCAGAATTTTTCCAGGTGAAGACACTATTGTATTTCGTCCAAAAAATGAAGAAAAAACTGACAATGATTGACAGACAGGTTTTAAAGTTTTTAACGGTGTGTGATAAAGAACAACGGAACGTCATTTTACAAACGTTAACAGAGCAACAACTTCAAATTCTAGTGGAAATAATATACAACTTGATCAAAGGTAGATTTCACATTTCAAAGAAGTATAAAGACGTCTTATCACTACAAAAAGACAGTATTAGAGCAGTCATTGAAGAATCAATTTCTAAACGTCTCAGAAAAAAGAGGTTGCTGAAAATTAGTGGGGAATTACCAATCATTCTTCGAGCTTTTTTCAAAATATGAGTCGAGAACTAGTACTTGTACCAAAAAGAAAATATGATGATCTAATTCGAAGAGCAACAACAGAAAGGACTGTTGGTGATTCAAATACACAAATTGTGAAACAAAAGTGTGATGATGGAAATGTTGATGACGCCACATCGGATAATACATTAGAAAATGATAAAAAAAAACTAACAACACACGGATGAAAACATTTCAGAAGAAAATTAATATGGAGGTGGAGCATCAAATCCGTTTACTAAAATTACATTCGAATATTTTGATAAAATGCATGCAAAACAAGGACTGAAACAGAAATTTTAAAAAAAGAAAGAATTTGAAATGGTTGAGTGTTCAATTATAATTGTTTGTACCTTTTTTAATGTGTATTGTATGTCATTCTTTTGTTGTAAATATTAAAAAATATGTGTATCTACCATACTTCGTTTTACCCCCAACTATTTTATACATAATAAGTTATTACCATAATGGGAGGAGTTGGTGGAGAATAATTAAGATGATTGGTTGATGAAAACGATTTGTATCCTGTTCTGATTGGTTGTGATTTGATAAAAAATCGCTTTCAAAGTCTCATTAGACCACTCAAGAAGTTGTAGGTTTTCGATATGGATATAGATGCAATTTTAACAGATTCAATACAAAAACATCCCGATGGTGAAAAAACGCTTGGGAGTGAAATAAGAAATCTAAAACACAACTTGAACATTAACAAAGGATTTACATGCAATATCTGTAACAAGGTTATTCAACACAAGGCAAATTTTAAACGACATTTAAAATCACACGAAACTGCATATAAGTGTTTCCTCTGTAATAGAAACTTCAACAGAGTAGATTCACTACAGCGACATGAAAGAGGACATTTAGTGGGATACATATCACACAATAACACATACAGCTGTCAACATTGTGGAGTAGGGTTTAAAGACTATACCACCCTATTTGACCACTCTAAAACTATACATCCCATGCAGACGGGGGGTAATGTGAACATACTCAACCACCCAACCTCAATACAGAGTGCACTGGAAGATGCTGTCCATGTATTCACTATTCGTCCATTAGACGAGGACAAATATGATCTATTGACATTTTTCTCAAACATTCGACAAAAATTAAAGGACATGCTTGCAGAGAGATGTGACAAAGTGAAACACCTGAAATGGTATATCAATGTACATGTTGAATTATCGCGGGAGACGAATGAGGGTGAGGTGGATAATAGTCGTCCCTATTTTAAAAGCAACACATATATATTACTATCTAAAACTGACATTAAAGATGATGACATAAATGAAGCGTTTCAGAAACAGTTCAAATCGTTTGATGAATACATCGCTCGAGGATCGGGGTGGACATTGAAGCAGGTGATAAACATGGAGCTACATACCATTCAATTTCGACCAATAGGTGGGTCGTCATATTTTAGAATCCCTGAAACTTTAGAGAAAAGCCACGCTATCATTAACATAAAAAACGATGACAAGAAATGCTTTCTGTGGTCCGTTCTTGCTCATATTCACACAAAGTCAAAGAATGCAAATCGAATATCACAATACATCAGATATGAAAAGGAACTGAATATGAGTGGTATTGCATACCCAGTACAAGTAAAACAAATTCCAAAATTTGAGAATCAAAACGATATATCTATCAATGTTCTTGGTTATGAGAACAATGAATTCTTTCCTATATATATCAGTCAACACAAAGGTAAGAAGCATGAAGTGGACTTGTTATATCTCACAAAAGAAGGTGACGCCCACTATTGTTATATTAAACATTTAAATAGATTATTGTCAAGAACAAAAAATAGCGGAAGAGCATACAAGTTTTGTCGCTACTGTTTAAGGGGTTTCACCTCTCAAAGAGTGTTAGAAAAACACCTCAGATATTGTTCAAAGCATGATGCCCAACATGTAGAGTTTCCAGTTAAGGATAGCGGAGAAGATATAGTCGAATTTGATGATTATTCAAAACAGATGAAAGTCCCATTTGTCATTTACTGTGATTTTGAAGCATTTGCCTGTTCGCTTGACACATGTTATCCCAACCCAAATCAGCCTAGTTCAACGGCGACTACCAATTACGAAGCCTGTGGTTATGGTTATCAAGTAGTGTGTGAGACCGAGCAATATTCAAAGGCACCGGTCATCTACAGGGGACTGAATGCATGTAAGCGCTTACTTGAAAACCTATTCGAAGAAGAGAAATATATTAAACATGTCCTCGATAAAATAGAACCACTACAAATGACACCAGAAGACGAGCAGAAATTTAGGGAGAGCACTAACTGTCACATATGTAGCAAATCATTTGAACAATCTTCGATTAAAGTTCGAGACCACTCGCACATTTCAGGAAAATATAGAGGGGCTGCACATAATTCATGTAATCTGAACTTTCAACATCCAGATTACATCCCCGTTTATTTTCACAACCTTCGGGGGTTTGACAGCCACCTTCTGATGCAGGGTGTGGGACTTTTTAAGGGTAAAAAAATTAATTGTATTCCTAACAATATGGAAAGGTATGTGTCGTTTTCTCTGGGGTCTCTTAGATTTGTGGACAGTTATCAGTGTTTGCCGAGTAGTCTATCCAATCTTGTGGACGATTTGGCAAAAGAAGATCCTAAACACTTCAAAGCATTGATTAGAGAATTTCCCTCAAATGAACAGCAATCACTTTTGTTACGAAAGGGTGTGTACCCCTATTCATACATGGATAAGGAAGAAAAATTTTCCATGAATTGTCTACCTCCAAAAGATGCTTTCTACAATGATTTGACAAAAAGCCACCTCACTGATGAGGATTATGAACATGCTAAGAAAGTTTGGGACGCTTTCGGAATTGATGATATGGGCTCCTATCATGACTTATACCTGAAGTCGGATGTGCTACTTTTAAATGGTGTTTTTGAAAGATTTCGAGATCAATGCATGGAAACTTATGGTCTAGATCCATCCCATTTTTATACTTGTCCCGGTCTGGCATGGAGTGCTGCATTGAAATTGTCTGGTTGTAAATTGGAACTAATCACCGAGGACAATGCAGAGGCCTATCTCTTTATTGAATCAGGTTTGCGTGGTGGTATTTCACAAATTTCCAATAGACTGGCCACTGCAAACAACAAGCACCTTAGAAATACATATGATCATGAAAAGGAGAGTTCATACTTAATTTATCAAGACTGTAACAATTTGTATGGTCTCGCTCTTAGTATGCCACTTCCAACTGGAGATTTTAAGTTCTTGAATGAGTATGAACGTAATAACTTAAACATAATGAATGTGGGAGAATGTAGTAATAAAGGCTTTATATTGGAGGTGGACTTGGACTACCCGACTGAACTTCATAATTTGCATTCGGACTATCCACTGGCACCCGAAAGTAAATCGGTGTCCGATGAAATGTTGTCTCCATATAGTCAAAAGCTATGGAACAAGTTGAATCCATCAAAGCAGAAAGGTCATTTAAAAGGTCGATCGAGGATAAAAACGAATAAATTATTGTGTACATTAGAAAACAAAAGAAGATATGTATGCCACTACCGAAATCTTCAATTGTATTTACAACTTGGTATGAAGTTGAAAAGGGTACATCAAGTGTTAGAATTTTCTCAGTCACCATTTCTACGTGAATATATTGAGTTAAATACACAAAGACGTAAGTCTGCCAAAGGAGATTTTGAAAAATCGTTCTATAAATTAATGAATAATGCGGTTTTTGGGAAGACGATGGAGAACGTCCGAAAGAGAGTAGATGTACAACTCATACACACTAAGAAAAAAGTGTTGAAGCAGGTGGCCAAATCATCTTTTGTGAGATGTGAAATTTTCACCAAAGACCTCGTGGGTGTTCAGTGTAAAAAAGTTGTATTGAAATTGAATAAGCCAATCGCAATCGGTATGTCAGTGCTTGAACTTTCAAAGTGTATAATGTATAAACACCACTATAATTATGTTATTCCTAAGTATGGTAAAGACATTAAATTGATGATGACGGATACAGACTCCTTTCTTTATCATGTAAAAACAAAAGACATATACTCAGACATATACTCAGACATGGAAAAAGATAAACATTTGTTTGATTTTTCAAACTATGACAAGAACCATTTTCTCTTCGACAAGACCTATGCAAAGAAACCGGGGCTATTCAAGGATGAAACTGGAGGTGTGCCCATCAAACAATTTGTTGGTTTGAGGAGCAAAATGTATTCTTTGACATATGGAGATGTCGAACAAAAGAGAGCCAAAGGAATAGTAAAATCCGTAGTCAGAGGGGAACTGAAACATTCAAATTACATTAAATGTATCATTAAACAGAAAAATGTGAGACGTCAACAAAATTTGATTCAATCTAGAAAGCATAAATTACAGATGGTCAGTGTGAACAAGGTAGCTTTAAGCGCATTTGACGACAAACGCTATGTGATGGACAATGGTGTGGACACCCTAGCTTTCGGACACTTTAAGATCAAGGACTTAGTTGATAAATAATATGAATATTTTCCTTGAGCAGAAAAAAGAAAAAGAAAAAAAAAGCATTTGACGCCACCAGAATTTGACACAATCTATGAAGCATTAATTAAAGATGGTTGTTGTGAACAGCGCAGCTTTAAACGCTATATGATGAACAATAGTTTGAACATGTTAGACTTCGGACACTGTATGATTAGGGATGTAATAAATAACAAAAACATAAGAAGAATATTTTATTAATTTACAAATCTTAGCAAAAAAAAAAACAAGCAAAAACATAAACACACACACAAAATATGTATGCGTATGTATGAGGATTTATAAATGAATAAAGATCTTTTTTTTTTAATAAGTGTTCTGTCTAAGAAACAAACAAAAAAACAAAAACAAAAAATCTATACAATATGCTTAGTCAAAATTTTGAATTCATATTAGATAAATAATATGTGAAAAAAATAAACAAAAAAGTAACAATTTTTTTTCCTTTACAGCAATTAAAAATTTCTCTCAACTTGAATTTTTGAAATTATTGAACACCAATGTTCACGTTGAAAAATGTTTGTGAGGTCATTTAGAACGGAAGAGTTCATCTTTCCCACTATAGATAAAATGTCTTCACTTGTTAAAAATCCACATTTCCGTATGACAGAACTACAACAAATCTGATACAAAGATGCATTGGGTATTTCGAAAGTTCGTTGTGAGATTACCTCCTGCAACATGAATACAACATCGATGGCTGTATTTGATAAATCCAGATCTAATGATTGGTATATTTCATCCAAGAGTAGAGATGGTAAACTCACTATTGTGTCTCGAGTCAATAGTGATGTCGGCTCCAAACATATGATGCGACCAATACTGTTAATACATTGTTGTTTTAAACAAAACACTCTTAAACATTCTAAACCATTTTGGGGTTCTTTTCTGACCTTAGCCTCTTCATTGGAGGCATTTGGACCAGCTCGGACGTCTCCGCTGATACCCCTACTGACGGTTCCGCCTCGTCTTCCCCACTGCCTGCTGCTCTGAACGCTGCCTCCTCGATCACACGTTCTGTCCTGTTCTACAATATATAATATCAAATGGTTTAATGTTAGCAACAAAGAGTTACACATTACACATGAAAACAATCTAGTATATAAAATGTTTTTGAGAGAATACAATTTCAGAAAAACATGCATGAAATCCATATGGAGTTAACTTTTTAACCATTTTCTCCAAAATTATCATGAATTAAAAAACAAAACCTTACCTGAACATCAAACTTCTCGGCAATATTGGAAAGATGGTCTGGGCTAACCATCCTAATCATTTCTTTATATTCACTGACACTCATGGTGAAGCTTTTCCACCCTGCTCCGTTTTTCTTCGGTGTCCTCAGATGTAAATATGTGATGCCACCAAAACTGTTGATTGATACAGTCTTGCTCGCCCCAAAAGTCCCACTAATTCTCAAAATAGCAGTACCATTGGTGATGGTTGTGAGCGCATTCATGTTGTTTGTTGGTTGTTTTTTTTTTGAAATGGTTGAGATAACTGACTTTCGAGGCTGTATTTATATTGGTTTGAGAACATAATCTTTTTTGTCAGAGTGATTACAAACATTTTCATTGGTGTACTATTATGAGTATTTTAGTGGTTCCGTCCTTTTTTGGGTGTTGACTATTCAAATCAGACTTTCATTGGTTGATATCTTTACCCGAGTACTTGTAATATGATTTGTGTCATCACACCCAAACTTTACCATTCCTCGACAATTTACTTCCTTATAATTTTTTAACTTTCCTACGAGTTAGAATTGTGAAGTTTTTTTCATTTTTGTGTTTATAGTAGCTGCAATGTTTGAGATGTATTCCATTAATTCATACACAGCGATGAATATTTAACCCTACCAAGTTATCATTAATATAGCTCCAGTACATGAGAAATATCAACTTCCAAAACCATTATGAATTCTAATAACTAGTCTAATTTCCAGTAGGAATTATTAACAACTATATATATATTTCTTGTGAAATGCAATCTACTACCCAAAACAGCGCCATAATGATGAGTCCGGATGCAGCAGAATTCCAATCATTTTTAATCTTAGGGGATAGTGATTGCAATAGTGAATTTACATCGGATGATAAAATAGGATCTTCAAAAAAACACCATTATCATCTCAGACAATGATGTACCCTCTCGGGATGGGGGACTTATTACTCGCAAGCCATTTAATATTGTCCATTGTGTGGAAATGGGATCTCCAAACAATTCCGTCATAATTTCGGATCCAGATGGGGGAGGAAGCTTCAATGTTGAATCACCTTCTCAAAATAGAGATCCTCCTACTCCGTGGGTCTCAGATTCTACAGATTGCATGAATCCTGATAACTTACCTGGTAAGTGTTTTCCTCCATAGATGAATAAAAAAAATATTGATTAAAGTCAATGTTATAGAAAATGTAATTGAGGGGTATTGGTCTATGGTTATGATGGAAGCATTATAGCATCTGATGCTTCCCATGAGCTCACACCTTTGGACATTTCAAAGCTGTGCCACAATCTTGTTTTATCTTTTCACAATTGTGTCATTGGTTGATAATTATACGATAATAACTCCATGATAGAGAAAAAAGGATTGAGTAACATCAGCCTTTGACTGAGTTATGAAAAGCACTATGACATTTGATTTGTTCAATACACCCATATCTGTTGGTTGTGGGTTTATAATGTACGTTATTTCCATTAATTAGTGTGAAATGTTGATGAGTGTGACTTTCATATTATTATGTTTCTTTCCTTTTGTGACCATCAGTTTATCAGTATTTCAAAGCATACACTTTCGAACATTTCGAAGCTGTTTCTCAATCATTAGTTTTTGTCATTTTGGTTGATGGTCAATATTTATGTTCTATTTTCCATTTGTTTTTAATTGTTTTTTTTTTTTTCATGTCAACTTATTTTTTTTTTCCTTGTAGACTCAACAGTAGATGGAGATATTTTAGATATTTTAGAAGGCATTGGTAGTCAATGAGTTACTTAAAATAAAAGATTACTTCCAATAGATTTTATTTATTCGCTATAGTATAAAACAAAACAAAAACATTATGTGAAATACTTTAATAAGTGTTTCTAAATAATAACTCTCCTGAGAAAATAAAACCAATAGGTTGATGGAATGTTTGTATCTTTGCTGATTCTATGTATCTTACTTTAAAAGGTGTAAAATTCAAAGAAATGTTCATAAATGCATATATCCATATGGGTCTAATCATAGACAAAACATTAAAATATGTGCTTTCTTGAGTATATCATAAAACAGGGACTTTACAACTTTAAACGTTAAAGTAAAAACAAAACATACTATTATGAAGAAAAAAAAAAAAAACAACCTCAAAATCGCAGTAAAATATGGTATATACATACATGGAATGTTGTTTTTGCGAAGAGAAAATTTAAAGAATATCAAGATTTTATATCAAAAAAGTTTGAGTGATCCAACAATCAAGCAAAATAAAATATGTTGATGGTGTACTGTAAAATGTGTAAAAATATTTATGATAGATTAAAAAAAAATGGATGGAATCATAATGGGAAAATTAAGAGTTGAACTTTCTTAAGTATATCACAAAAATGGGCTGTATAATAGTAAACTTCGAAGGAACAACAAAAATAGTCTATCTTCTAATCACATACATACATACATACATATGGAATGTTGCATAACATATTAGATTACTATACTATTAAAAATGTTAAATACTCTCACAACCAAGTAAAAAAAAAAAGGGGGGGTTCTATAAAAAGAGATAAAAAGATGAACTTTCCTGAGTTTATCATGAGCGGGGACTATATAATTGTAAATACTGAGAATATCATAAAAAGGTGTTGTACAATTGTAAACGTAAAGTAACAACACAAGAATCCTATCTTCAACCCACAATAAAATAAAAAAACATTATATACACATGTACATAAGGAATGCTGCTTTTGTGTAAGAAAATTAAAAGAATATAAAGATGTTATGTTTTTTAAAAAAAGTTTAAAATGTCAGTTCCATTGTTAAATGTTCTTGAGGTATTTAGTATTACGAATATATTTGTTAACCACAATTGTATAAAATAAGATAAAAATAACATGTACATGTATTGCTTGAAGCAAAATGTGCTTTGGCGTTAATTATTTCAAGATTATCCTAATGTGTACCACCGAGAGCAAAATTAGATGTTAATTTTGAACTCTGACATAAAATATAGAGCAGTTGTGACCAAACTATGACAAAATTATCATGCTTATAGTAAATTACATGGACGTTGTCATGAAGTAGCAAGGTTTATAAGTTCACTCAAAACAACTTGCATAACAAAATAAATTACAACCACCAAGAGCAAAATAGGATGTTGATTTTGAACTCATACATAATATAAATATAGTAAAGTCGATCAAAAGATGGACAAGCTTATAGTAATTTGCATAAATGCTATCACGAAGTATCAAGGTTTATAAGTCCACTCAAAACGATTCACATAACAGAATAAATTACAGTATACACACACATATATATAATATGGATTGTTGCTTACGTAAAAAATAGTTTAACTGCTTTCAAATTTTATAACGAAATGCGAGTTTCAAGTATCCATTTTCATGAATTATAAAGTATAATGTATATGATTGCTAACCATAACTGGAAAGAAGTAAAAAATACAAAAATGTCCTTAAATTATTTCAAGGTTTTCTTAATGTATACCACCTGGAGCAAAAATTGGTGGAGATTTTTTACTTTAAAATTCATATAGAGCAGTAGTGAGCAAAAGACATACAAACTTATAGTAACATATATGGATGACAATATGAGGTACAAGTTTCTTCACTTAAATTAAGATACAGACTAAAAATATATTAATGACATAATTTAGAATATTGATAAAACAATACCACACCACAACAAAACAACTCCTCTATGCCTTAACTGATAGACCACTAATGTCTCGGTCTTAGATAGTAGTGGTGTCTTTGGTTTTGTCTCCTTATTTGGTGATGTCTCCTTGGTTGTTGTTGTTGCATGGGTTGTTGTTGAATGGGTTGTTGTTGAATGGGTTGTTGAATGGGTTGTTGTTGAATGGGTTGTTGAACCTGTTGGATTGGTTGTTGTTGTTGAATGGGTTGTTGTTGAACCTGTTGGATTGGTTGTTGGTGGTGGGCAGGTTGTTGTGGTTGGACTGCTTGCTGGTGAATCAATGGTGGTTGAATATGTACTTGATCTAGTCCAACGACGAGTTTTAGTAAATAGGCTTAAAAAAAACACACACACATAAAGAAACAAATAAATTAGATTTCTACTGATGACATTGACTCGTCAAACTCTTCACTTGTGACATACCCAAAACCTTGCATTGGGGTTTCCAGGGGAGTCACCTCCTGTTCCTCCCTACACATAGCGCGGGGACAATTCAAAAGATATCTCCTTCCTTTAGTACTTTTCAAACAGCAGCTTATTATGAGAATGATTACGGATAATGGAGCACATACTGCAAAAAAGTTTTAGAAAATATATAATTTACTTTTTTGAAAATAAAAATATAAAAACAACATAAATGTAACTTTTTTCTTTTTTTCCTTTTCCTTTTTATCTTTTTTTTTTAACTTCAGAGAATGAACAGTCTGTATAAGAATCAATCAAATCACTAAATACATTTTTAAAAATGTTTTATTGTGTTGTTTAATACATATTGTCTGCTCTATGGTCGGGTTGTTGTTTCTTTGACACATTCCCCATTTCCATTCTCAATTTTATGTTGTATTTAAAATGGTTTGTAGACCTCTGTTTTCACTGTCTAATTTTATGAATTTGTTGTATAGTATTAAATCAATTCTTTGTCTACAATGATATTACACATTGTAGAAATTGTGCCACATATATGTGTATGTGTACGTTATTGTACTTACCTATTGCAGCGTAAATGATTATTTGTATATTTGTCGATAACTGTCCCCAAATAATTTCTTCTTGACTGGGGCAGTTTGTGCAAGCATCTGTGGTACCGGAAATTGATTCCTGTTTTTGATGTGTATTAGTAGTATAAACTGTCCCATCTGTGGTCTTCTTTTTACAGTGGTTGTTGTAGTTGTGAAAATAATTTCCTGTAAACAAATATTAAAAATCATTACAAATGATCCCTTTACAAAATTGTGATATAATATAAAACTCAATGTTGAAATATACATTATAAAATGACTGTTAAACTGGACTTGTATGGGGATTATAGAAAAATTTAAAACAAATTCAAATCCTCAACACCTCTTTATACATCATGTATACGTTCTTTGTTGTTGAACTTCTATGAATGAATATATCTTTTACTTTATTAGTATGTATGATCTTGACTTGAGTTTTAAGGTTTTGTCTATTTTAAGCATGTTTAATTTCTGGTTCTGTCTTTTGTAATTTGGTTGTTCAAAACTTTATGTTCCTTAACCTTACTGTTTATAAATGAAGTTGTGGGTTTTATAACTTTTGGCATAAATGAGGGACCTGATGGGTTATTTTCGTTCTTCGTGATCGGTACATTTTCGCTATCATGATCCGTTTTTACAGATTTATACTCTTTTATATTTTCGTGATCCATGATCATGGAAATTTATTTTCTGTGAATCGTGATTGACAAAAAATCAACTCATGAATCGCGATGGGGCCCTCATAAATCATGAGAATGTACCTTTCCACAATCGTGCATGTTCACCTTCACAACCAGGTCTATTACATTTGTGATAACTGTTGGGCAAACACCATACTGTGCATCAATCCTCTGCAAATTTTATTCTGATCTTGATCAATATGGATGATTAGGTCGCTTTGAAAGCGTTTGAATGTAATCCTGCTTGCATCCTCACTCACAACATAATAAGTCCCACTCTTTAATTCAATGCACTTGTAAATATTAGAGTGCCCAAGTCTCATACATTTGTTATTTACATCAAAGATGTTGTGGTTGGCTTGAACAATAGATACAGCTAGGATGACAATTATAATAAACATTTTGTTTTCAATTCTTTTCTGACTTTTGCGCGGTAAAAAAAAAGAAGAACAAAACCTAGATAGCACTATTCGGTTCTGTGATTTTCATTTTTTTAAACAGTAGTATTTGGATAAATCTATTCACTAATTGTGGTGATGAAGATTAATAAATAAAATTGACAATTAAATAAAGTTAGAAAGTCTGTATAACAAATGCATAAATAAGTTTAACTGTAGAAGTCTATTTGAATATGCTACGGGATGCAAGTATTTAATTTAGTATTTATTACAGTATTTCGTCCCCCACCATTTCGTCCTCAGAAGATAAGGATTCTTTTTTTTTTTTTAATGACATGCTATTTGTGTGAAGAAACATACACTTCTCTATTCTTTATAATGTTTACATGTGGTTGTGGGTGTTTTTTTTTTGTTTTTTTTTATCTTCTTAGCATATCATAATTTACCCTATGTAAACCTCGTTGTTTATGTACCCCTAGGCTGGTGTTTAACATGTTTTCGATAATTCTATCGGGGAATTCATCTGTTTTTTTTTTTTATTATGCTTGTGTTTGCATCAATTAATCACTCCCCGTTATTTCACTGATTGCAAAAAAAAAAAAATAGTTTTGTTTATTTTAAATTGATTGCGGGTTTATTACATTATTGATTATTGAAATATTAAAAAAAAAAAAACGTGGGCAATCCAGTTCAAATCACCGTGGTGAACATGTATGCAGAATGCTAGCTCTGTATGTTTTTTGTTGTTAGATGTATTTTTGTAACCTCAGGACTTTGTTCCATCTGTTTTCCTCAAATCTTTTTTTCTTTGATTTAATAATATACAACAACGAGGTATACATTAATTCATATTTATTGTTCACTAAATGTAAAACATATGTAGGCAGTTGTTCTTTAAGAAATACATTCGAAAGAGTTCTAATTCGAGGAAACAAAAACAGCTATTACAAATTCTGTAGTGGTTTTTGTTTTGTGCATGCATATCGGATTTCGTTAAATAGTGAATCATGGTATTTGAATCTCATAGATTCTTCATCAAGCAAAATATTCAAATATCTACAAAGAGACGAGTCCGCTATGTCGACGCTACCGTTTGTGATTATTTTAATTCCATCCGATGTCATGTTTCTGAATTTTTCCTCTTCATACAGTATTCCTGATAAAATTACGGTCGCACTTGCCATAGAAATAAGAACTATAAACCCAATTAGTTTTATTCTCCGTATAGTAATTTCAGTTTTTGGTACATCTTCCAGTCCAATAGTAGAATTTTGTATTGTTACGGGGATGAAAGTGTTATCAAGTTCGTCAACGGATGTCTGCCTAGACGTCAACATTCCTCGATGTGATGAGTTCAATCATGTGAAAAGAATAAAAAATCTATGTAGATTGTTTGTTGTTTTAAATGTTATTTCTCAACTGATTGATCACATGATATATACAATGTCTTAAGAAAATGGAATGATTGTTTTAATTTTTCTTTAGTTTAATTTGGGGTTATCCTTCTTTATACACCAAACATGTGTTTTAATTTTTCTCTAGTTCAATTCGGAGTTATCCATCCTTATACACCACCACAAACGATACAAGAAGTTCAATCATGTTGTTGGAATGTTGGAATGTGTGGATGGCATACCACAAATATTTTTGTAAACAGTGTAAAACGAAGGGGGAAAATCACGTGACATGGGCTAGAGACATCCATTTTCCACTACTTATGTTCTAAAACAATCAAATCCGTTCTTGTTCTAAAATGAAGTCATTCTTTTTATAAACAATAGTTACGGAACAGTTGTTGAAAACTTGTGGACAAAGTGTAGTACGATTTATGTTTACGGAATTTTCAGTAAAATCATTGAACAGTTCATTTAGATTGACACCTTGCAATGATTCATTAAATGACTGTGTGCTGTTTCCTTGTTGGGTTGTACTTAAATGTTTTGGCTTAAAAGTATTGCATGGCAAGGGTCCGCTAAATGGTAAAGGCGCCGCTTTGTATTCCTTAGCAGATGTATATAGAGTATTTTGTCCAACGTTATAAGTAACGGAACTACGTTCTGTACTAATGACAGCGGTGCTTCCTGTTGTAATATTCGGTAGAGGAAGAAATGTAGAAGAAGGGCCAGTTGGCAAAGTTTTAGGAGGCACTGTACAACTGGAGCTTCGTAAAGCACGAATATTCGATGATGTTTCACCAACAGTTAAAGCTAATGCTTTAGAAGGTTCTGTGATGCTTTCTGTTAACGTCTGTCCCATACGTATCTTATCATCATTATCAACCCGCTGGTACAAAGAAAGGGATGCTACTGACTTATGTCCAGTTACGGCCATGATCTGTGCATTGCAATACGAATTTTTAGCTAGAACAGTAGCCCCGGTAGCTCGGATAGAATGGTTAGTGTATGTTTCAGACAAGTTGCACTTCTTGCTCAGGTATGACATGAAATTGCCAAGCGTTTTTTCGCCCACAGGAATGTTATAATACCATGTAGGATCCTCCTCACAGAACTGATCTTTCGGTCTCTGCCATAGTTTGTCACACTCCGGATTTAATTTATTTACATAGTTTTCAAAGGAGGACACGGGGCAAAATTCAGAACCGGAATTTTCTTTGTCACTGCTGCGATGGTTTTTTGTCAGCTCATCTAAAGTTTTAACAACATATTTTAGCCCCGTCTTCGGATCTTTTTTGACAGAAAACGTGGATTTTGTCATTTGTGGCATATTTTCCATTCCCCGTCGACAAAAATACAAGCGAATATCGAATTGAACTTTATTTTGAAGTCCAAATGGTGTATTTGTGGATAGATATATTGAGGTATATAGTTTCCTTCTGTCAGCTTCGTCAATAGACGGATAATGCTCGACGTCTCCTAATCCCATGCGTTTTAGTTCTGCCATTGCCGCTTTGAAATTTTCTCTGGAAGCGCTAAATCTTTTATCATTCACAATGTCAATTTTTTATTGTACGGTGGAGCCTTTAAATATCTATTCAATGAGTATCTCAAGCACTGCAGTGAATTTGTTTTATAACGATTTCCATCAGCTTTACGCACATCCATATAGAAATGGCCCAACGCTTCATCTAGTTTTAATGTGTCATAATGTTCGAATCCTGGATCCATTTTCTTTTCTTTTAAATACTCCCGGAAAATAGTCGCTGCTGCTATATTCTGCTTTAATGTTTTATCAGCACTCATTTTCAAACGTTTTTGTTCGATTTCTTCATCACTTGTATCGACAAATCGTCTTTTACCAGGCTCCATCTTTAGTTGGCATAAAAACACATCAACTATGCGCTACATGGAAAATCAATAGATCATCAGGTTACACGATCAGTGGGCGGAACATACACATTAAGAGTGAGGGTCAAACACGCGGTCAGTGGGCGGAGTAAACATGTGAATTTTGCGAAGTGAAATCTAGGACATTTGTGTGTTTAACGTTTAATTAATTATATACTCAATACGGTTAGCATAACCGCACAAAAATGTTATCATGCTTTGACCCAACTAGCATGATTATTTAGACAGTGTAGAAAATTGTTGAACGGTTCTAGGGATTGATACATGTATTTTGTTAGAAGAGATTTGTGAACGTAAGGGAAGAGTTGAAATAAAAATAAACACCCTTGATAAAATAAAAAAACGTTTAGATATAATAGACACAATACACAAAGTAACCAAGTGGAGCGAAAAACATAATATAATAACCGATGTACAGTTTAATTTTAAATCGGGTTATGGAACAACTGATGCCATCTTCGCACTCCATTCACTAATTTCTAAGTCTTGACGTAGTGAAAAAGATTTTATTGCTGTTTCATAGACTATAAAAAAGCATTTGATAGTATTAAGATTAATCAGGTAAAAGTGAAAACTTATTAACTGTTAATAAATCTATGTATGCCAAAATTAAATGTTGTGTTAAACTGGAAGGACATTTTTCTAATTTCTTCCAACGTAATGTTGGATTGATGCAAGGAGAATCATTATCTCCTTTTTTATATTCTTTGTATATTAATGACATTGAAACTGAGCTTACAAGTCAAGGTTGTTAGTAATATGAGTGAAAGATACTTAATTTATATTCACTTATGTATGCAGATGATACAGTTATATTTAGTGAAACTATTGATGGTTTACAAAAGATGATAAGACAGTGTAGACATATATTCTAGAGAGTATGATTTGAATATTAACGTGTCTTAAACCAAAATTGTTGTGTTTAGGAATAGAGGCCACGTTAAAGCGACCAAAAAATGGTACTTTAATGGTGTTGAAATTGAATTATGTGATGAATTTGCATATCTTGACACTTTTTAAATACAATGGTAACTTTGTACATACACAGAAAATGTTAGCAAACCAAGGTAGAAAAGCATTATTTAGTTTATATAGTAAATAAAGGCAACAGTAGTATACCGCTGTTCAAAAGTCATAAATGGATTAGGAGAAAACAAATCTGGGTTACAAACTAAAACCGAAGGAAACACGTCAAATTTTGTTTCTATAAGAGGAAAACAACGGAACAACAGAAACACTGAACTGCAACAAAAACAAGCGCCAACATACATAGAAACGGACTATTTGATAACAACTGCCATATTCCTGACTTGGTA
Source organism: Mytilus coruscus (assembly GCA_017311375.1). NCBI lineage: Eukaryota > Metazoa > Mollusca > Bivalvia > Mytilida > Mytilidae > Mytilus > Mytilus coruscus. The sequence goes on from CM029595.1 coordinate 62,128,600, forward strand.
CAGGACATTTTAAGAAAAATGGTGGGTTGAACCTGGTTTTATGGCTAGCCAAACCTCCTGCTTATATGGCAATGTTAAAAAATACCGCTAAAATGACAACACTACGTGACAGGAATAGAGTACAAACAAACGCAAGAACAGTCAGCGCAGAGAAATACATAAATAAATAATATAATAGTACATTACAACATGTAAACCGCAGAATAACAACGGACATCTCCCATGAATTACGGGGCGCATTACGTTTCCGCATTTTTAGCAAAAATCCAGTTTCACGTTTCCGCATTTTCGTGCATTACTTTTCCGAAATAAATAGATACCACCTTTCTGCATTTTTACCTGTATTTCACCTGTAAAAAATGGTAATAATGATATATAAGACTTTATTTTATTAGGTCTTTCCACTTTTCTGTGGAAAGACCTATTGTATTTGTTCTGGTTATTATTAGGTCTTTCCACTTTTCTGTGGAAAGACCTATTGTATTTGTTCTGATTATTAGGTCTTTCCACTTTTCGGTGGAGAGACCTATTGTATTTGTTCTGATTATTATTATTATTAATTTTTTTTCCGCCTAATTTTGTTCTTGCAATATGTTGCTTAAATATTTCTCATATTGTATCGTATAGTTTATGCGCTTTTAAATTTCACCCTGCTAAGACGAACAATTTTCTTTGTAAAAGTTATCTCCCTATTCACTGTTTATCAAGTGTGTGCATCTCCTTCGTAACAAAAAAAAAAGATATCGACAAAATTTCTCGTACAAATTGTTTGTTACATCCTCAGGAATTTTTGGCTAATTTGAATCGAAGCGATTCGATGAGATTTTATATAAATTATCTACCTTTACAAAATAAATTTGTCGGTATGTGTTATTAACTCATCAACCGTTAACCGTATAACCCTGGAATGTTTTTATTTGAGGCCCCTAGGTCCTAACTTAGAAAATGAAGTCAAGGTCAAAGGTTAAGGTCAAGTTCTCAATGGTGACTTTTCCTTGTGTTTGAAACACTTTAAAAGATATGTATTAAAGAACAAGTGCAAAATGATGGCTTTATGGTAATGAAGATATGTAACATTAGGTCTGATACAATCTAATGGCATCTTATAGGAATTAGTGCCCCTGAAATGTCTAAATATAAGGTTAATTGATTATTACTTTAACTTGGTTCATTATAAAGCCATATGACCTTTAACAAAAGGTTGGGTGACATATGACCTTGAAAAATGACAACCGGAAGTGACCTTGAGAAAACCGGAAGTAGCCTTTTTTGCACTTTTTTCATGAAAAAGTACTCGGAATCCATATATTTTGTATTTTAGATACATTAACTTATCACTAAAGACTAGAAGTGACTTTCGATAAACTGGAAGTGGTCAATTATCTCCTGGTTTACAGGCAAAAGTATATAGAAACTATATATTTTTGGAATCAGTGTGAAAGAAGCTATCATATGAGACCGGAAGTGACATTTACTTCACCGGAAGTAGCCAATTATCTTCCTTATTTCACTCAAAAGTAAATGGAAACCACTTATTTATCGTATCAGTATGAAGAAACTTATGATTGGATGCCAATTTTAACTTTGAGTAAACAGGAACTAGCTTCTTTTCAATAACTTTGAAAATTGATGTGGAAAGACCTTCAATTGTTCTCTGAACAATTGGTTTTTAATTATTATTATTAGGTCTTTCCACTTTTCTGTGGAAAGACCTATTGTATTTGTTCTGATTATTATTATTTTCTTCCGCCAAATTTTGTTCTCGCATAAAATTTTTGTTTCGCAAGATGTCGCTTAGATATTTCATATATAGTATCATACAGTTTATGTGCTTTTTATTTTCACCATTCTAAGCCGAACAATTTTCTTTGTAGGAGTTATCTCCCCGAACACTGTTTTCCTTGTGACTGCATCTCCTCCGTAACCGTAAAAGAAAGCGACAACTTTATTCTATAAAATTGCTCGTTATATCCTTTGCATGATTTGTCCTATTTTGACTGAAGCCATATGAGAGTTATTTCCCCTTATGCATTTGATATAAGTGATATGCATTTCTATCTTGTAAACCATAAGTTATAGAGAACTAGGATTTTTTGATTTGAGGTCCTTGATCCAAAAATAAGAAAATTTTGATTTTGGCTTATTTTCAATTCTTTTCAAAAACCGTATAAGATATCAACAACATATTTTTTCTAAATTGTAAGTTGCGACATGTCGTAACAAATAAATTTTGGTTAAAAGGGTACACTAACATTAAATTGGAGTTTTCTCCCCTCTTTTATTAAAAGTTAAGCATATAGTGATATAACTCATTAACCATATATAATTAAGACCTATACTTGTTTTGATTTGAAGCCCTTGGTTTATGATCTTGAAATTGAGCTCAAGGTCATAGGTAAAATTGACGTTCTAGATTTTGACCTTTGCTTTTACCTGATATGTATACATGATAAAGCCATGGGACTTTTTCCATTACGTGGCAAGCCACTTGACTACGGAAAAGCCAACCGGAAGTGACCTGGTGTAAACCGGAAGTAGCTATTTTTTGTACTTATTTAATGTAAAAGTATATTGAACCATATATTTTTGGAATCAGTATCAAGTAAACTATCAAATAAAACCGGAAGTGACATTTTTCAAACCGGAAGTAACAATTTATCTCCCTTATTTAGAAAAAATGTATAGAAACCATATATTTTTGGAATCAGTGTACAATAAGCTATCATTTGACGGTGGATATGATATTTCAAACTGAATTTTCATAGTTCTATATCAAAATTGATCTTTATTGGTGGAAAGACCTTCAATTGTTCTCTGAACAATTGGTTTTTAATTAGGTCTTTCCACTTTTCTGTGGAAAGACCTTTTGGTTTTCTTCTGATTATTATTATTTTTTTTTTCTTCCGCAAAATTTTGTTCTTGCGATAAATTTTTGTTTCGCAAGATGTCGCTTAGATGTTTCGTATATGATATCGAACAGTTTATACGCCTTTGAAATTGACCCTGCTTAACCGAATACTTTTCTTTGTAGGAGTTATCTCCACGAACACTGTTGTGAGTGCATCTCTTCCGTAACCGTAAAAGAAAGCGACAAATTTATTTTACCAAATTGCTCCAATTTTGACCGAAGCGATACGTAAACTCCATATGAGAGTTATTTCCCCTTCTATATTTGACATAAGGGATATATAAATGTATAGCATGAATGGTAAGTGATAGAGACCTAAGGTATATTGATTTGAGTTCCTTGGTTCATTTAAATGAAATTGAGGCCAAGGTCAAAGGTCAATGTCATATTCTAAATTTTGACTTTTCCTTGTTATTTGATCTCCTCTGTCACTTTTAAAGATACAAATTAAAGAACTAGTGCAAAATGTTTGCTTAATTGTGATTAAGATATGATACATTTGGTCTGAAACAATCCAATGATATCTTATAGGAGTTATTTTCCCTGAAATGATTCAATTTAAGGTTAATTGATTATTACTCCAACTTGGTACATGATAAAGCCATAGGGTCTTTTGCAAACTGTTGGTTGACATATAACCTTGAAAAAAGTAAACCGGAAGTGACTTCTACTAGTCAAACAGGTTTGAGTAGATGTTTAAATCAACTAGAAGAATGTTGTAAAAGTTGGTTATTCAGGTTAATCTTAAGAAGACAAAAATTGTAATTTTTAACAAAGGTGGTAAAATAATTAAAAGTAACTTTTATTTCAATGATGAACTAATTGAAAATGTTAGAAATTATAAATATCTAGGTGTTATTTTTCGGCTATTGGAAGTTTTTCTACAGCTAGATATGATTTGTATCAAAGGGGGTTAAAAGCTTTTTTCAAGTTAAAAAGTACTTTCGGTGATTACATCCCAAAATTGATAGTTGTTTACATATCTTTGACCACACAATAAAGCCTATTTTAACATATGGCTCAGAAATTTGGGGAACTTGTACCTTTAATTTTCTAAATGTCAAACAAACAACCCTTTGATATTGAGAAAAATTTAGTAAGTTTGATTGCGAGAACTTAAGTTTAAAGTTCTACAAATACATTCTTGGGGTAAATAAAAGTCATGTAATTTAGCTGTTATGGGAGAGTTAGGTCGTACTCCATTGCATATTAACATTATTTGTTCTATTCTTAAGTTTTTGCAAAGAATTAATGAGTTAGAAAAGGATCATTTGTTAAAACAAGCCCTTTTGACAAGTATTGACAATCACACATGTAATAAGTCATCTTGGTATTCTAATATTGTATATATTTTAAAATGTATTGATGTTGATATAGAAACTTTTGACGTTGAAAAAGTTAAAAATATTTTGATTAGTAGATATAGGATTTACTGGAAAAATACTATAGACGATAATGCAAATGTTAAAAAAAGGAAAATTGAGTACTTATTTTAAATTTAAAAACATCTTCAAAAGAGAAGCATATTTATGTCAAGTTAATAAATTTCAGTATCGAAAAAGCTTAACTCAATTTAGAATCAGTGCTCATTAGTTAGCTATTGAGAAAGGTGGATATAAAAAGATTGATAAAGATAAAAGATTCTGTGGGCAGTGTAAAAATATGCAGGTTGAAGACGAGTTTCATTTTTTAATAGAATGCACTACATATGAAAAAGAACGAGATTTTATTTTTAATGAAGCAAGCATTCAATGTAAAAACTTCCCTTATATTTCAAAGTATGAACAATTTTGTTGATGTCATGTGAGTCTTAAAATGTTAATATGTCAGTGTCAAGATTTAAATGTACTTGTTTTGAAATAAGAGAAAATTTGCAATCCAAAACTAAATATACAGTGTAGTGATGTTTATTTTATTTTTAATTTTTATGTATTATAGAGACAAAATATTCTATTTTATTTATTTTCAAACACCATCTAGTATGGAGTATAGTTATTCAATCATTTATATTTAATGTAATATATCTTTAAAATTACTGTATAATTAATATAATATATATATGTATATGCTCGGAAACGGGCCCTTTGATTGGATTTGATAAATATTCTTATTCTTATTCTTATTCTTCTTATCAATTATTTAGAAAATTGATGTGGAAAGACCTTCAATTGTTCTTTGAACAATTGGTTTTTAATTATTATTATTTTTTTTTCTTCCACCAAATTTTGTTCTTGCGATAAATATTTGTTTCGCAATATGTCGCTTAGATATTTCTTACATTGTATCGTACAGTGTATGCGCTTTTAAATTTCACACTGCTAAGCCGAACAATTCTTTGTAAGAGTTATCTCCCTATTCACTGTTTATCAAGTGTGTGCATCTCCTTCGTAACAAAAAAAGATATCGACAAAATTTCTCTTACAAATTGTTTGTTACATCCTCAGGAATTTTTGTCTAATTTGAATCGAAGCGATTCGATGAAATTTAATATAAATTATCTACCTTTACAAAATAAATTTATCGGTATGTGTTATTAACTCATCAACCTTCAACCGTATCGGATCTTTTTATTTGAGGCTCGTAGGTCCGAACTTAGAATATAAGTCAAAGTCAAAGGTCAAGGTCAAGTTCTCAATTTTGACTTTTCCTTGTTTTTGCATTTTCTCCAACACTTTTAAAGATATATATGAAAGAATAAGTGCAAAATGTTTGCTTTCTTGAAATGAAGATATGTTACATTTGGTCTGAAACAATCTAATGGCATCTTATAGGAGTTAGTGCCCCTGAAATGTGCAATTATCAGGTTAATTGATTATTATTTCAACTTGGTTCATTATAAAGCCATATGACCTTTTACAAAAGGTTGGGTGACATATGACCTTGAAAAATGACAACCGGAAGTGACCTTGAGAAAACCGGAAGTAGTCATTTTTGCACTTTTTTTCATGGAAAAATACTCGGAATCCATATATTTTGTAATATAAATACATAAACTTATCACTAAAGACCAGAAGTGACTTTCGATAAACCGGAAGTGGCCAATTATCTTTTGTTTTACAGACAAAAGTATATAGAAACTATATTTTTGGAATCAGTGTAATTGAAGCTATCATATGAGACTGGAAGTGACATTTACTTCACCGGAAGTAGCACATTATCTTCCTTATTTCACTCAAAAGTATATAGAAAACATTCATTTATCGCATCAGTATAAAGAAACTTATGATTGGATGCCAATTTTAACTTTGAGTAAACCAGAACTAGCTTCTTTTCAATAACTTTGAAAATTGATGTGGAAAGACCTTCAATTGTTCTCTGAACAATTGGTTTTTAATTATAGTCTTTTTCTTAATTTGTATTTTATTATGATAATATAATTCCTTCAATAGGTAGATTATATTCAGATTTAACATTGTGAGTACTTTTCAAAAGTCACCATGTGGAAAGTCACCCCATATGTGTTGAATTCCGTATTTGGTTATATCTGTTATATTCATTTGCATATGTTTGATTTATTTTTTGGACACTCAATTTCATGTCTTTATTTGGTTTCGGTCAGTATTTCCATTTGCATATCATTGTTCTTCGAAAAGTTCACAGTGTTTGAACTTCTGGTATTTAAGAAAGTGTATTTTGAGTCTAAGTGCCAGTTGATGTATATGTCATGGATATCGTACACACAGAAACAAACCGAGGGAAGAAATGTATCATTTATGATGGTTACACGTACAGATTGTCAAATACCTGGAAAGAGGACATTATCTACAGGTAATTATTATACTTTATTCAATTGATATTTACTTTTCAACCAAAATATTGTTATTATACCTGTTCGGAATTTTTAATTTTCACAGAATCATTTTACTTTAATCTACATTTCCACCGTCTATTTTATTTTATTTTCCATCAGAATTATGCATTTCATATCATGTTGTGTTGGTGTCATTGTTAAGTGACCAATGCTCACATTATATCTGCTTATAGATTGAATTGAACTTACTTATCTTATTACTTTCAGGTGTAGCACCGTGAAACAATGCAAGGCCTCCATTACCACTGATCCTAAAGGACTTTCTATTGTGAAGAGTAAGAATGAGCATGTTCATGGTCCGAATGAACACAAGACCGAAACACAACAGCTACGTGTCCGCGTTCGTAAGAACTCTGGGGATGTTTGCCAGCGTCCGTCAAAAATAATTAGAGGGGAACTGCAAATAATGGAGGAGAGCCTGTTGGATCGTAAAGATTTGAAAAATGTGGCAATGTCACTTTACAGGGAAAGAAGGAAAAATATGCCGAGATTGCCGAAGTGTAGAGCAGATATTTTATGAAGCGTTAGACGCCATAGATACAACAACCAATAAATCAGAGAACTTTACTTTGGTTAATGATCAAGAAACAGGTATCATTATTTTCTCATGGTCAGTTAATTTAGAATGTCTTTGTAGTACTAGTGAAATGGAGGATATTTTTATTGACGGAACTTTCAAGTATTGTCCAAAGTTTTATTATCAACTATACTCAATACATGGGTGTCTAAATGGCAATTATATTCCACTTATTTCTGCTCTCCTACCAGCAATGACAGAAGAATGCTACTTAGATATGTGGAATTTGCTAAATGCTTCTTGCCAACAGAGAAATTTAGTGCTCTCTCCGAAAACAATACATATTGACTTTTAACAGGCCATGCACAATGCTGTCAGAGTAATTTTTCCTAATGCAGATATAAGCTGCTGCAGATTCCATCTCGGTCAAAGTTGGTGGCGTAGAATACAAACTATTGGACTAAGTACCGAATATAGAGAAAGGTCAAGTGAAGTAGGGAAATGGCTCAGCCAGTTCTTTGGACTCGCCTTCTTATCACCAGAGGAGATTGAGGATTGTTTTGTAGAAGATATTATGGCAGTTACTCCACAAAACGAAAAATGTTTGAAATTTGCTGACTACATCCTAGAAAACTATGTTGCCGCGGATTCTAAGTTTCCACCGCAAATATGGGCATCTCCTCCCGACACAGAAGCCAAAAGAACCACAAATGGGCCGGAATCGTTTTATTCTCATTTTAACTCCCAGTTCTATGCATGTAACCCAAGTATATTTATTTTTATGAACGTTTTGCAGAAGATCCAAACAACAGCTTACATCAAAATTCGGTCTTTATCAGCAATAGCACCAGTTCGTAAAAATGACCGCAAACGAATTGAATTCGTATCCGAACAGTTTGTCAAGTATGGTAGAGAAGAGATTACGAGGTTAGACTTCATAAAGTCAGTTGGCTACAAGTTTTCTGCTTTGACAAATATGTAAACTGTGCTACATGTACTGTACAATAGTATATTGACGTTTACTGTTTTATCTGTATATATAAACTTTTAGTGCTGAACATTGACTTTTAATCGATATATGACCTTGTATTATCTGTATATATAAACTTTTAGTGCTGAACATTGACTTTTAATTGATATATGACCATGTATGATTTTTTTCATTTTAAGTTGATAGTCTCATTTTAATCATAAAGACTTATCCTGCTCGAAGTCCTACTTCCACCTCCCCGTTGGTGAGCAGGGGGCAACAGGTTTACCTGGCAAACGGAAGAGGCATACATCAAAAATTAAAATGCGGAAACGTAAATAACCTTTAACAAAATCAATGTAAAAACAATGCGGAAAAGAGTACAAAAAAAAATGCGGAAACGTAGGAATTTTAATGCGGAAACGTAGTGCCAAAATGCGGAAACATAAAACGCCGGAATTACGACAGCACAGGACACCACAAATATAAAATATAAAATGTATGACGATTGTTTTAAACCATGAAACTATGTTATCTCTTTTTCACACATGTGTATCTAGTATATAAAATTATAGTTGTGAAGTCTGGGGACATCACAAAGCCGAAAATATTGAGAAAGTTCACTTAAGCTTTTTAAAACGTATATTGAAAGTTAAAACATCTACTGTTAATTATAAGGTATATAGTGAGTTGGATAGATACCATTTGTACATAGAGAGATATTGCAAAATGCTTAAATATTGGTGTAAATTATTAAACACAGATAACTGTATTTTACATTCTTGCTAACAAGAAATGTTAGAAAAATCAATTTTAAAATCTCGTGACAAACAAAACTGGGCATTTGAAATAAGAAACATATTATTTCGTTATGGTTGTCAAGATGTATGGTTACACCAAAATGTTAATTAATATTGATTTGTTTTTGCATGAAATTGTTAATAGAATGAAAAATAGTTTTGTGAGTTAAATGATTGCTTTTTTCAATGAGTCATCAAAGTGTCAATTTTGAAGATATATACACGATCCAGATACTTTACAATTTTACCTACAAAAACCTGTAAACTATGTGTATAAGCCATATATTTGCAGATATAGATTGTCTACACACTGCCTTAACATTGAAACCGGTAGATTTTGTAATATTGAAAGAGAAAAATCTGATTGAAGATGAATACCATTATATTTTAGTATGTGACAAATATTTTTATATAAGGCAGAGAAATATATAAAACCATTTTATTGGAAAAACATCTTGTTATAAATTTATACAATTATTGTCTGTTCATAACACTAAAGAGCTTAACAATCTAGGTAAATACCTTCATTTAACTAATAAGATTCGTTAATAATATAGATCCCATATTTCATTATTTATATTATTTGTTGTCAATCTTCGCCGATGATTCAAACTGTTTGTAATTGTAAAACACATATGTAATTAATCACTGATGCTATTGTATTTGTATATGTAAATTCCATAAGCTGTATTGCTTTTGAATAAAAGACTATTATCATTGACAATGGTAACGAAAGGCAATAACATTTAGTAACCGTACTTTATCTTCTCATCGCATTTCAAGTCATCAACCTTGATGCCAGAGAAGGATGAGAAAGAATTGGAATCACCATAAAGACTATTAGCTGCACCACGTATTGTATTAATTTTTGCAGTATCACCCTCTCTCATCTCAACGACAACATTTTTGGTTGCCTGTACATACTGATCAACGCCCACAGCATTTGCTCTGTTTCCAGCAATTTTTTGTTCGTTGAGTATAAATCGTGTTTCGAAACGTTTACCAGATGGAGTGAGTGATGTCCAGCTAAACGAGTATAAACCAGCTTTCTTGCATGTAAATATGCCCGTTTCTGAATCGTAGGCATTCCCTACATTGGTTACGACGTCATCGTACACAACTGTTTCTTCCTTGTTAATATCTTGAATATTGAGAGTTGACCCTAAATTAGCATAAAAAGCCATCGGATTGCCTGCAAACAGAAAAACTGAGATTATCATAAACGGTAAAAAGAAAGGTCTTTTTCAAATAATAGAACAAATCGAACTGAGGCAAAATTAAAAGACGATATAAATATTAAAATATTAAATATTAATTTAAAATACGAAAACACTCAAACAGCGGGGTGGACTAGACTACTAAATGTCCTATAGATATAGGAAGATGTGGTGTGAGTGCCAATGAGACAACTTTCCATCCAAATAACAATTTATAAAAGTAAACCATTATAGGTCAATGTACGGCCTTCAACACGGAGCCTTGGCTCACACCGAACAACAAGCTATAGAGGGCCCCAAAATTACTAGTGTAAAACCATTCAAACGGGAAAACCAACGGTCTAGTCTATATAAAAAACGAGAAACGAGAAACACGTATAAATTACATAAACAAACGACAACTACTGTACATCAGATTCCTGACTTAGGACAGGTGCAAACATTTATATAGATGTTTTGAGATATATAATTATGGTAATCTTTAGTTTCTTCAAGGTTAAAGAAAACGAAATTTATTCAAGAAAATGATGTTTGTAGTTCTATAGATCCTTTTGATCTTACAAATTCTAACTACAGTACAGGTAAACCAAATGTTAGTTGTTATATTCCATTTTACCTTATATCTCATTGATTCCAGTTATTTACCATTGACATATATCTCTTAATATACACTTGTTGATATTTTCTCTCGATAACTTTAATCAATTCAGAAATTTAATCATCTTTTAGATATTGGTCTGTAATTTTAATGCTTTACGTGTTTACTTTCAAATTTTATTTATTGAACTTACGTTGCTAAAAGTTCTTTCTTCCGCGAAAATATCTAATTATGTAATATAAAGAATATTTCTGAATATCAAAGCAAGAATAAAAATTTCACAATCAACAGGTATAGAACTAATGAAAATGTTTTCATATATCTAAATCGTATTAACAGAATAGTTGTCTTCACTGTTAAGATTTTCGACTTTTGTGATCGAATTTTTATAAAAAAGATAACTCGGGTTTTCTCTCGGGTAAAATTAAATTAAAAAAAAATTCCGAAATATAGTTGCGTGCCATACATTTGTTATGGTTGTTAAGGAAATCAGAAGCTTTTAATATCAACTGAAAATTTAAAGTGTTAAATTTTTTGATACCGATATAAACAAAAGAACATGTATAAGACACCAGAGCCCGTATGCATAAAACCACTTAAGTTAAGATATCCAATCGTAGTACTAATTTATCGTAGGACATGTAGAAAAATCCGTCCGTTCGGAACAAATCTTAACTTAAGTAGCTTTATGCATACGGGCCATGCATATTCATAAACCATTCTAAAGAAGTTTATGCAATGAATCTTATAAATACATTTATTGAAAATAAGCATTATATGTATAGTAAGACAAGCATTTTTTCATCAGTTTGGCATACATTATATATACTAAAAGAAAAAAGAACATGTATAAGACACCAGAGCCCGTATGCATAAAACCACTTAAGTTAAGATATCCAATCGTAGTACTAATTTATCGTAGGACATGTAGAAAAATCCGTCCGTTCGGAACAAATCTTAACTTAAGTAGCTTTATGCATACGGGCCCATATTCATAAACTATTCTAAAGAAGTTTATGCAATGAATCTTATAAATACATTTATTGAAAATAAGCATTATATGTATAGTAAGACAAGCATTTTTTCATCAGTTTGGCATACATTATATATACTAAAAGAAGAATGTGTCTGAGGACACGAATGCTCCCACTCAAGATTTGCAATTTTCCAAGTTAAAAAGGAGCATAGCTCTAGAGCGGCAAATGATTCACTGCCCTAATTCTAACTCTGTCTGCGTGTTGTGGTTTTTAGCTTTGTGTATGAGTTTCATAAAATTTGGATCAGGGAAACTTAAGTTAGATTGTGGAAACGAAAATGGGACGGACGTAAGGACGGACGGATTGAAAGACGGACGGTCAAAAGTAACACTTTATGCACCCGTTGCCTACGGTTTTGGCATAAAAATAAGAAGATGTTGTATGATTGCTAATGAGACAACTCTCCACCGGAGGCTAAATGACGTAGAGATTTGCTTTTCAAATGTTTTGGTAATCATTTTCCAACAAAAAGAAATGAACGATTTAATAGGAAAATTTTCAAAATACATCATATTACATATTGTAATATTAAATAATGATTTGATAAGTACAAAAAAAAAAAAAAAAAAAGGTAGACGTAGACTGAAAGAAATTGCATTGGAGTGTGTTCAGTATATATCTAAAATGTCGAATTGTATCTCTTTTTAAAGTAACTTATAGTTGCATACGGCTTTAAAAAATATAATGCAACTGTTCTAAATTTGTATATCAGTAATTCAGCGTCACTATTTTTGTTGTTGCTAATCAAATATACTTACGACTACATCCTTGATGGTATCCACAATTTAGACCTGAAATAAAAGTATAGAGAATATGACTTTTCTGGTTTTCTTTTCCCATCAACTGATTTCAACAGAATTATATTCTCATCTATTTATTCATTTTATCTTTTACTTATTGCCATAGTAATAGATTCTGTTTAAAACGATTTGTACTTACGTGATTATCTTACTTAAAAATACGGAAATTGGGAATTATAACTTTTTTAAATCATAATTGCATACATAGATCATTATTTATATAGAATATAAGATTTTTAATATCTATGATTTTTTAAAGTTGTTTGGTAGATTTATTTTTTCATTAAGGAATGACTGTAAAATGTGGTGCTCACTGAATAACCCGCGTAGTGGGTTATTTAAAAATGTGCACCACATTTTTGAAGTTATTTCGAATAGACAGAAAAAAATATTACAGTCATTCCTTATAATTTAATTCTAAATTCCATTTTTAATGATTAAATCATGAAAAAACGTTGATGACGTCACGGTCACATGACAAAATTATGTCTATGAGCTGATAGACAAAAAACTTTCAGCCAATCAGAAGACGTGTTACATCTAAAATTAAATTATTTACAAATGAAGCATATTTTGTGAATTATATTAATACTAATGCTATAGATTCGTTATAACGATATTACAGATTATAAAATTTGCCATTATAGATTTAAATCCCTATAGCGAATGTTAGCAAACTTTTATTTCGAATTCAATGAATTAATCAAGTAATAAGAGAGAAAAAAAAAATTAAAAAAAATAATGTTGGAAACATCTGAAATTACAAACTTTGTAGAAATCCAAGGACAAAATATAGATATTGTGCCAACGGTCCTCATTATTAGTTGAATATTAGATTTCAACAACAAAAATTAATGGCCTTTGTAACTTAGAACACGATCATGTAATGATTATCCATTTAACATTTTTATCGTTTATAATTTGAAAGCATTTGCAATTGACCACAGATAATTCAATATTAGGTAGCACAATGCAATTTTTTTTATATCCAATCTCCAAGCTTTCAAATGCTGTAACTTACGTAAGAAAGTATAGAAATTAACAAAAGAGGTATTTATGGGCAGAGAAAAGATTAATCTTTTAAATAAATGCAATAATTTTGTAATACAATAATTTTGTAATCAATTATGGTGTAATAAGGGACAAAATCTTGGTCAGTTCCTTGAATGATTTTAGTTTTGTCACCTTTACAACAGCACACAAAGTTTAAACCAAATGTTATCAACAAGCAGGAGCTCCAAAAGCGTGTTTCAGATTTTCCCTGTAATATTCCATTCTCTCATAAACATGTAGTTAGTGTAAACATCCTAATATCATAAGACTGTACAATAAATATAAGAAGATGTGGTATGAGTGCCAATGAGACAACTCTCCATCAAAGTCATAATTTGTAAAAGTAAATCATTATAGGTCAAAGTACAGCCTTCAACACGGGGCCTTGGCTCACACCGAACAGCAAGCTATAAAGGGCCCCAAAATGACTAGTGTAAAACCATTCAAACAGGAAAACCAACGGTATAATCTATATAAAAAACGAGAAACGAGAAACACTTATGAACCACATCAACAAACGACAACCACTGAACATCAGGTTCCTGACTTAGGACAGGTCAGTGCAAACAAATGCATTTCATTTCATACCAATACATTTCATCTATGACACAATGTAAATACAAGTTTACAGACTGATAAAATAATAAAAAAGGGGGGTTAGATGTAAAATTATCAGAAAGACAACCATAACCTTGGACATACAATGTTTGATTGAGTGTAAAATCTGTTCTAAAATTCTATCTGAAACCTGAGACACAATTTTGTAGATAAAAGTCCTAGGAACAACATATACCAAAAGTAAGACTCTTGGGTGCCCAAGCAGGAGCTTATTTTATTCAAAAGTCGAATTTGATAGAAAAAAATGTTGTTGAAAAATTTCAAAAGTTACAATTTTCCTCTAGGAACCTTATTAATGTATGTAAAAGAGGCAAATGTACCACGGGGTCGACAAAGTATTGACCTTGAATCATAAATCAACAATGACTCGACCAGAGAGAAAGAATTTATCTACACAAACTATATTTAAAGCTAAAGAAATGTACAGCCTGTGTACCAGACACATAATATTGGCGGGATATGTTACATCACTTTGACCCAGCTTGAGGTTAACAGGTAACTGATAAGGTCAAAACTCCTCCTCCACTAACCACACGTGAACCATTAATTATAACAGGATAACTGCAGGATGCCTTGATTGCTCCATATATATATTTCTTATCTTTTTCATGGATTTTACTATGAGATAACTAAATTTTAATTGTATTAGAATATAGTCCATTTAAAAAAATAGTTTCTATTGTTATTGAATTAAAAGTTGTAATAATATATAAATGCTACTTTCCCTGTTATCAAATAGAATCTTCCATCAAAATGCATTCTCATTGATAAACAGTACACCTTTCCACTATCTACTGGTATGCCCCGCCCCCCTTAGCAACACATGGCAAACCAGCATCCTAGGTCAAGCTAATCAACAAAATGGCAGTTATTATGAACATTGAATAATAACAAAGTAAATAATTTGTAAAAACAAATATAAATAAGAGCAATATTTTCTTCATATGTTTGCTTTTGTGTTAAAGTATGATGAGATAGTTACTCCTGAAAGGTTGAGAGATAAATTCATGACATTTTCAAGAAATTATGTCCATTTATACTGAATAAAAAGAAACAATTAAAATATTGCAAGTTTGAAGCTACTGAATTATACCCATTCCTCAGAAATGTAGTTTAACAGCAAGATATAGAATATTACATTATATAATTAATATGATAATTTATGATGATAAATTACAGGTTGAATGAAGCCTGTCTAATGAATGCCGATAAGTGTGTTTACTGTTTCGACAAACACAGCTTGGTGTTATGAACAGAAAAATCGACTTTTGATTGTAGCCAACAAAAGACACAAATCATTAATAAATTTTAACAATAGTTATTATACACAAGTTTACAAGAAGTATTACATAAAAAGAAATGTCAACTTAACTGTCAAAATACATGTCCAATCTTTTATTTTTTCTTTATCTGGAAATCTTCTCGGAATCCACAGAATATTATATCCAATAGGTCACAATCTAGTATGATATAGTTTGTAAATAAAAGTGTCAATCCAACTGTTGAGAATGTTGATGTCTATCGATGTCTAAGTCTGACTATGTCTATGTCTTTAGGGTCTCCATACTTATATATATATACTCAAATGGAAACTTCTAGACAACGCTAGAAATTTAAATTACGCATCTTTTGTTATGATCATTCTGGAAACGTTATGTAAGTGAAATAGAAAGTTCTAATCATTCCATGAGTATCAATGATTGTTCCAGTGATTTCTAAACTGCATAGTTGTAACACAATGTGTATAATTTTGTACACAATGTAAACACATATAATAGGCCACACAAAACAAATAAGGCCAACTGAATAGATATGATAGTTACAATATCATAACACCTCCCCCCTTAAAAAAAAGTTTGAGTGTAACAAAGACTTTTCATAAATAATATGTACAAAATACATAGTATATACACAGTGTTTTAATAAGTTCTAGATAAAGCATCTGCCATTACATTATCTTTACCTTTAATATGTTTTACAATAACATCATATTCCTGTAACAATAAACTCCACCTAGTCAATCTCTGGTTCTTGTTTCTCGTTTTATGTATGAAGGTTAGAGGATTATGATCAGTATAAACAAGAATAGGATGCACAGTGGGATTTAAATATACATCAAAATGTTGAAGTGCAGACAACAGTGCAAAACACTCTTTTTCAATAGTTGAATAATTTTTCTGGTGTTTATCTAATTTCTTAGAAAAATATGATATAGGTTTCTCAACATTATCATCTGTTTCCTGATATAAAACATCTCTAACTCCTACATCGCTTGCATCAACGACAAGTTTTAATTGTTTTTCAAAGTCTGGAATGATCAGAACTGGACTATTAATTAAAAGTGATTTGCTATTTTCAAAAGCGTTCTGACAATTTTCACTCCAGATGAATTTAGAATCTTTTCGTAAAAGATGAGTCAATGGTTGAACAACAGTAGCAAAATCTGAACAGAATTTTCTGTAAAACCCAATCATGCCTTAATATATCATACGTTGTGTTTTATTTGTAGGAGGAGGAAATTTGGTAATTGCATCCATTTTAGCCATAATAGGTTTCACTTGACCTTGGCCAACTGTATGCCCTAAATAATCAACAGTGGCCTGGCAAAATTCACTTTACCAAGATTAACAGTCAAATTTGATTGTGACAATCTATCAAAAGTATCATATAAATGTGTTAAATGCTCTTCCCAGCTATCACTACATACAATAAGATCATCAATATAAGCATAACAACAGTCTAAATCTTTTATAACATTATTGACAGGGTTTCCGCTGGCGGTCGCCATTTTCGCATTTTGCGAAAAATAAAATTGTGGCGATTAAAATTCGTTATTGGCGAAAGAATTTGGCGAAAGAAATATAACTGTTCGACTGCGTCCATCTTGTTTACTTTTTCGTGTTTCTCGGACTTTTTCCCTGATCAGACAATACTGGGAATTCACCTTGAACTCGTTACGACAATAATCATCTGATTGCATTAGCCATCGGCAACAAAGGATTATAATTAATAAATGTGTTGATTGTATTGTTTCGTGAAATGGTGTGGTTAAATGGCTTCACATGTCACTTAAAGGATATTTTACAACTTTGATTGAAATAATTGTTTTGAAGTGGGTACTTTTAATACAATCCTTTTAGCGACGCACATGTTACGTCTCCTCTTTTCTTTTAACGATGGTCTGGAAAAAATCTGTTGTTATGACAAAATGTTCAAAAGTAAAGAAAATCTCTGACTTTAAATTTTATCTTATAACTTTTGAGAGTAATAATTCTTTTGAAATTGGTAATTTACAATCGTTTTAGCAACGCACGTGTTTGAGGCATAATTTTACGTCCAAACTTTTTTAATGATGGTCCGGAAAAGAAATCTATTGTTAAGAAAAATATTCAAAAGTAAGAAAAATCTCTGATTTTATCCTTCAACTAGACGGAAGTATCTTATAAACTATTATAGATGAATCCCGTGCTCCCTTGCAGAAGTCAACATGATGATTTCATGATCTTATTCTATATTGCAATTTTACAGTATCATTTAAAAACTGAATGTTTGTTATTATTGAGTGTTTATTTATGACAATGAGATTAAAAATATACATTTAGAATTATAAAAGACATAGTTAGTTTTCTCGTTTGAATTGTTTCACACATGTCATTTCGGGGCCTTTATAGTTGACTATGTGGTATGGGTTTTGCTCATCGTTGAAGGCTGTACGGTGACCTATAGTTTGGTAACTTCTATGTCATTTGGTCTCTTGTGAAGAGTTGTCCCATTGGCAATCATACAGCATCTTCTTATTTTCATATACTAGTAGCAATGTGGCAAACTAATTTTTTGTTAGAGAAGGAAATTTTAAACGAAAAATATGTTTTTGTTTGTTGGCGAAAAAAATTGAAAGTGGCGAAAAATATATTGTTTTGGCGAAAGAGGTGGCGAAAAGAAAATTGACCCAGGGAAACCCTGATTATTGATCATTCTTTGAAATGTAGCTGGAGCACTTTTCATGCCAAACGGCATTACAGTATATTGAATAAGCCATCTGGTGTGACAAAGCTGATATTTCTCGAGCTCTCTGTGTCAATGGGACTTGCCAGTAACCTTTCAATAAATCAAATTTGCTCACAAATTTTGCTTTTCCAATATTATCAATGCAGTCGTCTATCCTTGGAATCGGATAGGAATCAGATTTTGAAACAGAATTTATTTTTCTGAAATCAGTTACGAAACGAAAGGTTTTATCTGGTTTGGGCACAAGCAGACAAGGAGAGCTCCATTCACTGTTACTCGGCTCAATAATATCATTGTCAAGCATATATTTAATTTCTTGTCTCATAAATTCAAGTTTGAGTGGATTGAGCCGGTAAGGATGTTGCTTAATTGGAGAAGCATCACTAACATCGACATCATGACAAACAGCAGTGGTTTTGTTTGGCACATCTGGAAAAAGATTTTTAAAAGAAAATACCAAAGCTTTTAATTTTCTCTACGATCAAAAGACAGATGTGCAAGTTTTGAATCTAAATTTGACAAAATTTCTGAATTTTCAATCTTACTGTCTCTTCCATGGTTTTAGAACTAAAAGGTGGTTCAATTACATCTGGTTTGTCATGATTGTTCTCCAATTTAACCATGGCTAAAGTGGCAACTGGTTTACTCTCACCTTCATTAGTACGCTCAAAATATGGTTTTAACATATTAATGTGACACACTCTATTTTGTTTACCCCGACCTGGTGTTTTTACAATATAATTCAAATCATTAATTTTAATCTCTATGGTGTAAGGACCACAATATTTAGCTTGTAATGGATGTCCAGGGACTGGCAAAATACAAGTACCTTATCACCAGGCTCAAAAATCTGTCCCTGGCATCTTTATCATACCATATTTTCATCTTATTCTGAACAGTTTTAAATTGTTCTGAGCAATTTGACAAGCAGTATACAATTTTTCTTTAAATCTAGATACATAGTCTAGAAGATTCAAGTCAGTGTGTTCAGTAAGCCACTTTTCCTTTATCAATTTTAAAGGTCCCCTTACAGTTTGACCAAATAACAACTCAAAGGGACTAAAACCAAGGGATTCTTGAACAGCCTCTCGGACCACAAAAGTAAAAGTGAACACCATCATCCCAATCCCTGTCAAATTCTTCAATGTTTGATGAAAACGTTCTAAGGCACCTTGAGATTCTGGATGATAAGCACTTGACCTATACTGAGCAATCCCTAACTGGTACACGACTTGTTGAAATAAACCTGACAAAATTTGAACCCTGGTCAAACTGTATAGACTTTGGAAGTCCTACTAGCGTAAAAATTTAATCAGAGCTTTGACAATACTAGGTGTCTTGATATTCCTTAACGGAATAGAATAGCCTCAGGAAAACGAGTGGAGGTACACATGATCGTCATTAAATACGCATTTCCAGTCTTGGTCTTCGGTAAAGGTCCAACGCAATCAATGAGTACTCGGCTAAAAGGTTCTTCAAAGGCTGGAATAGGCAGAAGTGGTGCTGGTGGTATTTTCTGGTTAGG
Organism: Mytilus coruscus; assembly: GCA_017311375.1. Taxonomy (NCBI): domain Eukaryota; kingdom Metazoa; phylum Mollusca; class Bivalvia; order Mytilida; family Mytilidae; genus Mytilus; species Mytilus coruscus. Next base: position 62,148,462 of record CM029595.1, read on the forward strand.
CTTACCAACAACCTGGCATATATGGCATAATTTGCAGTATTCTGCGACATCATTTCTAAGTCTTGGCCAGTAGAAATGCTGCAAGATATTAAGGCAAGTCTTCCTTATACCTAGAGTGTCCAGCCAAGGGGTGTCATGAGCAAGACCAATAATGTCTTGCCTATAAACTTTAGGCATAACCACTTGGTATACCACTCTCCATTCCTCCTCTGGGATAGCATCAGGGGCCTCCACTTTCTCATTGAAATGCCGTCTTGATGGTAATAACATTCGGCCACTTTGTCTGCTTCTTCCTGTGGTTGAGCCTTCTTGCAGAGCTGAAGAATCTCAGGGTCTTTATTTTGTTCTTCGACAAATTTCCTTCGGTCTAATGAATGGCTGTTTACGTCTGGCCAAGGCATAATTACATTCTTGCTAATACTAGGTGGTCTTATTACGGCCTTCTCTGAGCTACCGGGACCTTCAATGTCGGATAGAAAGGTGTCAGAAAGGTCCATGTAATCAAACTGATCATTTTGCTGTTTTCTAGTCATCGCCCTAGTAACGACACAAGCTGGATACAGTTCAGCATCATTTTCAGGTAATTTAACATCCACCACCGGTTCACTGGTAACAATTGGTTCAGCAACCACTTTGTTCCTAGCTAGATCATTTCCTAGCAATAATGAAACACCCTCAACAGGGAGATTAGGAGGAACACCCACAACAACAGGTCCAGTTATCAAATCTGACTTCAGATAAATACGATGGAGTGGAACATCTATACAACCTAACTCCACACCTTCTAACAAAACGGAGGCACCAACAGAAGTCTTCTCGGACAAAGGCAACATACCTTCTAACAATAAAGACTGAGAAGCTCCAGTGTCCCGTAAAATCTTAATAGGCTGAGGAGTAGTATTATCAACAATAGAAACAGACCCATCAGACATAAAGGATATATAATCCTCCATGTAATCACAAAAACTGGACTTAAAAGCCTGACTCGCAGGACATTCTAACGTATTGGTAACCCGGGGTGTCGTACAAGCACTGGTCTTGGGCTTATTATCTCTTTCATTCTTCTTCTGGAGTCTAAAACAATCAGCCATCAGGTGACAATTCTTCTTACAATAAGCACAAGTCAGTGACTGCTTCTCAAAAGTTTCAAACTTTGGACTAGACATATTATAACTAGACTGACTCTTATTCTGTGCAACAGGCTTACTATCAGTACGCTCAGTGCTTTGATTCTTGTAATTTCCACTCGAAGTATTAAAATTTTGACCTTTGAAACTTCTTTTATGTGAAAGAGTATAATTATCGGAAATAACAGCTGCATCTTGTAATGTCTCAACAGTGTTGTCATCTAAATGTGTTTTTAAGTCTAAATGAACACACTGTTTGAACTCTTCTAATAACATCAATTGTCTTAAATTATCCAAATTTTTATCTATTTTCTTTGACGTAAGCCATTTATCAAATAGATCTTCTTCTTCCCTAGCAAATTCAACATAGGTTTGTGAATCAAACTTTTTATAAGACCTAAATTTCTGTCTATATGCTTCTGGCACTATCTCATTAGCTTTTAAAACTTCCTTTTAACCTAGTCATAATCAGAACTATTTTCTGATGAAAGTGCTGAGTAAATTTCAGCGGCCTTGCCCACAAAAACACTTTGCAGCATTGTAGTCCAAAAAGGCTTTGGCCATTTCAAATTTTGAGCAATTTTCTCAAACTGTGGAAAAAATTTATCAACTGTTTTTTCACAAAATTTGGGAACCAAACGTATGTTTTTGCTGCATCAGAATTAAAATGTTCTGATTTTGATTGGAATTTAGTGTTGCTTTCTTATTTTGCCATTTCAATTTTCATTTTCTCAATCTCTAACCTTTCCTCAATTCTAGTTCTGCCTGTTTTAATTTAAAATCATCTTCTTTTCTTTTTTCATCTTCTCCATCTCTAACCTTTCCTTCATTTCAAGTTCTGCTTTTCTTTTCCAATTGTTTTAATTTAAGTTCATGTTCTAATTCAAGCTGTTTTAATTTGAAAGCATCAACATTTTCGACTTTGAGTTCAAGAGCCTCTTCACCTAAAATTTCTGCGTCAACTAGTTTGTCTATCACCAAATTTTTATAATTTGTTTTCTCATAGATACTCTATAGTCTAATTTCAGATGTCTAGCAAGCAACACTAATTCCTCTTTCTTTAAATTATCAAACCCTTCAAGGTCTGGCGTTTTCAAAAAATTACCGGCATCAAATGCCATTTTGTAGAATTTTGTTGGCTATTTCTAATAGAAATACTGAAAAATATTTTAATAAGATATTAACGTTATCCCGGATACGAGCCCCCAATTTATGTTATGAACAGAAAAATCGACTTTTGATTGTAGCCAACAAAAGACACAAATCAATAATAAAATTTAACAATATTTATTATACACAAGTTTACAAGAAGTATGACGTAAAAGAAATGTCAATTTAACTGTCAAAATATATGTCAAATCTTTTATTTTTCTTTATCTGGAAATCTTCTCGGAATCCACAGAATATTATATCCAATTGGTCACAATCTAGTATGATATAGTTTGTAAATAAAAGTGTCAATCCAACTGCTGAGAATGTTGATGTCTATCGATGTCTAAGTCTAACTATGTCTATGTCTTTAGGGTCTGCATACTTATATATATACTCAAATGGAAACTTCTAGACAACGCTAGAAATTTAAATTACGCATCTTTGTTATGATCATTCTGGAAACGTTATGTAAGTGGAATAGAAAGTTCTAATCATTCCATGAGTATCAATGATTGTTCAAGTGATTTCTAAACTGCATAGTTGTAACACAATGTGTATAATTTTGTACACAATGTAAACACATATAATAGGCCACACAAAACAAATAAGGCCAACTAAATAGATATGATAGTTACAATATCATAACAATGGGTCAACTTGTAAAACAAGCATCATTGCTCCAGTACCTATTAGATTATTTATCAAATAACATTAAACAGGTTTTCTGTTTTTATATCCATAAATATCTTAATGATAATTAAAATCCCTATCACTAAGTAAAATATAAAGAACAAAAGACAATTAATTGATTATTTGCTTACAGGAATATTTGGCCATTGTACTTCGTCTTTGTTTTAAAGTTATGTGACAACTCTTGTCCGTAACAGAATTCTTTGAACATTGTACTGACTTTTTCAAATTAAGAAAATAAAATGTATCCAATAGTTCTTACTTCTTTTCCTTTTTTTTTGTAATTGATACATAAAATTTGAAAAGATAAAGTACAAATGAAGCAAATATTCCCACAGTAGATCAAAAACGTATCAAAATTAAACATTATCTTACTTTTTGTGAAGCATTTATTGAAACATACTTTTTATTATTATTTGAGTTTCCCTTCTGTCTTTTAACAAAATGCGAGCGATAAGGGCAGTACAAACATGAATACTTTCATTTTTATACATTTTGTACACAAAAGGACTACAAATATCTAATTCACTACATCATTTCATTCCATGCAGACTTTCAGATCAGTAATTTTAATTTCAATCCCATTCCAATGAGGTTGTATATTTTTTCTTCCAGATTGATTTTAAGGTGGGAAACTTACACTACCTCTAAAATAATAAGATTGTGAAAGATCATGGAATAGTTCTTGTACAAATATTATACTGGAAAATGGAAATACTATTTTGTAAATTTGAATTTGGAAAGGTGTATTTTTTTTGTTGCTGAATCTTTACTTTTGATATATAATGCAATTTCCAGAAGTTATACATACTACCTTGCATGTTTTATAGTATAAATCTTTTAAATTGATGAAATATCAATTTCAAATCAATTTGTAAATGTACACTATTCAAATCTATTTTTCAGAATATTTTTTCAAAATAGCATGTAAACAATATTTCAAAAACTATTAGCACTGCCATCATAATCCTTTTTAATTGATTTATTAATAACTGTTATTCATTTACAAATCTCTTTGTTTTTGTTTCAAGTTGTCAATTTGACCTTCCTCTACCCTCTAACATTGATTGCTTTCCCAAAAACAAAATTCTGGTTAATTTAATTGTGAAAATTTAAAGAAATGTTAGATCAAATTAACTGTCTAGATAAGAATGTTTGACCGAGGTTATGACCGATAACACGTGCTACTATCAAATGATTATACATGTGTTAAATTTACCACATGTTATTGGTCAATTTACTGATGATTGATAGGAGAGTGGAAAGGTGTGTTATAAAGACTGTCCACATGTTTTATCTACTCTTGGTCAACCATGTGTGTTTTGCTTACAAAACAAAATAGCACCAATAGTCATTAACAGTCAAGCAAATTCGTCGTCAAGTATATGAATAAGTATTAAAAATGTTGAAAGTGAAATTTTGATAGTTACTTTTGTATTGTGCTACCTTAATAAACTGCATCAAATTGATCATTTAAAAGCAAAGAGTTATAATACCATTATATTAAAGCTTCAACCAAGGGAAGGATCCAGTGTGTTAAGGAGGTACTCCGTGTAATTGAAAAATAGCACAATGTTCAGACTGTCGTTTTCCTTTCCAGTTTAACCAAAATATCAGCTTATTCCACCATTACAACTTTTATGAAAGACATTATCATATAAATTATCTAGCAATGCTATTTTCGGAACAGTACGTCGGTTAAACCTTGTGACAAATGATACAAAAAATGGGATAACAAGATTCAATTTACCTTAAATACGTACAGTACAACAGACTACAACACCATCGACACCCGAATCCTCCTTAAAACAGACACAAAATAGACGACCAACAATGAACAACATATGGGTCGGATAGTTAAAGACGAGTTCCCATATTCCCCAAAACAATTAAAAACAATGGATGGCATCAACAACCTTTAGTATCCACCAACACCACTGTGTCTAAACTACCCCGACAAAACATGTTTGGACTCAATAGTATCTAATATCCGGTACGGTGACGGACCATCAACAGACAGAGAAAAGGTAGGATTTCTGTTTATTTATTTGTTGTTTTAATGATATTGAAGAATATACATACACATATAACTATTTTCGATTGTGAGATGTAATATTTTCTACAACCGCTCTAGATTAACGGAGAAATGAGTAAAAAGGCACATCAAAATGGTGAATTGAGTGAACCTTGTCTCGAATTTGTTTAATTTCTCTTTTAATTGTGCACATTGTACAGAAAGAAATTGTGCACATTGTACGGAAAGAAAGATGTTAACACGGAGATTGCAAGACTAGTCACTATGAGCACCTCAATATTTGTATTTCTGTTCATGGAACGAAAGAAATGGTTCATGTCAAAATGGAAGGACCCTGTTTTGTCAATGTTGTTTACTACACAAAGACCCGGTTTTGTTATGTTTTGAAACCACAAATTTATGCAAAACAACGTTAACACGGATCTGAACATTGTCTGTTGGAAGAAATTCAATATAGGAATCATATAGATGTAATTGTAATACAAACCTGTCGTGTTAAAATTTAATCTAAACGGAAACTTTTCGAAAAGGGAGTAGAAATTTTCGAATGCTATATGTATACCTTATTGGACTTATCTTTTAATGTTTTAATGGAAATAAATACTTTATAGCATGCACTTACATTAATTTCTTATGATGTTTGTTTGTTTTCTATACTAGTATGTACAGTGGAGATCACTTCTAACCTCTCATTAAATCTGTCAGAATCTGTCAGGAGAACTGTTCTCCGCCTCATTTTTAGACTTATACCTCGAATTTGACATACACAGTCATCTCAGTACCAGAATCTATGACAAACGAGACGATTTTAATTTTGAAATTATCAATTTCCCCACCTTAGTAGCAATATACCAACTTCACCTGCATATGGGATATACATTTCCCAACTTATTCGGTATTCAAGAGCTTGCAGCTCCTACTCAGACTTTGTAAAACGTCACCAGTGTCTGAGCAGAAAGTTGATGAACCAGGGTATGTCAAAGAACGTCTTGTCCTTTTTCTAAAAGTTCATCGGAAGGTACCAAGAACATGTTGATAAATATTCCGTATCAACTTCACAAATAATACACGATGGTCTTGAAGTATAGATTTTGCGTAGTGACGTTGTTTATCATCTTAATAACGTGTTATAGTATTCTTTTATTTGTCTTAATTAATACTACTTTTATTGTTAAGCTCAGTTTTTTGATATATCCATTTGACGTGACTCTGTGCTTATGTATCCCGTCATACCTTGAACGACAAAATTATTTCATTTTTTAATATTACTTTTACTGTTAAGTCTGTTTTTTGTGATATACATTTGACATGACTCTGTACTATGTATCCCGTCATAATTTGAACCACACTATTAGTTTATTTGTTGATATTGCTTTTGCTGTTGGGTCTGTTTTTTGTGATGTCCATTTTGCGTGACTCTGTGCGTATGTATTCTGTCATACTTTGAACGACAAAATTGTTTTATTCATTGATATCACTTTTGCTGTTGAGTCTGTTTTTTGTGATATACGTTTGACGTGACTCGGACTTATGTGTCCCGTCATGATTTTAACCACACTATTATTTTATTTGTTAATGTTGCTTTTGCTGCTGGGTCTGTTTTTTGTGATGTCCATTTTGCGTGACTCTGTGTTTATGTATCTCTTTATACCTTGAACGACAAAATTATTTTATGTCTACCTGTACGAATTTCAAACGCGCGATTTTACGCCAGTACTTAAAACCTTCCAACCTTATAGGTGGATTTTACATAGATAAATAAAATCGTATGATATAAGCATAATGAGGATGTTAAATTTGATGTATGCCCCTTTTGTGCTTCTTCGTAACATTTGTTTGTTTTATAGTGATTAAGATGATAACACAATGTTGACTGCTGTAATCCTATTTTGACATTTTACCAATTGTGTCTGTTTGTTTTGTTCACGCATCGTTGTCAATATAATGGAATTTGATACGACTGTCATACAAGTGAGAGGTTTGGCTAGCCATAAAACCAGGTTCAATCCACCATTTTCTACATAAGAAAATGCCTGTACCAAGTCAGGAATATGACAGTTGTTATCCATTCGTTTGATGTGTTTGAACTTTTGATTTTGCCATTTGATTGAGGACTTTCCTTTTGAGTTTTCCTCGGAGTTCAGTATTTTGTGATTTTACTTTTTTTTTCTAGGACAGTACGTAGAACTGTCAGCCTGACACCTTTAGTCAGTTCTAGCTAGAACAGTTCTAACCTAGAACTGATTTGGTCAGTTCTACCTAGAACTGATTTGGACAGTTCTACCTAGAACTGCCCTTACAGAACTGAAATGTTTGCTGCAGATCTGCTGCAAACTTGCTGCAGGTCTGCTGCAAACAAAAAGCTTGCAGGAACCCTTTTAATAATGTTTGCAGATGATTGCAGCTAGCTGCAAACCTCCTGCAAACATTGCAGCTTTTTGCTGCAAGCTTGCGGCAAGTTTGCAGAAACAAAAATGTTTGCAGTAAGGTTGCAGGAAAAACTAGAATATAAGGGATGTTCGCAGCTAGATTGCAGAAATCTTTGACAATTCTATATGTTTGCAAGAACATTGCAAGAACTACATAACATGACTGAGCATGCCTATTGGTAACTTCCTGATAGTTAGAGATTTGAAATTTGAAAATGTTGATGGTGTTTGAGTTATGTTATATGTTAGTGTTCAAGGACGCATTTAAGTTTGGAATTAAAAGTTTAGTTTTCAAAGACATAATTTGTAAGTAAAAATTCTTCATAGAAGTACTAGTGTAATTCATAAAATTTTAGATATTCACGCATGCTATTTCATTTGAGCATGCATGTACGATGTACTTGAACAACAAAAAAATAAACCTTTAAACTAGTTTTCAAAGGTATTAACTTATGCTATGATAATTTTGGAAATAATAAAGTATTTGGATTATTGTATGTATGTATGTAACATATTTTTTTTTAGAATTTGGTGTGTAATATTAATAATGTGATGTGTACCAACAGTCAACATAACATTGGTTAATTGTGTAACGTATGTAGTTCCTGCAAGTTTGCAGCAAGCAAACACGCAGGAGAAAGATTAATTTGAATATAAATGTTTGCCGCAGGTCTGCAGCAAACACGCAGCAGGTCTGCAGCAAACACGCAGGAGAAAGATTAATTTGCATAAAAATGTTTGCAGCAGGTCTGCAGCAAACACTCATTGCATATTTATGTTTGCAGCAGGTCTGCAGCAAACACTCATTTGCATGGTAAATTGTTTGCGGCAGACCTGCAGCGTATTTGCAGCAAACATGCCGCAAATACAGACTCTATGTTCGCTGCAAGTCTGCAGCAAGTTCGCAGCAGACTTGCAGCAAATGTTTGCAGGAGGCTGATTTTTCAGTAAGGGTGATCCTGACAGTTCTACCCTAGAACAGTTTTAGACAGTTCTACCTAGAACTGACCAAATTTTTGGTCAGTTCTACTTCTAGAACAGTTCTACGGTTAGAATTGATTACAAATTGAAATTCTACGGCTAGAATTGATTTATAAATTATACGGCTAGAGTTGATTTATAAATTCTACGGCTAGAATTGATTTATAAATTCTACGGCTAGAATTGATTTATAAGTTTTAAGAACTCTTTGTCTAAATATAAAGGCTTCGGCAAAATAGCGATTAATATTGTATAGAGTTTTGCTATTTTGACGGTTTTATTTCAGATTTTTAATCAAGAGAACATGTTTAACCCCGCCATATTCTGCATGTATGTGCCTGTTCCAAGTCAGGAGCCTGTAATTCAGTGATTTTCTTTTGTTGATGTGTTACATAAATTATTTGTTTTTCGTTCATTTTTGTACATAAATTAGGCCGTTAGTACTGGGACTATTATACTAAGTATAATAGCCCCAGGTTAGTATTGGGGAGGGGGGCATTATTATTTGAATTGTTTTACATTTGTCATTCCGGCAGTCAGGATGGCTCGTTTCACATAACAAAATTATCTGACCTCATTAACCAAATGTAATAACTTGTTTCCCAATCCACTATTACATGTATTATAAATAAATATGTTTTTAAATTAATTTTAAACTGACCATATTTGCTCTTCATCATGTAAATCTATATACATTTAGCCGCACACTGCAGTAATCCACTTATATTTTTAGGCAAGGATGTATTGTACAAATGACAGCAATTATATTGGAAAACAATGACTTCAAAATTTTGCTTGCACTCAATTTATAGTACTAGCATGTCCTCTTTTATTCAAAATATTGAATCGTAAACAAATGCGATATCTGTTTACGAGTAGTTTTCATACCTCGGACGGACCTGTTTAACACAAATCTTTTGACCGCATCAATCTAAACTGACATTATTTGCTCTTTTTTCTGCAAACCTATATAGCTGCACAGTAATTCAGTTATAATTTTAGGTCAAGAGGGACTGTAATATACTACAAGTTACAGCAATATTGGAAAAAATGACCACAAAATTTTGTTCTCATCAATTTATAGTGCCAGCATGTCCTCTTTTATTCAAAATATTGAATCATAAACAAATATCAGTAGTTTTCATACTTCAGACTGAGTCGTGTAATAAAATCTTTGACCGCATCAACCAAAACTGACCACATTATACAAAATGTAGCTGCACAGTAATTCAGTTATAATTTTAGGTCAAGAGGGACTGTAGCATACAAATAACTGCAATATTGGAAATCAATGACCACAAATTTTTTCGCATCAATTGAGAGTGCCAGCATTTCCTATTTTTATTCAAAATATCGCATCAGAAACAAATATCAGTAGTTTTCATATCTCAGACTGACTCATGTAACAAAATTATTTGTCTGCATCAATCAAAACTGACCATATTTGACAGCATGAACCAAAACTGACCATATTTGACCGCATTAACCAAAACTGACCATATTTGTTCTTTTTATGTAACTCTTATAGTCGCATAGTAAATCTGTAATATTTTTATGCAAGGATGGATTGTATAATACAAATGATAGAAATATTGGAACACAATGCTACCTAATTTCGTTTGCATCAATTTAGAGTGCCAGCATGTCCTCTTTTATTCAAAATATTGCATCATAAACAAATATCAGTAGTTTTCATACCTCAGACTGACTGGTATAACAAAATTATTTGTCCGCATCAACCAAAACTGACCATATTTGCACTTTATTATGTACATGATGTAAATCTTAATAGCCATAAAGTAAATCACTTATATTTTTATATCAGGATGGATTGTTTAATATAAATGAAAGCAATATTGGAAAACAATTATGACTACAAAATTATGCTCGCATCAGTTTATAGTGCCAGCATGTCCTCTTTTTATTCAAAATTTTGAATCGTAAACTACAAAATGTAATTTCAGTAGTTTTGATATCTCAGACTGACTCATATATAACAAAATTATTTGTCCGCATCAACCAAAACTGACCATATTTGACAGCATCAACCAAAACTGACCATATGTGACAGCATCAACCAAAACTGACCATATTTACACTTTATTATGTAAATCTTAATATATATATATTATATATAGCCGCATAGTAAATCACTTATAGAACTTTACATATCACGATGGATTGTATAATTCAAATGACAGCAATATTGGAAAAATTTCCACATCAATTTAGAGTACCAGCATGTCCTCTTTTATTGAATATTGAATCGTAAACAAATTTCAGTAGTTTCAATATATCAGACTGATTCGTTTAACAAAATTATTTGACCGCATCAACCAAAACTGAACATATTTACACTTTATCAAATAAATATATATGGCCTCATTGTTAACCAATAATATTTCTATGTCAGGACAGATCGTATGATAAAGATGACACCAACTTTGGAACACAATGTATACCATATCTAAAAATTTGTCCATATCAATTTAGCGTGCCATTATTTCCTCTCCATAATAATGAACCGTCACTAAAGTGACTTTTAAGTCAGTAATTCGTGATGGTTTGTTTTTAAACAAAACTATTAAACGGCATCATCCAACACTCACATGACTGATTCATATACTTTATTTTAAAATGAAAAGTACATGTATGAGAAGTTCTCTTCTTGGAATAGTATACTGTTAATATAATTTGAAGCAGGCAAAGAAAATGATTGATTTTGTTTGTAGCCTAACGTCCAGGGGCAAATGTTTCATTCATGTTCAGATCGAGTATATTTTTCTGACGTTCCAGACTCCCAGATATCATTTATAATCGTTATGGATAAGTCTGGCTAAATTGACGAGATGGTGCAAATGTACATCGTTTTTTACATTATACAACACTTTTTCATTAATATCCCATAATTCATCCAATGTACAATTTTCGTTTGAACATTTGTCTAAACAGAATCTTAAATCATGAATGTAAATCCAAGGCAAACAAGGTAAATTACGATTAAAATTCCATGAATTAAATGCAGAGTTATATTTAGGAAGAGACTGTTAAAACGGGGAACGAAGAAACGTAAACAATGATGTTTATATGCAATCTTATAAAATATTTCTCCGATGAGTTGGATAACCTTTCTATCCAATTCGATATTTGTACATGTAACGTTTGATCAGTAAAAAATATAGAAAATCTGCTATTATATAGTAAAGTAATTGGAACTGATTTTTGTCTTCTAAATTCTAAAGTGCCCTTATTGCAGTGATGTCATTTAGAACTGTTCTACAGTCCTGACTGATTTAGTCAGTTCTGCTGACAGTTCTACGGTTAGAACTGATTTGGACAGTTCTACCTAGAACAGTTTTAGACAGTTCTACCCTAGAACTGATCCTGACAGTTCTACCTAGAACTGATTTAGTCAGTTCTACCTAGAACTGATTCTGACAGTTCTACCTAGAACAGTTCTAGGGTAGAACTGTTCTAGGTAGAACTGTTCTAGGACAGGTTAGAACAGTTCTATGACAGATTATTCTGACAGTTCTAATGAGAGGTTAGAAGTGATCTCCACTGTAATGATGTAAAAATAAGAAGATGTGGTATGATTGTGTTACCATATCAATTTATCAAAAGAGTAAAGCTAGTATGCTTTACTATACTATACGCTATGTTTACAATATATTTACTATCATTTACTCATTCATTCATTCATTGACGGACAGACAGAAAAAAGATTTTAGTCTATACTATTCTATACGAATTAATCGTGCATGCAACCCCGCTAAATTTTTTGGTACTATATATATATGTATATACTGTGTTACTCGTACTAATGCGTTTTTTAACACTTGAGCACGCATATAACATAGCCGTGGGATATTTGAAATAAATGTATATTACAATTACGTATTTTCCATGTGATTCTTATATGACGTTCTTCTTTCGCGTTGAAAACAAAGTCATGTTTTAATTCCAATAGAACATAGGCTGCACGTGACTGAAGTCACAATTGAAATTGCAACGCCAATATCTACGTCTTATTCAAAACAACCTAAGTGGCCATTTAGCCCATGAAAAATGCCAATGAAACAACTTTCCATCAGAGACCAAATGACGCAAAAGTGGTATAACAACACAACACAACATAAGAACAAACTATAAAAACAGTTGAAAAAGGCTTAACTCATTTGATTACAGAGTCTGTATAGTAAATGCGCGACTGGCACTCAAAGTTGGCGGATGTCTCTGATTTTTTTTTTTTTCTTTCTTTAATTTTATGATGTAAACAGTGGCTGGTCCAGGGGTAGTAGAATAATTTTTTAGCATAAAATCGTCCAAAAATAAAGCAATACTGTTGCTAATGCAATAAAGATTCATTCATTCATTCAATAATCTCTTCATTGTGTACTGATACATTTTAGTGACGTTGGTCAAGTTATAATAGTCAATATGCAAAGGCGGACCGAGGATTTTTGAAAGGGAGGCGTAATTCCATAAAACGGATTATTTACTGCTATACTCGGCGGTATATAATCCGTTTTATAGAATTACGCAATCTGCAATTTCTGGATGGCCTGAGATTTATAATTTATACTTAGTATTATAGTTACAAGGAGGGGTAAAAAGATTTTTTAATGCATTATTATTGTGATCCTTTGCGCCGCATGGAAATTCATTTTCTTGAGCAATTCTGCATGCATATACATTTCTCTTATTCTCTTGCTTTATGATGAACATTTAGTGTTCAGAATATTTATTTTCAAACGATCATACTGCCCTTCCCCTTTCTAGGTAGACTGGAATATTTATTAAGATAACCATCCTGTTGTATTAGAAAATCATGTATCAAATGTGCGCCCTTCACTTTTCAAGGCCGTACACTATCCAAGTTTGAACACTTACATAATTGACATAAAAATCTAATTTCTGTACAAAACCTTCATTTCTTTGTATTTCTTTTTTTATACAAAGCAAAATTGAAATTATTTTTGTTCCAATAATGCAGGAATTCAAGTGTTTACGGAGTCAAATAAATAATAAGTTTTCCTCTGAAAGAAATCGCATTCCAGCGAGCCCTCAAACTCCTGTTGAACGCCAGATTTTAATTTACGTCATGCGATTTTGCATTATTTTCTATGACAAAACCGGGTTTGCTCTGTGAAATTTTAAGACGAAACCGGGTCGTACACATTGACAAAACCGGGTCATTCCATTTTGATATGACCCATTTCTTTCGTTCCATGCACAGAAATACAAATAGCGAGGTGCTCATTATGACTAGTCTTGCAATCTCCGTGATAACATCTTTCTTTCCGTACAATGTGCACAATTTAAAGAGAAATTAAACAAATTCAAGGCATGGTTCACTCAATTCATCATTTTGATGTGCCTTTTTACTCATTTTTCCGTTAATCTAGAACGGTTGTAGAAAATATTACATCTCACAATCGAAAATAGTTATATGCGTATGTATATTTTTCAATATCATTAAAACAACAAATAAATAAACAGAAATCCTACCTTTTCTCTGTCGGTTGATGGTCCGTCACTGTACCGGATATTAGATACTATTGAGTCCAAACATTTTTGCCGGGGTAGTTTAGACACATTGAACACCTTTAATACAATACTGAAAGGTTTCGTCTTATTTTTAAAAAGTATCTAGCAGCTTACCTCTACTCGCTTCGGTCGCTTGCAAAAGAGCTATTTCTATGCAGAAAAAGAGTAACATAACTCTCGATTCTTTGTTCCATTTTTCCATTTTAAGTTATCAATTTTCGGAGATTTTACTTAAAGTAAAACATTGTCAGACCAACGTTTTTATATTTAGTCAAACCATGCAACACGTTGGATGTCATTATTCGTTTATCAAAATCTGCTATTTATATAGAGCCAATCAGATTAAAGATAACGTGGCAAATCAACTTTCAGCAAAACAAGAGACGACATCAAGATCATTAGAGAGGAACAGTAAATATTGTCCTTTGATGTGTTAACTTCATAAAAAATAAATTATTGTTTTATGTTTTATAGAAACACCATGAAAGATGCAAGTGAAATATACACAGTATAATAAAAGGTGAAGTTATTCTTTTTATTGTCCAATCAATAACTTGTAGCATGCTATTTTTACGTGTTTTTTCAAAATTTGATTGGGGTGCATGAACTATCTCGTGGTTTCATATGAGATTCTCATGCCCCCTCTTTTGTCGTGCTTGCATCGAAAGTCGCAGAAGCAAGAACATGCAATCATTCATTCTGTCTCCGAAGTCTATATTTTGGTCTAGTATGTAGTTAATTTATTTTATAAAAGTCTTATTTAATTACTTTGTCAATTCATCAATGAATTTTGTGAAACTTTGACAGACGCTTTTAACAGAGAGGCGGACGATAACAAAGGGATAGTCCAACTCTTAGTAGAACACGAACTGACAATGCCATTACAAGATACGAAAAACGACAAAAAGATAAACAACAGTCTTACAACTATAGATATATGAACTGAGTTTGTTTTAATTAACTTTTATATAAATATCGATTTTGATTTATTTAGACATCAATAATTTGTAAGCTGATAAATAAAGAAATGATAATTACGAATTCTACAATTCCTCAGGCATTGGTGATCTGGAATAATCTGGGTATTTATTTTTGGTCCCTTATGGTCATTAGATCTTCGACTGTTTGGCGTAGAGCATTCCTGATGAAGATAAATATAGAAAAGCGCTTCGGGCGGATAGAATTTGTAATGCTATTTACCTCTTATACATCCTTGGTTTTTAAGTGATTGGCTTTGCGCGTTCCTGATGGAGACAAATCCAAAAAAAAGCGATTCGGACGCATGAAATTATGAGTGTCATTCAATTTTACTCGGTCAATACTACTAATGGTAGATTGTTGGTCCCTGGGATGCATACACTACGAATGTTTATACGACTCTTTGACCAGGAAAA
The DNA here is from genome assembly GCA_017311375.1 of Mytilus coruscus. Classification (NCBI taxonomy): domain Eukaryota; kingdom Metazoa; phylum Mollusca; class Bivalvia; order Mytilida; family Mytilidae; genus Mytilus; species Mytilus coruscus. Next base: position 62,163,820 of record CM029595.1, read on the forward strand.
CGTTATTAAATATATTAAAGCATCTTATTTTTCAAAAGCCCGAAATGCCAGTGTTGTGCTTTCCAGTTGGCTACAAATAATGTATTACATGTATAGTACGAAAATGACAGATCAACTACTGATATTAAGACCAACCTCAAAAACATGTTTGTTTCACAGTTTCCCGACTGTACCTTCAGAGTGAAGGGTCGGTAGGTAGGAAAAATATTTTATTTTATCAGCCAAAAAGTTTAAACAAGCAGTTACACAAACCAAGTTTGTTAAGAAAAAAAAACCTATTTTAAAACAACAAACACTGAAAACCAACATGAAATGAACTGGCATTGTCAGATAAAAAAAAAACTTTTTACCTAAAATTGAAACTTTAATTCAATTTATGACATAAAATATGGTATTATTAAATACTGAAACACATATTCACGGACATATATGCTTCTTGACTAGAATCTTTTCACGAGTAGAGTATTTTCATCAGAAAATGTAGATATTAAAGATTTATCAGACAATGTATTATTAAAGAGTGTATTTTTAATTAAAAAAAATCAGCCATTGAATCTTCCTCAATTGAAAAAAAGGCAACTTAAAAAAGACTGTTTTCATATTTCTAACAATATTTAATTATGTGTAATAAGATTATATTTTGAAAGATATGTTGATGCGAGGCTTAAATGAAAACCAAAGAAAACTTACTAGTTTGGGGTGAAATCCATAGCACCCCATTAAAGTAAATGGATTGTACTGAAATGTTTGGACTGCATAAAAAAAAAAAATGGCAGCATAGCTGCTAAGAACATGTTTTAATTCAATTCACACAGTGGCAGGCCACAAAATTTGGGTATATTTTATATTGTGAGAAAGAGAATAATTGCAATGAGTGGAGCAGCCCCCCTTATCCTAAAGGAGTATATTCATTGCAATCAAAGATAGATTTAATATAGAGAATATATTCATTTTTCAAGCTAATCATTCATTTTCTCTACATCTTTGTGTAGTTTGGGTTGCTTCTCATTGATTTGGCATGGTCTCTATTTACATTTTAAATCAGCTCTTTCTCCGTACAGGCATGTTCACAGGTATCCATACATTCACGGAGGAGTGGTTTCATCTTTGTCTTCTTCACAACGATTTATAGAAACTATGACATACTTCAAGCAGCTGTCGAATTGTTTAACCACTGAAATTGGTTCCATAAAGCCAGGTTCAAAAGATTCTGTACCCGATTTGTTTGAGACAGAAAGTTGACAAAGATGAGTTATCGTGTCGGTTGTGAATATTCGCTTCATCTTCTTCAATGATATCATCAAAGACATCATTCCTTGTGTCTGAATCTGTATTAACAGTTTACTATTAAACTTTTTTGTTTGTTTTTTGTCTTAAAATTGACAGAAGTCGACAGCGTAAAGTACTCCTTCTTAACTTCATGGATACCTGTAAACAATTTCCATGTGCTTTATCATTAAACGGTCACATGAACGCTTGACGGGAAAGCAAGAAAACCCGAACTTAAAACGTGTAATCGACCTAGACTTAAATCGATTCCAGAAAGGACCTGAATTTCCGGATCTCGGCAATAGAAGTTTTAAAAATAATTTCTTAAAATTTAAAGCAATAAAATTTTCACAGTCGGGGGGATTTTCAAGGGTCGGTCGGTAAACTGCAAACAAACAATATTTTAATTTAAGCCTAATCAGGTTTTAATAAACCATTTCAAAATAAGTTTTTATAATTCATTAGAAATAACAGGACTTATCAATATTAATGGAATTGACTTAAATTAATTTAAATATGTGCCGTTACATTACTTTGGAGTAATTTGTTTTTGTCAGTACGAGTACGAGAAAAACAATATAGCAATTTCGAGGTTTTCTGGGTTTGAGAGATATTTGCTATTTTCTGTTTTCTGTACTTGAAATTTGACTCTGAAATATGAGAACAAAGCACTAATTTATATAGGGGTGAATGATTGAAACGGAATCTGCAGGACATAAAAATGGGAAATTGCTTTTCATTTTTGACTTAATAGAAAAGAAAGGATATGGGGTATCCATTTATGACACAAAATCATTACATGCACACACAAAAAACACCACAAAAAGCAAAGGAACAGTGCTTTTATTGCTGTTCTTCATGTCAAAGACACAGTGTGGCCTTCAACACGGAGCAAAAAAACTCTCACCTCACTGCAAGTTTAAGACGACCCCTGGCACTGGTTCGGGCTGGATTCTTTGCAAACTGACGATCCGCCACAACAAAGCCATGGAGTAATATCAATAAAAAAACTGGTAAAGAAATCAAACATGTACTGCCTTTATTTCCTCCATGATTTATCGCAGACTTGCTATCAGAGGGACAACATAATTTCTCACTCCAATACGTAGGTGGTGTTCGAATATCAATGCATCAAACTAAAAAATATGTTGTCGATCTTATATTCAGTATATAGACTGATGTGGGATTCATGTACGATGAAATACATAATGTTATAATTTATAGTATCGTTGGCCATATAGGTTGTATGGTAGGAGAAGATCATTATAAAAAGAGAATCAATGCACCATGTTCCGTTTGAATAGAAATAGTTATCCACTTTTAGCCCAAAATATGCAAAACAATTGTCACCATTGGATTGCTGATCCCAAAGGGATGACAAAAACACATATCTTTCGTCAATTCTGGGTTAATAAATGTAAAAATTATAATGACCATATCTCCCAAGTTGACCTTAGATTGTATTGACTATTCCTTGTATGTCTCTTTCGTAATGTAGCTCGTCAAATATTCGTACATCTATGATTTTAATTTTTGTTTCGTTTTAGCGTTCCTGATAAGGTGAATCAAGAAAAACCCTATGAACGCACACAATTTGCACAAATATGTGTCAGTTTCTTTGTTTGTCTACGGCTGTTGTTAATATGTGCAGTATCATTAATATTTATCTCTATATGTTTTTGTCATTTGTTTGTTTTTTTTATTATAAATTGATGTATAACTGGTATTTCTTTTCACTCGACATATAATTTGTTTTTGCTTCTTAGTAACTTCATAACTTTTTTTTTATCTTGCACAATATTGTTTCCATTATGCATTTGTTTCTAATTACAAGAACGTGTTATTTGAGTTTCGCGTGCAAAACATCAGCTTCGGAAAAAACTTTTATCAAGTACGATCGAAATAAAGAATTTGATAAAGCTGAAAATATAAAACATTCAGAACACAACACAATTCACTTTATTATGCACCGTAAAAATGTATAATATAAAAATAAGAAGATGTGGTATGATTGCCAATGAGACAACTATCCACCATATAAGTATATTAGACGTATTCTAAAAGAGTTGAAATATAATGATAAGCATATTAAACATTGATAGATATCAAAATGCAGATTCGTATTTAAGATATCTTTTAATCACAATAGCCATTCTCATCTGAAAATTTAACATGGTGCATTTTTATTCATAATGCTTGCTGCTCATTTCATTAAAATCCTATATTTCATCTAATCTAAAACAAGTTACCCTAGTGATATTTTTACATTCACCTATGACTTTCAAAGATTTTCTAATATATATCGGAGATGGGGGGAGTTCGGTGGTCGATTGGTTTAAGTAGTTCATCTACAACAATAACATGCCTGTCAACCCTGATGTTGTTAGTTCGAACCCCAATTATTGACTCCTATAGTTATTGACCTTGATTCATTCCAGTTTTCCAGCTGAAAGTGATTGGTTTCCTCTAAGCACTCCGGTTTCCTCCACCAATAAAAACAGGCCGCCGCACTATAGCCAATAGGGCCCGAAAGCTGTGTGAAACAGAACGATCAATTAGTCTTCAGTATATATGTTTGAGAGTAAACAGTTAAGAATTTATCAGTTGTTTCAAATTGATTCTTCTGTCGAATTGTCAATTGATATCATTTGTTTTCTAATCATGCTACCAAAGTGAAAAAAAAAAACAAAAAAAACAATTGAAGTAGGTTTTGCTTTCATTAAAAGACGAAAACCTTTATGTTTCGGGCAGTGTACTTTTGAATGCCTGTTCATTTTCATTCCTAAGGGGAGAGCAAAGGAAGAATTGTTTTATGATACTGAATATAGTCCTAAAACTATTGAAATAGGAAATTGCCTTTATTGTTCTAAAGTATGTACATGTATCATTTAATTGCAAATTGACAGCTACATGTAACACCACTTGGGTACATAAGTCAGCAAATTTTGTTTCTATCATACATCCTTTTGTCACCGTGGACACTTCGATATTATATAGTTTTTTTCAGTGTTACAATAACAGCCGCTTGACCATATTTTGAGCAAACTTTTAAAGCCTTTAGTGCCTCTACCGATTTTTCAATACCTTGGAAAACGGTTTCTGGAAAAACGTGAAAAAATTAGTTTTGCTATTTCTTGCCAGTCATAATATTTCCATTTCATGCATGTCGTCACATTCAAATTTGAAACTTTGAAAGAGCAATAGAATTTGATGTGAACAGAAAGAAAGTGTCGAAAAAGGCACACAAAAGAATGGTTTTGTTGTCTTCAAAATTTATCGACAAAATTTGCACACATGGATTTTTCCTTGCAAGGAAGGTAACTCCTACTTAAAGGAAATTATAATGATTAAAGAAAGGAATAGAACTCACTTTTTTCTTTCATTACTTATCACACTCCAGTGACATACATGTATTACATAGAATAATTACTTATCACACTCCCGTGACATACATGTATTACATATAATAACTCAATTACACAATGTACGGAATTATTTAAGATCTTAAAAGACTATATTCATTAGATGTTGGATGTGTACTGATTGATATTTTAGTAGTTAGTGGCTTTTAACAAGCTTTTAGTAAGTTAGTTTAGTTAGCCCCAAGTACGGGCGAGGGTTGGGTGCCCGCAAGCATATTGAACCCCGCCACATTCTGTATGTGCCTGTCCCAAATGCTTATAATTCAGTGGTTGTCGTTTGTTGCTGTATATCAATTTTTTGTTTATTGTTTTGTATATAAATCAGGCCGTTTGTTTTCTCGTTTGAAAGTGTTTTACATTTGTCATTTCGGGCCTTTTATATCTTACAATGCGGTATGGGTTTTGTTCATTGTTGAAGGCTGTACGGTAACCTATAGTTGTTAAATTTTACGTCATTTTGGTTCTGGTGAATAGTTGTCTCATTAGCAATTATACCACATATTCTTAATTTTATATTGATTTCAAACGACTATTTAATAAAGACTTAGTACGTCTTTAATATAATAAACTATGATAACATCAAAACATAATCGCTTTAGGGAAATTTTTTCAGGTTCTCTATGAATAATTTTGTGTTGATATTTAAAGCTACTTTTGCATTAAGTATGAAAAGTGCAGATTAATTTGATTATCTTAGGTAGGAAGGTCTTTTTGTGTAATTAATAGAACAATTTGCATTTGAATAAGTATGGTCTCTCAACCAATATTTCATTAATAGTTAAATACATTTTTCGGGATCTTAAATTTATTTCTGCAGAAATACCAGCAAAAATAGTCTCGTCATGATAATTGTTTTGAGTAGAATCTGATAACAGCTTGTATATTTAATTTTTGTTGTAATTTAATCTAAAATTATTTCCTAGAAATGAGATGAAAGTGTAGATATTAGATGTGGTATGAGTGCCAATGAGACAACTCTCCATCCAAATCGCAATTTGTAAAAGTAAACCATTATAGGTCAAAGTACAGCATTCAACACGGAGCCTTGGCTCATACCGAACAGCAAGCTATATATAGGACTATCAATATTGGTTAGACAAATGTAAGCTGTACGGGCATTACATTTTTCTGAAAGAGGGTATATAATACTTTAGAATTTTTTAGATCTTCACGTGCACAATTGAACGGAGTATCACTATTTTACGAAATGTTCCTGTAATTTTAATTGTTTAGCTCAGGATATTGTTTGAAACATTTATTATGAACAACTGTGACAACAAAGGATACTTTTCATGCATAGTAAGGGGACCATGTAGATCTTCTTGCACACATTCAGACAATTTGCATAAAATCAAAGAAATACAGATAGGTCTATTATGAATTGTTGTAAAATATTGATTAACCTTGTTTAGACATTAAAACAAAGCTTTGGTTGACCTTTGATACTTGATTCAACGTCCTTCATATAGCTTTTTTTTGTTATGAAAATTGAATTGATCAATGTTCAAACTTCTTCACCTTGCAACCTTTACAATTTAACATATTTTTATCTTAGTTTTTATGAACAAAAATAATATGTTTGAACTGATAACCACCTTGACCATAGGTTAGACAGGGTTATTTGAATATTGTTCATAAGTTTGTTTTTTTTTTAAACTCAAGGGAAAATATATGATTTAGTTGAAAAAGAAGTTTTAAAAAATTGTTGTTTTATAAAAACATCGTGATATAAGGTATGTGAAAAGAAAATCTCCATGGTAAAACTGGATTTATAAATTATAATTTTGCACATTTGCATTTAAAAAATAGCACGCATCTTTATCATATCATCCGTAAAAACGGAACGCTAAGTAGCACCCATGGAAACATATGTAAACAATCAGACGTTTTATCAACATATCAGACTCGATAACACAATTGATTTGGAATGCATTTCTTTAGAACAATAAATGCAAATTAAAAAAAAAAAAAATCGCACCTTTCTGAATAATATGTTTACAGTGTTGTGTATTCACATACATTGTGATGTACTATTTTTGATTAAAAAAATATAGAAACTATAGAAATAGAAAACTTCACTTAGCACTAACCCAAATATTGACAATTTTATGTTGAGGGGTCTTGACTTCAGACATTGTAATTTTTACCTTTTTCAACTGCACCAAATCACTACTATACCAAAACATTCCTAATGTTATTTTCTTACAGTGTTATTTCTTCCCTCTACTTGCTATTTAAGGCATAAAACATGAAGAAATAATTTTGAAGGTGTATGATAAATATTTGCATGAAGTACACTGTCCTCACTAGGGACTGTATTTAACGACAATCAAAGGGCGACAGTTGTGTTATTGGGCCATCACAATCTCAAACACAGTGTCCATGTTACAAGACAAAGCGACATCGAAAAAACAACACTCTTATTTGTTAAACAAAAAAGATCAATAGATTGCTGTCTGATGTTGAAAGTCTTGTATCAAATATTTTATGCATATTCCACATGGGAACAGGTTAATAAGGGGCTTATAAACTTTAAGCTCTACGGGAAAAGGGAAGTGATTGGTAGAGAGGGGAATTTGGCCTTCTGTAGCGGATCCTAGTCTTATTTTTAAACTCTACAGAAGTTTTTTCTTACCTTCGATGAAGTGCTGCACAGCTCATACGAGTCCGTAAACATACTTCTTATTATAGCAACGCTTCATCGTACGTACAAACAACCTTCTATAAATTTGAAAATTTGAAAATAAGACTAGGATCCATCACAGAAGAATTATTTCCATCTCTACCAATCACTTCCCTTTTCCCGTAATACTAAAAGTTTATGAGCCCCTTATTATTAAATTTTTAAACTTATTTTTCAACCAAAAAATAAATGTTTCCCTTGAAATGATAAAAAACCCACTTATGAACAGCTTTCATATAACCTTTGGTCAATGTGGTTATCAGTTCAAACAATTTTATTTTATCAAAACAAAGATAAGAATATGTTAAATTGTAGAGGTTGCAAGGTTGCAAGGGGGAGAAGTTTGAACATTAGTAAAAGTTCAATTTTCATAACAAACAAAATAGCTGTAGGAAGAATATAGAATCAAAGGTCAACCAAAGGTTTTTTTTAATGTCAAATCAAGGTTAATCAATATATGACAACAATGTATTATAGGCCTATCTGTATTATTTCATTGATTTTGTGCAAATTGTCTGAATGTTAAAAAGAAGATCCACTTGGCCCCCTTAGTATGCGTATAAAGTATTTTTTGTCACAGTGCACTGTGAATGGGAAATTACTGTGACTTCATGTTCAACATATGCACTGTAATGTTAGTCCCTTTAAATCGTTCAATTTTTGGCAGCTCTAGACCTTTGAGATACAATATAATTGGGGTTGACCTTTAGTAGTTTACGAAGAATTTGTAATTTATAGCATTTGTACCTTAAAGGGGGCTCGCGGGTTTAAATTTTCGCGCCTACTACGCAGGATGTTTGTGCAATAATATCGTATGGCATACCTATTGTCGTAATTGGCAATAACAATTAATTTTGATTATTATAGATAATCTCTTTTATTTGAATATATAACAAAAGAGTGCTGTAATTGAAAACTGTAATTTTAAAATATTATTGGATTTATTATTGCAATTTTCATTGTTGCAAATGCGCTTCCATTTTGGGGAAATGCAATGTTCTTGCCGGTGAGAGAAGACAAAGACAAGATAATTCATAATAATCGAACATGTGGGCTGCTTTTCATGAACACTGAAACGAAGACCACAAGTCTGTATTATAAACATACAGGTAGCTCATGGAACTGGTGATAAATGTTTTGACGAATTATCTACAGACCTTAGGGTCCAGGTGTGTTGTCTACATCATCATTTATTTGCGGACATTTTAGTTGTCTACATCTGACACCATAGGTAATGACCATTTGATTTTTGGGAGAAAAGGCAGGAGTTTCTTTTGCAAACAGAATTTTCATTTACTCTGTTATTAGTCTAGTTTATTTGAATATGAGTCGTTTTGCTCTTATTTCTGTTGTCACACAAGGTGTTTCTTGCTATTTCCTGTTTGTACTGGGTAATCTCGCTGGGATTTTATATAATAAAATTAAGTAATTGGTAAAAACATGGACTGTTCAAACATTTTATGTACATTTGTATGGTTATGCGCTGTTTTACGGAAAAAAAAAACTTTTCATTTCCAATCCCAAAAAATCTAATAATTTTGCTCAGCTGTATATATTCAGTTATCGGGGGAATAACCCCAATAATCCCCCCACTCCTCCCCCTACCCTTTTTTTCAAAAACTCTGGATCTGCCTTTGTAGATTATTCTTGTAAAACTTGGCACATATCAAGCTGTGTTGAATATTTGATGATAACATGCATATTAAACTTATATTTTAAACTATTTACTATTGAATCAAAATTTCGTTCACTTTGCAAAATCTTATGTCAAATGCCTTAATTAATAAAGTTATACCAGTATGTGTTTTGCTAGAACAGTACACTTTTCAAGGACAAAATTTAGACAAATTCAAATCAGGCTATGTTTAATTAGTTTGGAATAAATAAAAGTTCTTATAATTATTATCACAGAGGAAAAATGTAAAAGGTTATTCATGTTGTTTCACTGATTTGATACTATTATAATTTCTTTATTAAATATAAATAAGCGTACATCGATACATGTATAAACATATGGGAAGTGAAAGTTTGGGATCTTATTCTATTTCTACATATGAATATCATCATACAATGGATCTGCATAATACAGGATCCTTGCGTCAATAATTTAGCAAATGCAAACAGTATGGTACACAACATAACTTTCTATTTTGATAGATTAATGTTTAATGTTAAAGTATAACGAAAACAACACTCTAATTCTCTGTGTTAAAGAAAGATACCCATTTTTTTCATGTTTAACATGATATGTCGCCTGAAATGTCTGACGTTTGGTCCTGATACACAGTTATCATCCTTTGATTTTCAGTGTCTACAGATATAGTCCCTAGTGTGGACAGTGTCTAACCTGTAAATTTTTTTCATAAACCTTCCTCATTTATTTCTAAATATATTTTATGCGTACAATAGTAATTAGAGGGATAAAATTACATGTGAAAACAATAAGGATCAGGAGTTTTGAGGTATAGTTGTGATTTGGTCCAGTTGAAAAGGTAAAAATTAGTATGTATGGAGCTGTCAAACTAAATTACAAACCCCTTAACATAATATTGTCCATATTTTGAGTTAGAGCTGGTAGACTATTCTATAATGTTGATATAGTTTTGCCTAAAAGTAATACATTACATTGTAAAAATCTAATTGAGAAAGTGCAAGTGTGATTTTTTTTATTTTCATTTATTGTCTAAAAGAAATGCACTGAACAAATGTGGATCCAGGGTTTTGAAAAAAGGGGAACACATGGCCCCCAAATAAGGCAACGTTTAGAATAGGATATGTAAAAAGTCTATGCATTAACCATATATATATACCTCCTCCTTGAATTCCTAAAATAATTGTGTTTTCGAACTGAATAGAAAAAATGACGATTTTTAAAAAAGAATTTGGAATGACCTTAGATTAGGGAATTATATAAGAGTTGGCAATAAAATCTATATTTGATAATAGACAATATGCCCATTTTTATATTTGAACTCTGGGTGTTTATTTTTTACATTTAATCTAACAATTTCAACTATCAAGATAAAAAAAAATAAATATTGCAAAAATTAATTTTTTAAATACCCTAATATATAATGTGTATATAAATAAAAAGATGTGGTATGAGTGCCAATGAGACAACTCTCCATCCAAGTCACAATGTATAAAAAGTTAACAATTATAGGTCAAAGAACGGCCTTCAACACGGAGCCTTGGCTCACACTGAACAGCTAGCTATAACCATATATATATACCTCCTCCCTAAATTCCTAAAATAATTGTGTTTTCGAACTGAATAGAAAAAATGACGATTTAAAAAAAAAAAAACGTGGAATGACCTTAGATTAGGGAATTATATAAGAGTTGACAATAAAATCTATATTTGATAATAGACAATATGCCCATTTTATATTTGAACTTTGGGTGTTTATTTTTACATTTAATCTAACAATTTCAACTATCAAGATAAAAAAAAAATAAATATTGCAAAATTAATTTTTAAATACCCTAATATATAATGTATATATAAATAAGAAGATGTGGTATGAGTGCCAATGAGACAACTCTCCACCCAAGTCACAATGTACAAAAAGTTAACAATTATAGGTCAAAGAACGGCCTTCAATACGGAGCCTTGGCTCACACTGAACAGCTAGCTATAAAGGGCCCCGAAATGACTAGTGTAAAACAATTCAAACGTGAAAACCAACGGTCTAATCTATATAAAAAACGAGAAACGAGAAACACTTATGAACCACACCAACAAACGAAAACCACTGAACTACAGGTTCCTGACTTAGGAGAGGTGCATAAAAATGCAGCGGGTTTAAACGTTTTAACAGGCACCTACCTTCACTGTAACCTGAGACAGTAGTTTAACATTACAACATAAAAAGACACACTACACAATATCAATTGAAATAGCTTAACTCGATCAAAAAGACATTTAAACAAAAACAAATAGCATGTATCTAAAGCAATTTTTTTCTATCAATTCAAAATTTTTAAGGTTTTTTAGTTTAAATAATTTTCCACACATATTAAATGTACCTTCAATGGAAAAAAAGTTACAATTATCATACCACATGAGTATAAAATGGTCTCGGGCCATGTATGATTGAAAATTATTTTTGGTAATTTTAGGTCATAACACATATCTACACATAAAAATGAATACAGAAGCTATAGGGAATATATTTTTTTGTACCATTTGCTCATTTCTATGATTAAATGTCATGATACAAGAAGTACAACATATGCTGATACAATTTTTTTTCAATTTTTAGTGGAAAACTTGCATGTCATTTTATCCCAATAGGCATATACATGTACATTGAATTTGGTCAACTTACTATCCTATCCAAGAGAATAGTTGTAGTATATGAAATGACACAGGTACACTTATCAACATAATTTTAATTTACTGTTGAAAACGTTATTAATCTAAAAAATCACTGTTTTCAACACTTTTATTGGTTAATTGCTTTTGGAATATATGTAATCTGGATAAATAATGTATGGGAACTTAAATATGCCCATAAATAAATATTTATGTCACCTATACTGTATAATGTTTTTTTTTATTTGAAGTAGATATCAAGATTGGATTTTATTTCGCCCCGCCACAAATGTGGCTGGATTATATAGATATACCCTTGTCCGTCCATAAGTACGTACATACCTATCGGTTTAAGTTTTGCATTTTGTCCAATTTCTCAGAAACTTATGGTAATATATCGATGATATTTATTCAACACAGACATCTTGTATACTAGTAGTACAATACATTACTTGGGTTACTATGACCTACATTTCATGCTTTAGTGTCTTTGGTTAAGTCTTGCGTTTGGGTCATTTTACTAAAACCTATAGTGATATATCATCAATATAGTATTCTTTTATAGTACCACACAGTTCATTAACACTTGGATTACTGTGACCTACATTTAACGGCAGGACATCCTGTGTCTTATAGACACATTTTCTAGTTAATACAAATCTAACACACTTTTGAACCTGAAATTTTTTATGTATGTAATTTCAAAAGCATAAAACGGATAAATTGACAGATATGAAAAAAGATGTTCATTCAATACTGCATGTATGTTTGGGTGCTTCTATTGTTGAATGTCACAGTAGTGGTCAGTTGTATCATGCTAACTATCTCATGTATTCATTTTCACCTGAAACCAAAAGACATAAAAGTTTACAACTATTGGTCACCCTATGGCCTTCAACAATGAGCAAAATCAATACCGCATAGCAAGCTATATAAAACGAAATGACAAATGTAAAGCAATTCGAACAAGAAAACTAACAGCTTGATTTATGTACAAAACACCCACCAAAAAAAAAATGATATACAGCAACAAAAGTCAACCACTGAATTACAGGCTCCTGACTTGGGAGAGGCACAGACTACATATTAATCTAAACCTTAAACTTTTGCACAAAAGCCAAGAAAGTGTTACACAAGTCATGAAGTCTACAGAGAATCATTATGCACCTATTTTATTTTTTAATGAAATTGATGTTTGGGGTTTCCTATATATCAGACTTGGAGGAAAAGAGGGGAATCAATTTTGTTTAGTTATCTAATCATCTAGTAGACTAGTACATCTTGTTAAATTGTATGTCCTATTGACATTAGATCTAATAAGGAGCATTTTTTCCAGTGGGTCATAATCTATAAAAGTTTGGTAATTTTCCTCTAGATATTTGGTATTTAAAATTATCTAGAATGTTCCCTATAATCAAAGTTTGACTATTTTAACAATGGTGACTTTGATATTTGAATTATTCAATCATAGGTCAAGGTCATACCATTTATAAATTAATGTTATTTCATTAAATCAAAGTTTACAGAAATACTTTAATACATTATGTAAAACAAGAAGTGAAAGGTGGACCTGAATGATTATATAATTAAATTGTCACCATTGTTAAAATAGTCAAATATGTTGTCGATCAGAAGTCCAGCATTTTAATGATATCATCTTTAGTGTATTTGTTTTAGGAATCAGTTTGGTTCTTTACAAAGTCAGATTTTTCCATGACTAATACAAGCAATTTGTATCTACGTTTCTCATTTTTGTTGTTGAAGAAGCTCTGCTAAATGAGATAATGTAGTCGATCTTTCAAGTGAGCTCACGGAATAGAAGTGTAAAGGGTAGAAAATCAATGCAAAAATGAAAGGTTGTAAAGTAGATTGAAAAATTGGACTCTTTATTGTTAATTTGTTCAAAGGTTAAAAATCACAAATATGATAAACATTAACACAACTTTTTAAAAGCTTGATTTCATATAGTTGCATATGGATAATGTTGAAGATATACTCTAACAAATATAAAAATATAACAAATATAAAATATAATCACATGTATCATTTTGTAAACTGAATACAGTTTAGTTCTCTTTGTTCTCTTTAACTGTTTTCGGAAAGCGGCAATGCACTTGCTTTCATATCATGGTAAATAAAATATAAATAAATGAGACCATATATTTGTTCTTTGTAACTGAATACAGTTGCGCCATTAGTGATTAACCAATTCAAAAAATGAAAAAAAAACTTTATAATTTGCATACATCCGAAGTGCTTTTTTGGAATGCTAAAAATCGAATATTTCGCAGACAAGGATGTATAAGAACCGAAACAGTTGAAGAGGTAAACGACCAAAATAATAGCTAAATTCATCTAAGGTCAACTTTGCCTGAGGGAGTTGAAACTTAAGTTGACTATTTTAATCTCTCGTTGTAAAAATAGTATTATAAATATGATCTCCCAAATAACTGAACAGGTAACTACGCGCCATCCAATGCTTTCATATCAATATATATACAGCCTGCAGATCAATACATTGCAGGTGGCTAAAAATTCAAGGAATGTAGCTTTTATTGATTGTAAGATTAAATGGTATAAAGTGGATAGCTGTTTCATTGGTGTATTTCCTTATAACCTTTTTATTCAGAAATAAGATAAACAGACCTTTGTGAAAGACCCTACGACTTTCTTATAATTATACATAGCAAGGGGACTTTCGTAAACACAATTGTAATTTTTCTCAATGCTGATTGTGTTTCTGTTTAAATTTCTCAGCTGACATCTGGTTTACTAATCCTCATTCAAAATGCCTTATAAGTAAGGGACCAGTCTAATAAAAATGAAACTTTGTATTTAAACAATATCAAACCTTACATTAATATGAAGATGTTATTTACACAAAGAAATGACAATATTATTCAATTGGTTCCTTCTCCAGGGAGTCATACATGCCATTAAAACAACCTAATAATTTCACATGGCCAAATATATATTGACAATTGGAAAAAAGAACTTCCTTTGGTAAAATGTATTTAATTAACCTATGTACAATAATATCATTAATAGTGTAACTTTCTTTGCATCATGAATTAGAGATAAACGAAATATATGCAATAGCCTGACCATATGACCTTAAATTCAAAGTGTGCTTGCATATCACTAAGGGATATTGTAAACCAAAATTAGGTTATTATTTCATATAGTTTTGGCTAAAAAACGGGAGAAAAAATTGAATTTTATCAAAAATAGCCATATTTTTGTTGCCATGGTTTCACCCTTTTAGTGATTTTTTCTCTTAAAAGGTCGGTGACCCCAATTTTGTTTCGGTTTTTCTGAACTTCTCTCATAATTCTCTTAGAATCGAAAGTTTAATAGAAATCTGTAATTTTGTTCTCTAAATTTTTTAGGACAAGGATAACGCAAGTTCAATTTTCCAGATTAGTCTTTGTAAAAATTGTATGATTTATGAGGAAAATCCTATTTTTTTAGCAGTAAGTATCTTGCTTAGATGGCCGGTGACCCCCATTTTTCTATTCCATATGTTAGGAGGTATCAATCAAAATATTATAAGGAAAAACTGTAATTTCAATTTTATACCCTCGATATATACTTAAAGAAGGATACGCTATGATGATACGATAATCACGATCAAAGCAAAATTGTCAAGGAAAAGACTTGAGAAAGAAGAGTTAATAGAGTAACCCCATTAGACGAACGAAAATTATTGAAATCATAAGCGATATTGCACCAATTGTATAACTATGTGCACACTGCCACATTTTTCATGATTAATGTGCATCATAGATAAAGTTTTAATTGTATATTGCTTGATAAGTATTTTCAAAAGGGGTGAAATAATAATTCTCAATAAGTAATTAGATTCAATGAAATTGATGATTCCTGTTATAATTGATATCATATTGTAAGCTTAATAAAGATATGAATAAATACACGGGCTGAGTTCCTTAAAACTTAATAACGTCAACATTTGCACATGAGAATTTCAAATATCCTTGGTTTCGGATTCCGTATTGGTCTCGGTTTCGGCTTCGGCTTATGGTGAAGATGTCTAATATTTTAGTTTCATCTTTACCTTTAATGTATACTTCAAACGGTGTTTTGCAATATTTGAAATACAAGAATATATTTCATATATGTATCAAGTATTCATGTCTTTAGTTACAGTTTCGTACAAAAGAAGAGATTTCAACTTCAATTTTGTTGCAGGTCTACCAATCACTTCCCTTTTCCCATAAAACTAAAAGTTTATAAGCCCCTTATTATTAAATTTGTTAACTTATTTTCAACGAAATAATATATTTTTCCCTTAAAAGAAAAAAATAAAAAACATCACTTACGTACAGCTTTCAAATAACCTTTGGTCATTGTGGTTATTAGTTCAAACAATTTTTTTTAATAAAAACAAAGATAAAAATTTGTTAAATTGTAGAGGTTGCAAGGTTGCAAGGTGAAGAAGTTGGAACATTAATAAAAATTCAATTTTCATTAAAAACAAATAGCTGTAGGAAGAATATAGAATCAAAGGTCAACTAAAGGTGTTTCTTTTATGTCAAATCAAGGTTAATCAATATATGACAACAATCTATTATAGACCTATCTGTATTATTTCATTGATTTTGTGCAAATTGTCTTAAGTTACAAAGAAGATCCACTTGGTCCCCTTAGTATGCATGAAAAGTATCCTTTTTGTCACAGTGTACTGTGAATGTGAAATAACTGTGACTTCATGATCCACATATGCACTGTAACGTTAGTCGCTTTAAATCGTTCAATTTTTGTCAACTTGAACTTTGAGATATAATATAATTGGGGTTGACCTTTAGTAGTTTACGAAGAATTTGTATTATTGTAGCATTCATTGTACCTTTAAACATGTTAAAGTTTAAATTATTCGTTTTTGTAAATTTCGTTTTGTCGTGTCCACTGTGCGAAGACCCAATTCAGGTATTAATGCAATGAGAGGTAATTGGCACAGAAAACACAATGAAGCATATCATAGATCATCATTGAAATAAAGAGTTAATATGCCCCAAAATTGAGTTATCGGCCTCCTCTGTGTCATTATGAAAATCGAACTTTAAGTTATGTGAAGTTGACACATATGGAAAACAGATATTCATAAATGACACGTATTAAAAATGAATCAATTTTGAAAATGCTGTCAACAATAAGGTCAGCTAATGAACAAAATAAAAAAAATACATATCATCACCACCATCTTAAAAGAAACTGTTCGAAAGATTTCCAGATTCCGACTATATTCTAAAATATATTGATTAACTTGATGTCTATACATTTATTAACAATAGGGTTAACGATGATGATATGCAAAGCATTATCAAACTTTTACCAAAGGTCAAAATTGTCTTGACGGAAAACAAACAACTTGAAACTATAACACTTTTTTTTAAGATTAAGGCAAAGTTTTCCATCAAACCAATGTTCTTATCTTCTGTTTTCAGATGTAGTCAAACTTCTAAGTTCAGATACTGTAAAGCAAATGAGATATTCGGATTTAATTAAACAATTCAGGCAAATTGGGATTTAATTGTTTCATGGAAGATTTCTTCGATTTATGTCTTTAGAAAAATCCACTTTCAAATTTTAAATGGAGGTTCAACGCTGTTTAATATTGGCGAGCTTTCAAGGTCAAATTTACAAGCCAACCAGCTATTTCAAAGTAATGAAATGAAACCTGGAGTACTTCCATACAGGCTTGAAATATTTTCTGTGAATGATAGACTAAAACAGAGAGGCGAAAGTTAACAAAGGTTTATTCAAACTCATAGTTTGCAAGATTTGTCCGGATTTCAGGATATTTTGTTAGAGGATGACGATTTACAAGAATATTTGACTGTTATATGTCAAAGTTGGATTTATACGCTAATATGAGCACCCTAGGATTTGAAAGTGATAGCTGAGGTTGTAGTACGATACTTCAACACGAAGTCACAGTACACAAACACGTGAAGTCACTATACCGTATTACAGATTATGAACGCGAAGTTACAGTACACTTGCAAACTACATGTATATTCATTCCATGTAAAAGTGTACAGCAATATCAAGTATCATGCTGGTTACATACCAACGATATATGATTTTGATTAGGAACTATATTCATGTTTTGCCATTTGTAACAATAGGTTTAACTAAATTGTCAAAAATATTTTAACGCCATAGAACGTTCAGACAATACAACTAAATACTTTTAAATTGTATTATTATTCTAATGTAAATATGCAATTAATTTATGAGAAATTCGTTATGTAATACATCATGTTATTAAAAAGTGAAGAATCAATATAGAAAACAAAATAAACATACCAAACTGAATGTACTGTTGTTATTTGGTGTTGCAAAATGGAAGTCACAGTACATCGAGAACGCGAAGGCACATTACATAGAGGACACCGTTTACATAGTGTGTGTATGACTGAAAAAAAAAAAAAACGTTTAAATAATTCCCATCCTAAAATAAGCCTATTTACCCTACAAATTAGGTTGTGTGATAATCGTATACTAATTTAATTTAATTTGTAATTACCTTGCTAATAGACATCTTCACCATAAGCCGAATCCGAAATCGGAACCGAGGCTATTAATCCGTCTATTCATTTATATTGTCTGAAATCTGAAAGTATAATACCGATGATTTTTTGACTCATCAATTCATATGAATCTGTTTAAATAGTGAATATAAAAAGAAGATGTGGTATGATTGCCAATGAGACAACTCTACACAATAGGCCAAATGACAAAAGACTAATTCAACCTCAGGGCCGTAAATTACCTAGAGGCATGTAGGCAGTTGCCTCCTATTGCAGACTGACAAAAAAAAAGAAAAAATGAAGAAAAAAATACTGAAAAGAAAAAATTGTTAAAATCAGGCATTATTTTAATAGCACTGGTTGTTACTTTTACGTCTATTAATGAGGTTGGGTCAAAATGTACAATAGAGCAAGCAATCAAACACACGCACTTCTACCCAAATATAAAACAAATACTTTTGCTTCTGTTAGCCTTGCCAGTTGGGTCCTGCAGTTGTGAGAAATCGTTTTCTGCGCTACGGCGCCTTAAAACATGGAACAGGTTAACAATGACGGAAAGCAGATTACATGGTCTGGCTATGCTACACATAGAAGTGACAATGTTGGCAATATTGAATGCATAGAAGTGCTAAAGAGATGGGATTCGTCCGGGCACAGAAAAATCCCCTTAGCAATTGACAAAGCCTAACCGAATAAAATTGACAGTGTAAACAAAAAGTGTTACGTTATAATAATTTGAATTTGATAATTAAAAGTTATGAGTTTTTAAGTATGCATTTTCATTTTAAGGTTTGAAAATTGTGTCTCTGAAACGAAGTCAGAATAGCTCGATTGGGACAGCCAAAAAAGCATGATAAACCACAAAAAAAAGGCTCAACTTTAGGGGGCCTTTCATTTTAAGTTCGCAAATTGTTTCCCTAAAACTAAGTAAAAATAGCTTGTGAAGAGTCATAAAGCAGGATGAAGCGTAAAAAATCTTACTTTACCGGCACACGTAATCTAACTCTGGTTTATAACTATTTTCAATATATTCCAGGCGCTTATTTAGTGAAATATAACAAAAATTTAACAAGTGGTGAATTCTGAGGAGATACATTGCATACAGGGAAAAGGCCCGAAAAAATTATCATTTTCTGCTTGAAATGGGTCAAAAAGAAATTTTCGCCTCGCTCCGCTCGGCGAAACTCAACTGCCTCCCCTTACAAGACAGGCAATTTACGGCCCTGAACCTAGGCTGAATACACTACAACAATTTAAGATTTAAAATTTGTATAATCATTAAGAATGTTTGTGAGCACGATCTGCTAACCCTTCCGGAGTCCCAAAGACCAACTCCGGTTTTCGGTGGGGTACGTGTTGCCGAGTCTTTAGTTTTCTAAGTTGTGCTTTGAAAATTGTTCGTTTGTTTTTTGGTCGTTTTTCGTTTGATTCCGATGGCGTTGTCAGCTTGTCATCGATTTATGAGTTTGAATATTACTTTGGTTTCATCCGCCTCTCTTTTTCGTCAAAGGCACTGTGCTACATATAGTTTACTTTTCATTCGGCTAATGGAAAGTTCTACAAAACCTATTCTTGCCCGAAGCTTTTCGTAGACGTTGCTACGTTTGTGTTGATCACATATTATCAGATTTTGATAGTTTAACTGTCTTAAGGTATATGGTGTAAGACTGGAATGATCAGATAGATTTTCACGGTCCTACAATCTGTCGATACCTATATTTTGGCATTGCACAAGGTCATGTGTTCTCTGATTGTCAGTCAATTGCGTTTTACACTCAATTCATTGTTTGGCGAATGTGAAGTGATTAATACATAAGTTAAGTATTAGATACCTAATTATTTTTATTAGTTGTTATTGGCTTCGAACTAGCTTTCAATAACTCCGAGTGCTCTCAGATCTGTACTTTGTGTCTTATCTGTTTTTGCTGGTTTTGTTTTTGCTCAGTATCGATCTGATGAGATTAAGACTTTTCCAACTAATTTTTATAAGGTTTTCTTTTGTTGTACTGTTACGCCACTGATCCAGGTTAGGGGAAGAGTGTGGCTCCAGCAAATATGTTAAACCCCGCCTCATTCTGTATGTGCTAATCCCAAGTCAGGAGCCTGTGATTCAGTGGTTGTCGTTTGCATTGTTGCTGTGTATCAAATCTGTTTTTCGTTTGTTTGTTTTGTACATAAATAAGGCCGTTAGTTTTCTCGATTGAACTGTTTCACATTTGTCATTTTGGGCCTTTTTCAGCTACTAAACGGTGTAGGTTTTACTAATATGGCACAGATACGCAATTCATTTCAGGTAGGCGGTAATGGTAGCCTTTTTTCAATTCCGCTGCTCATATCGTAAACTTGGACATGTATGATGGCTCGTTTCGACAATGAGACATTTTTCACATATGAGATTAAATTTTCGGGGTACGAAATGAGATTCATTTTTCCGTAAATAAGCACATCCCGAAAATCTTTTTGTGATGCGGCTCCTCAAGGTAAAAAATCCCTTTTTTCACACATAAGTTCTTTGAAAATTTAGTTCTTTGCATACATTTAATAACTCCATAGTTTTTATACATTTATTCTATGGTCCTCTGCTCTCTAAATCTGCACAAATGGTTAAGCTCGGTCACTTGTTAAAAATTGAAACATGTCCCCCTACACAGAGATTTTTTGTTTACGCACAAATTTAGTGTTCCTCAATTTATTAGGGATATTGACCCATATTGAAATCCATAATTCTGACTTTTCCAAATATTCTTGAGTTATCTTCTTTGGTATGACATTCTGAATAAATCTGTGTATTTTTGTCCATTTCTGAAAGAAAATATAGTTATTTCAGCACTATACGGCATGGCCCTTTTATCGCTATATTTATTAATTCTGAATACAATGTGTAAGTATAATTGATTTCTTCCAGTATACATTCACAGGTCATAATATGGATAAACCATCTGATGATAAACTTCAATTACAATATACAGACCCTGTTAAAGCATTCAATAAAATTTTCCAATGTCTAAAAGTGCATTTTGTCTGAGAAATTATGCAAAAATGTAGATATTATCAAAAACCCTAAAAAATACTTAATATTTTTAACCACTGGAAATCTGGTTATTTTCAACCTTAGAAACCACTCTTAACTGCTGAGTATGTCATATTTATCATATAATTAAAAGCCCAATGAAGTGCAAATTTTCCAAATTTGTCCGTTCACATAATTCTATTTAGAAAAAGGTTTATTTTATGTATTTCAGTGAAAACTCTTTATAAGTGAGAAATGCACATTAGGTTTTTAAGTAACTATTATGACATCACACGTATTGATGTCATTAAATAACGACTGATTAAAATAATGCTAAGCACAGTTTGCAGTGTTACATAACGAACAGTTGCCTCAGGGTTTAACTCAAAATGTCAAGTCCAAAAGATCAGTAACTAAGCATTTTAATATTATATCAAGACCATAGCAACAGTTTTCATATCAGGATATTTTCAACGTCCTGACTGTAATTTCAATTGCATAAATACCATAGATAAACAATTTAGAGCTTGCTAAATAAAACTAAATGCTTACCAGTAATTCAGAACTTTTTAAAATCTATGATTTGCCATCTCAGGTCAAACTGGAATGATACGTCTGAAACTGAAATAAGACAAAAAATTTATTGAGGTTGTGTTATCATTTCGTTTAAATACAAACTGTATTATTCATGTTATAGAGAAAAAAGATCAAACCCTTGAAAGTTTTATCACAAAAAAAGAGTGATGCTTCTCCTTTGTGGCTTCACATCATTCATTTTAACCTTTTTTATGAGGAACAATCAGTAGTAGCTTCATAGCTGAACAGGCGAAGCACTTTGTTTTTAAAAGGTTTGACCCTCCCCCTTTTTCATTGAGAAAAGACACTATCTTGTGATTTGTTACTGTGCATTAAAATATAGCAATTCATGCATTTCTTAGAATATGTTTGTCTGTTTATTTGCATGTTTTAATGACCAGCTGCTTATTAATGGTCAAATTATTGGTGTAAAACACATGTATCAAATTATACTCGTACGAAGTCTTTTATTTCCCTTGATTGTCAGCTATTCCTGTAGACTTGAATGATAATGGTATAACAATGTCTTTAGTGTGTCATGTTGACTTACAATTTAACGGCATTAAATGTTTCCTTAAGAAGTTATTCCCTTTTTCAAGTCAATGACATGTGCCTTTCAGCGTCTCATGTAAACAAATTTTTTTATTGTGCCTAAAAGAAGTGCTCCAGCCCCGAGCCAGTAATACATTTCAAAAGTGAAAATTGTTGCTGATCTTTATAGATAATGTTAATATAGAACCAGCTGTGATAACTAGGTATTTATAAAAGACAACTAACCTTCATTTTCACAATTTGCTCTGGTGTTCAAGATGCAATCATCAATAAATCAGCCTGACAACTTCTAAAATAAAGTTAATAAATTAGGCTTAGATGCATTCATTTCAGGTAGGCGGTAATAGTAGCCTTTTTCTCAATTCCTCTGCCCTTATCGTAAACTTGGACATGTATGCTGGCTCGTTTCGAAACTGAGACATTTTCACATATGTGGTTAAATTTTCGGGGTACGAAGTGAGATTCATTTTTCCGTAAATTAGCACACTCCGAAAATCCTTTTGTGTTGCGGCTCCATGAGATAAAAAATCCCTTTTTCACACAATAAGTTCTTTGAAAATTTAGTTCTTTGCATACATTTGATAACTTCATAGTTTTTATACTTTTATTCTATGGTCATCTGCTCTCCAAATCTGCAAAAATGGTTAATCTCAGTCACTTGTTAAAAATTGAAATATGTCCAATATCACTTCACGCACAACTTTTGTGTTCCTCAATTTTAGGCGCTTTAGGGATTGTATCAATTGTATAACTATGTGCACACTACCCCTTCGGGGAAACATTTTTCATGATTAATGTGCATCATAAATAAAGTTTTTAATTGTATATTACTTGACAATTGACTTGGAAATTGGTGATTCTTGATATAATCGATGTCATATTGTCAGCTTAATAAATATATAAATGAATACACGGGTTGAGTTGATTAAATCTGATTACCCTGTTGGAGCACCTGAGATCACCCCTAGTTTTTTGTTGAGTTCATGTTGTGTTTTGTGTACTATTGTTTGTCTTTTTCTTTTTGAGCCATGGCGTTGTCAGTTTATTTTTCGACTTATGAGTGTGAATGTACTTTGGTATCTTTCGCCTCACTTTGTAATAACACACTCATTAACACATGAGTATTTCAACTATCTTTCCTTTCGAATTTGGTATAGGTCTCGATTTCGTTTTGGCTTATGGTGAAGATTTCTAATACTTTAGTTTCATTTTTACCTTTAATGTATACTTTACATGGGGTTTGAAATTAAAAATACAAGAATATATTTCATATTATGTATTTATGTCTTTAGTAACGGTTTCGTACAAATTGAAAGATTGTCTTCTTTAATTTTGTTTCGTGTGGACATAGTTTTGCGTTGAAAGATTTATTTTACTTTGTTCCTCCCATGAGTCCTACGTTTACCGAAATATTATAATACGGAGTATGTCTACGGACTCGTATGAGCCGTGCAACGCTTCATCGAAGGTAAAAAAAAACTTCTGTAGATTTCGAAATTAAGACTAGGATCCGCTACAGAAGGCTTACTTCCCTGTATACCAATTACTTCCCTTTATAAGTAGTACTAAAAAAATTATATACCCCTTAGTAACATGTTCCCATGTTGAATTTGCATAATATATTGTTTACCGGAATTTCAACATCAGACATCAATCTATTGATTCTTTTGTTTTACACATGGATTTTTTATGTCGTTTTGTCTTGTAACATGGACGTTGTGTTTGAGATGGCGATGGCCCGATAACACAATTATCGCCCCTTGATTGTCAGTGAATATAGTCCCTAGTGCAGACAGTGTATTTCATGCAAATATTTTTCATACAGATTCCAAATTTATTTCTTTTCTTGTTTTATACCTCAAATAGCAATTAGGGGAAGAAAAAACACTGTATACAAATTAGATCATGAATATTTAGGTATAGTAGTGATTTGCTGTAGTTGAAAAAAGGTGAAACTTAGTTTGTCTGAAGTCAAGACCCTCAACATAAAATTGTCAATATTTTGAGCTGATGAAGTTTTCTATATCTATAGATTTTATATTATTTATCCCAAAAATAGTACATTACAATGTATGTGAATACACCAAACTGTAAAAGTATTATTAAGAAAGGTGCAATTTTTAAATATTTGCATTTATTGTTTTCAAAGAAATGCACTACAAATAAATCTTGTTATCGAGCCTGATATGATGACAAATCGTATGATTGTATACATATTTTTTCCATGACTCATACTTAACGTTCCGTTTTACAGATGTCTATACCACAAATTGTCTGAATGTTAAAAAGAAGATCCACTTTTCCCATTAATATGCTTGAAATGTATATTGTTAATGTACGATTCTTTTCTTTATCATTATTCTTTAACACTTTTTGTCCAGCTTAGTTCTCGGTAAATGAACCAAAACTGATGGAACTATATCAAAATGTTAACCACCATGTGTAATTGTGCACCTGCCTTGGGACTTTCCAAAATGGCTGCCATTGCCACGGAAATAACGAAAATGTGAAAAATTAACAGTATTCCAAATTTATTAAAATTTTCTGGAAATTTTACATATCATGTGTAAATGTGCCTTCCATCTTTGGAATTTTTCAAAATGACCAAGGTTGCCATGGAAATAGCAAAATCGTCAAACATTTCATAATGCCGCCGAAACTCCATGAAACTCCATGAAACTTTGCAGAATAATTGTTAACTGGCATGTGTATAGATGTATCATGGCAATGGGCGACCGGGGTGAGATCCACTGTTGCTTGCAATGGCAATTCTATTTATGGCACTATCAACGGAGTTGGGGTGACATACTGCTATTCTACGTTTCTTTTTTTTATTCTTTTTATGGCATGAGAAGGGAAAATTAATATTAATAGAGTAAATGTACGTGAAATTTATGCACTTGCATTAAAGTACACATCCGGAATTCACACACCTTCTACAATATACACATTAGCTGAAATTAATCGATAAACGTGTTTTTACATTGTACAGGATGAAATACATATCAAATGCATGTTTCGTTTGATCTGCTATTAACCATCCATGACCTATTAAAGAAAAACATGAATTGTTAATTAGTTGTTATTGGCTTTGAACAAGCTGTCCGTAACTGCGAATACTTTCAGATATGTACTTCGTGTATTTTTGTTGTGGGGATTATAAGTACCCTGCCACTTCAACTCTGTGTTTTTGTTAGATGTATTTCTGCTTTGTATCGATCTGATGAGTTAAGCCCTTTTCAACTGGTTTTTATAGTTTGTTCTTATGTTGTACTGTTACACCACTGTCCCAGGTTAGGGGAGGGTAGGCGTGCCATCAAACATGCTTAAACACGCCACATTCTATATGTGCCTGTCCCAAACCAGGAGCCTGTAGTTGTGTTGGTTGTTGATTTTTGCTGTTTTTCCAATTTGTTTTTCGTTTATTGTTTTGTATAGTGTGTTCATGTATTGTGCTGTTGCACCACTGTCCCAGATTAGGGGGAGGGTTTGGTGCCATCTAAATAGTTTAACCCCACCACATTCTGTATGCGCCTGTCCCAATTCAGGAGCCTGCAAGTCAGTGGTTGTTGTTTGTTGCTGTATATCATATGTGTTTTTCGTTCAATATTTTATACATAAATCAGGCCGTTAGTTTTCTCGTTTGAATTATTCTACATTTGTCATTTCGGGGCTCTTTATAGCTGACTATGCGGTATGGGTTTTACTCATTGGTGAAGGCCGTACGGTGACCTATAATTGTTACTTTCTGTGTCATTTGGTCTCTCGTGGAGAGTCGTCTCATTGGCAATCATACCACATCTTCTTATTTTTTATATGAACAGTTGGTATGCTACACCGTCAATATATACACATGTTGTCTGTTTAAAATTCCCTCTGAAAAGAGTAATAATAATAAATCCACGATTATTTATTCGAGCATCACGTGACTCCAAGGTCTTCCTTGCGAGCGGGTCTTTTTCAGATCTAAAAGATTTCCCAAAACTTTATGTAGATCTTAAACTTTACGGGATAATTAAATTTTTTCTACGACAAAAAAAAATTGAGTGTGTTCATGTATTGTGCTGTTGCACCACTGTCCCAGATTAGGGGGAGGGTTTGGTGCCATCTAAATAGTTTAACCCCACCACATTCTGTATGCGCCTGTCCCAATTCAGGAGCCTGCAAGTCAGTGGTTGTTGTTTGTTGCTGTATATCATATGTGTTTTTCGTTCAATATTTAATACATAAATCAGGCCGTTAGTTTTCTCGTTTGAATTATTCTACATTTGTCATTTCGGGGCTCTTTATAGCTGAATATGCGGTATGGGTTTTACTCATTGGTGAAGGCCGTACGGTGACCTATAATTGTTACTTTCTGTGTCATTTGGTCTCCCGTGGAGAGTCGTCTCATTGGCAATCATACCACATCTTCTTATTTTTTATATGAACAGTTGGTATGCTACACCGTCAATATATACACATGTTGTCTTGTTTAAAATTCCCTCTGAAAAGAATAATAATAATAAATCCACGATTATTTATTCGAGCATCACGTGACTCCAAGGTCTTCCTTGCGAGCGGGTCTTTTTCAGATCTAAAAGATTTCCCAAAACTTTATGTAGATCTTAAACTTTACGGGATAATTAAATTTTTTTCTACGACAAAAAAAAAAAAATATGAGGGGGGAGGGCCAGATTCAAGGGCATAAAAGTTCTGGTATTTTAAAAATGGCAACAGTTGCCATGGAAACTGCTTAAATGCAAAAAAAATCTAAATTCTAAATCTTTTATTATAAGACTAACTGGATGAAACCTTTATGGAAATATTACCTGCCTAGATGTACATACAGTAATTAGAAATTCCAAAATGGCCGCCATAGTAATGGAAATAGGGATAAAGTTTAACATTGACCCTATGGGAAAATACATTAAAGCTGCATTTTCTTAAAGAATATTACAGCAAACCCTATAAAACTATATGGATATGTACTTGGCATGTGCCAATGTGGCATTTGTCTTTGGAATTTTGGAAATGGTCAACGTTACCACGTAAACAGCAAAATTGTCCAAACTTTCAAAATACTCCAAACTTAATGAAAATTTACAAAAATGTTAATCGGCATTTTTAATTTGGAATTTTCAAAGTGGCTGCCGTTATCCTATAGCTCGCAAAATTTAAAAATGCTCCAAACTTAATAAAACTTAACATAGATGTTAACTGGCTAGTATAGATGAGACTTCTAACTTTGGAACATCCAAAATGACCGTCGTTGCCATGGAAACAGCAAAAATGTGTAAAATTTTAAAATGCTTCAAATGTTCTGAAATTTACAGAAAGGTGTACAGTCATGCATATATGAGCATTCACTGTTTTAAATTTTCGAATTGGCTGCCGCTTAGTGGCAATGGATGGAGGGTGACATCCGCCAACTAGTTTGCAATATCAAATCTAGTTATTATACTTATTTTTCTCTTTCTGACCCCTTAAGCTGTCCTACCATTTTTCTTGGAAGCAGTAAAGGATGGAAACCTAATATACTTATGTTTTTAACAAACTGTTCATGCAACCTAGGTGTCAACTTGGCATAATTAGATATCCAATTCCCAATCGTTATAAAACCTATAAATATAACACACTTTCAGTAGCGATCACGCTTTGTGTGTGAAACCGATTTCAACAAGATTTAGTATTTAACGGAATATATGTACTGAAAAGAAAAACAAACAGGGGCTTTCATTTAACATATATTGAATGTTGACCACATATATTTAAGTGAAGGATAGGTATGAACTAATGTATAGGATAAATCGATTCCTACAACTCGTTATTACAAAAATACAGAATTGAGTAAATTTTCAGCAGGCGGGATAGGATGTTTTTGTGCTATTATTCTAAAAAAAATTGCACACTGTCATACATTTGCAAGAAAACTATTGAAGTGTAGGTTATGACATAAGTTGTTCTCATTAATTATTAGAAATGAATTTTCATATTTTCAATATTTAATTATAAAAGGGAGTTATTGTAACGTATTACCTATGTATTATGTTCGTCGTTTTTAGCTTTTGTATTATATATCTGTAACTTCTTTACGTTTCATCTACTTACTATCAAAGAAACCGTCAAGTATATGACAATGAGATAAAACTAAATAAAAAAAATAAGAAAAAAAAAAAATAGCAATACAAAACAACAAAGTAAATTCTGAATTTTACAATGAAGTGGTTAATTTTCTCTTTTTAAAATAGTATAACCATCAAATAAGCACTGATTTACAGGTTCGCGAGTTTTTCCAATCTTTGTGGAAGATCAACGAAAGTTCCTAACTACACAGTCTATCAAAGAAATAAATGTATATATATACCGGCCAATCTCAGGGAGAGGGGGAACTCTTTAGAGAATCATTAATGGTTGCAGCCTTGGTGATATGTTTGGCCACTAAACATGTTATACTCCTAATGGAGCAAGTGTTGTAGATTATGTCATGATGTCGGAGGGTATCTGGATCGGGTTTACATTTAAAGGTAGCTGACTTTATACTTACCTTATCAGATTCTCATTGCAAGCTGGAATGGACAATGTCAGCTTGGTATATGGTACAAAAAGATGAAAGTGCATGTATACAACCTATGGCACCTAATTGTATTTGGTCTGATGATTCTTCTTATAAGTTCCAGCTTGCAATGTGCTCAACAGATTTACAAAACAAGCTTTTAAAGTTTAACAATAACTGTATTAAAGACACACCACAAGTGTCAGTGGATGAAGCGACGACAGAACTTACTTATCTTATATTGTCAGCTGCACATTCATCTCTTTAAAAGCCAAAATTTGTAAAAACTTCCCCCTTAAAACCTAAAGATAAAAAATGGTTTGAAAAAGATCTTTGGAAAACTAGACAAAACCTCATCAGATATGCTCAGATTTATAGCAAATTAAGGACAATTTCGTGAAAAACCATTACTTCAATCTTTATCGAGTGTATAAAAAACTGCGGAAGTTTAAGTAAAGACAGCATAGGCAGTCAATAATGACCCAGTTGGAATCTCTTCATGAGAATAATCCAAAGCTTGATTGGAATCTTGTTAATGACTTGAGAAATATGAGAGAAAGAGACCAGAAAAGTTCTGCCGTTTGATCCGTCCACCTGGGTGAATCACTTCAAAAATCTAAATGAAGTAAAACACAACTTCAAACAACGCCTTAGCGAGCTTGATAAATTACTAGGCACTCTACAAAAAGAAAAAAATCTTTAATGAAGTTGACATGCTTATTAGTCAAGAAGAAATTTCTTAAGCTAGATCAAAACTAAAATATAACAAGTCGCCAGGATTAGATCATTTATCTAATAACATGCTTAAATGTGGACAAACTGGCCCGAGAACACAGTTATTTCGTAGTGCATTTCTTTTAGACAATAAAAAGAAAACAAATTCAAATTAAAAAAAATCGCACCTGCTCTATCTCAAAAATATTTTTACAGTGTAGTGTACTACTTTTGGGACAAATAATATCAAAATTATAGAAAGTCTACCAGCTCTAACTAAAAATATGGACAATTCTATGTTAAGGGGGTCTATAATTCAGTTTGACAGCCTCAGACATACTAATGTTTGACCCTTTTTTAACTGGACCAAATCACTACTTTACATAAAAATTCATCACTCAAAGTTTTTAAACATGTAATTTCATCTCCATACTTAATATTTCATGCATAAAATATAAAGAAATAAATCTGGAAAGTGTAAGAACAAAATTTGCAAGTTATACACTGTCCACGCTAGGGACTATATTTGTAGAGGACGATAACTGTGTCCTCGGACCAACTGTTCTTATTCCTTGTATTCATAAGCTAATTAATGCTTACCTTTCAAGTGGTAATAATCCTTGTGCTTGGACTCTTGGGTATATTACACCAGAACATAAATCTAATGATATATCTGATCCAAATAATTACAGGGGTAATAAATTTATGTGCGGTATGCGTATGAATTTCCTGATCTATTTTAGTCTCTTGTTTTACAAGAGAATAAACTAGTTATGCAAATTAGCAGGGTATTTAATAGATTGAAAACGGTTTTTAAGTTTATCGAAGGTTGAGCGGTGACCACTCGACTTGCAGATAATTCATCGAGATGTCCGATTCAGAACTAGACCTTGACGAAAAAGAATTTACCGAGACTTGTGACAAGTCAATTTCGGATTTACGTTCTGCTGCAGAATCAACGAAAAGAAAAAGTTATTCAGAACAAGACAAGTCACCAGATGTTTCTAATGCAGATTTGTTTTCACTGATGACAACATATTTCAATAATAAACTTTCCGGCATAGAGAAGAATTTTTCAGAAACTACAGAGACATTAGTAAAGAGAGCGAAGAAAGCAGAGAACACCTTTTAATTTAAGGGGAATCAGGTACAATTTGAACTTAATTGTGATATCCAAGATTAGATTAATACTGCAATTAACTACATTGAGAAGAATCGCCCCAAAAAGGCAGTCCGAGTACTAGAAGATTCGTCAGTTCAGCTCAAGAAAAGAAATAAATTAATCAGAATTGCAGATAAGTCCGAGGGCGTTTGGAGAACTGTTAATGAATACCTTTCAGATGAAGTGGCCAGCGACTCGGAAGATGAGAAAAGAATACTTGCAGCGGACAATAGGGCAGTAAAAAAGATCAAAGCAGAGAAAACAGATAAACGTAGTAGCGTCCGGCAGAAGCATCTGGTTCAGCAACTCAAATGTCACATAATGGTACAGGTGGATCTGATGCTACATTTCGCCTGCAGTCCTTTCGAGGGGGCTCGGCCGCCAGCGGCCAAACTTTCGGCCACCAAAACAACTGCAAGACCTCAGACATTTGCTACAACTGTAGCATACAAGGGCACTGGGCAAGAGACTGCAGAAAGGGAAAGGCAAGGACAGGAGCTACCAGAGGATCTTCTTAAAGATCAGAACAGTGACATTTTCAAGATATTTTTCAAACATTTTATGAATATGAAAATTGTAATTCTGATATTTATGTTAAAGGTCGTTTGAAAAAATCTATTAATTTTTGGAAACAAAATAATGCTTCAGATTTCATTTTGAATGTTATTATAGACGGTTATAAAATTATGTTGCTGCACGAGCCTGAAGAAATATTTTTACGAAATGATCAATCAGCATTAGATAATAGTGAATTTGTTTCAACAGCTATTAGATTTAATGAAAGGTGGTTTGATACGTGAAGTATCGAGTAGACTGCATGTGGTTAATCCTTTGACCGTCTCGACTGCGAAAAATAAACACAGGTTAATTTTAGATTTACGACACGTAAACAAACAGGTAGTCGAAAACAAGATCAAATTCAAAGATTGAAAAGTAGTTAGACAGTATTTATCTTCTAATTGTTCCGGTTTTGTTTTTGATAAGAAATCAGGATACCTTCCTACTGATATATTTCATGACATCAGAAATTAGGAGGTGTAACAAAGTTTTTTGTATTTACTGTACTTCCTTTTGGTTTGGGATCTAGTGGATATATCTTTACTAAAGTCGTTCGACCTTTGGTAAAATGTTGATGACGGGTTTGTTTTAGCCAAGAGTTAAAACACATGTAAAAAGTAAAATCCCAAAAGATGAACTCCAAGGAAAATTAAAAAAGGAAAGTCCCTAATCAAATGGCAAAATCAAAAGCTCAAACACATCGAACGAATGGATAACAACTATATCATATTTCTGACTTGCAATCTGATTTAATAAAGTCAGATCTTATATCATCGGGTTTTGTACTAAACAGAGATAAATGTCACTGGACACCAGCACACAAATTAGAGTTATTAAGTTTTGTCTGGAATTAAGACATATATAAACTCAATATACCAGAGAGAAAAAAGAATGATCTAATTGAATTATTCAATATTATACTTTACAGTTCCTGTAAAGTGAAAGTAACATTGTTAGCAAAAGCGGCTGGTAAAATTATTTCTTTTTCACCTGCTTTAGGGCACATTACACAGATCATGTCTAGAGGTCTGTTTACAGTTATAAATTTAAGACAAGATTGGGATCAATCTATCAATATAAATCATTGTATCACTTGTATCAGAGATTTAATATTTTGGAGAGATAACATTTGTAAGTTAGAACCAGTTTCTTTGTTACGACTGGATTCTGAATTTTACATATTTACAGATGCAAGCAATACAGCGGCTGCTGGTTATATTGATAATCTTGAACAGATTATGCACAAATCTTGGTCAGATGACGAGAAATTGAAGAGTTCCACTTGGAGGGAAGTCAAAGCAATAGAGTTGTCTCTATTAAGTTTTGCACGTTTGCTAAAAACATGCACTGTGTCGTTTTATACAGATAATCAAAACGCTGTAACAATAGTTCACAAGGGTAGTAAAGTACCAGAATTACAGTCTTTAGCTTTGTCAATCTACGATTGTTGTCGCAAAAATGAGATTACTATTTTTGTCAACTGGGAACATAATGAACAAGCTGATATGTTAAGTAGAATTGTCGATATTGACGACTGGCGTGTTTCTGATGAATTTTTCACATTCTTGAATGATTAATTGGGTACATTTTCAGTAGATAAGTTTGCTAGCTTTGAAAATACAAAATTACCCAAGTTTAATTCTTTATATTGGAACCCAGGTTCTTTATGCGTCGACGCTTTCACGTGCGACTGGTCTGGTGAGAACAACTGGCTAGAACCTCCAGTAACTGAAGCTAGCAGGGTTATAAATCATTTAATAAAATGAAAAGCTAAAGGAACTTTGTTAGTTCCAAATTGGCCTTCATCGCCATTTTGGTCGTTGATTTTTGACACTGGTCTTAAATATAAAAAGTACATAAATAACGTTCTTCAGTTTAATGAGCCAGAGAGAATTTTCGAACCTGGAAATAACTTAAACTCTGTATTTGTCAGAGGAGATTTTAAAGGAACGATATATTACTTATTATGTTAGACGCGTCATATTGTTAATATTTAGTTTTTATATTACAGAATTGTTTTTACTATATAAATATTGATGTAATGTGCGTGTTGGCAGTCACTGGACGTTTTTGTCGATCACTGGACGTCCTTCTCTTTGGTCACTGGAATAGACTTTTAGTATGGTCACTGGACCTGATAGATATGGATTGATTCAGGTAAATATGTAATGTATAATAGTACATTTTTTTGAAAGATTATAATTACTGTACATCGATTTTAGAATATTTTTTCGACTGGATTCTGGTCACAGTTAAGTTCAGTTAATCATACAGAACTCAGACTGCTTCACCTAAATCTAAATGCAACTGTCCTAGATTTGAGGGCCAAGACGACGGTAACAAAATATATTGGAGGTTTCATACGTTTTCTAAGATGGACACAAAAATACAAGAGATATCTTCAGTACTTCCATGTAATAAACTTTATGTAGGTTTATACCTGCAACATTTGATTGAGTCATCTAAAGGTTTTAGTTCAGTAGATACAGCTTTTTATAGCATAAAATGGCTCATCGTATTGCCGGCGTAACTGATCCATGCATGCCTGAATTAGTCAAAAAAATACTAGAAGGTGTTAAGAGAATACTATCTCGTCCAATAAAGTAAAAGGATCCAGTTGACTCAAACTCACTGATTAAGCTGTTTAATAAATACCAAGATCGTTATTCATTGAAAGAAGTTCGTTTACTGTTAATGTGTTCGTTAATGTATATATGTTTTTTTGCGTTTCAATGAACTATGTAATATTACAGCTAAAGACATCGCATTTCATACGTCGCATGTCAATATTTGTATTTATAAGAGCAAGACAGATTGTTATACATGGACATAACGTTGTCATTTCTAGTTTGACAGTCCCTACTGTCCTGTAAAGCTTTTGCAGAGATATCTAGATTTAGCAAAGATTGAGACTAATTCTGATTCTTTTATATTTCGTTCATTGTCTTTCTTAAAGAAAACTAATTCTTTAATATTGAGAAGTAAAAGTGTAAAAATCTCGTATACCCGAGCAAGAGAGTTAGTTAAAGAAGCTTTATCACAAATTGGTCTAAATGTAAACAAATTTGGTTTACACAGCTTCAGAGCAGGCGGTGCCACTGCGGCCGCTAAAATGATATACCAGATAGACTTTTAAAGTTCATGGAAGATGGAAGTCTGATTTAGCTAAGGATGGTTATGTATCAGATAGTTTAGAAAAATGGTTATCCGTTTCTAAAATTTAGGTTTATAACATTTATACGTTCTGCTTTCTTTGTACGTCGAAATGGTCACCGTGCCTGTTAGTAACAGAAATAGTCTGGTCTTATTTATATAGATATATACAATATGAGTCAGTCTAGAGCAGAAATGAGGGGTAGAGTTTTACAAGAAAATTACAGCAAGTTAAGCACATAAATATGTTATGTTCGTTTGAACATCGTGAACTAAGAACATAATTGCAGTAACTAATGCCATAGGAAAATTATTCAACAGTGTGTTGAATAATACTAGGCTTGATGTATTTATGGCTAAACACAATACATGAGTGTCAGATAGGTTTTACAAGAAAGGCTAGAACTTGTGATCATTTATTTATTTTGAAATGTATTATAGATGAATTTTGTAATTCAAAAGATGGTAGCTAGGGTGTATGCCTACTTTGTTGACTTTCAAAAGGCCTTCGACACTGTTTTCGGGACACACAGGATTGAAAATCAAGCTTTTAAAAATTGGTGTAGGCACATTATTTTACAATATCATTAGGCCACACCAAATTAATTTCTAGATCTCGGACACTTTCCGTCAAAAAGGATAGCGAGCGAGCGAAATGTTTTTATTTGTTTTTTTTCAAAGATTGATTTTTGGCAAGCGAAAGTATTTTTTACTAGCGAGCGATAATATTTTTGAAATATTCAAAAAAAATCTATCAAAAGCATTTTATGCAAGCGAGCGATCAGAAATTTAAACCGTTTTGGTGCTTCATGTTTTTCTATTTCTCATATCCTACTTTGCTTCTTAATTTGTTCTCAGACACCCTGTTGATTCTTTTCACAACATTTCCAGTACAAAAATGGTTAACTAGTAGCAAAACCTACAACTTTTACAACTACGACGTTTAGTCTGCTCAAATAAAGATCCAACTGAACATGCAAAAGTACAACAGCATTGAACAGGTAGACATCCATGTTTGATGTCAGTTATAATTGATGCATTATAAAAATAAGGAGATATGGTATGGATGCAAATGAAAAAACTATCCACCAGTTCAAATGAAATGGCTATATGCAACTGTACAACCTTCAACAATGAAAAAACCTATACCGTATAGTCGGCTATAAAAGACCCTGACATGAAACATATGAAACAATTCAATTGAGAAAACTAACGGCCTAATTCATAACAAAACAATTTACGAAAAAACAAATTTGACAGACATAAACCAACGACAACCAGTGAACTACAGGCTCCTGACTTGGGACAGGCACATATAGAATTGCATGTAATTTCAAATATATATATAAACGTATGCAAAGCATATATGCCAGTAGAAAGCTTTTATATACAACTATACATCCTTCAAAAACCACACCAATTTATACTACTGCATATTCAAATGCATCACACTAGATGCTAAATACTAATTAAACAAAAGGAACATTTCAATACATTCCACTATAGCATTGCTTTCCTGAAGAATTTAATATGATTGATTGATTGTTGGTTGCTTAACATCCAGTGGCTAATATTTTATGGATGTTCAGGACGAGAACAAATTAACAATAAATTCAATGGGTGCAGGTCCTGTAACAGAGGCCATCTGGTCGGTGAAATTTGGACAGATATTCAGCCTTGCAACATGCCACCTACATGTACGCCTACGGACCTCTCAAAGAGTTGTTGAAAGTGTTCTTAATGTACAAAGAGCATAGTACTTTCCCTACACATTGCAACACGATGCATCAGATTTAATGTCCCCATTCTGACCGAACGTGGCTGCGAACTTGTACATGTACATCCCGCACAGCCAAACAAACGGCCCCACTCTGGTGAGGGTTTTAATGCCGGTTGGAGTAAGACCTATGGTGACCATATTTCTATTCCCCAATCACCCTTGGGGGTAAGAAGAATTTAATAGCAATCAAATCTTTATGTATATGGGGATATTGCTCTGTATTGAAAGCCATACCGTGAATTAAACTGGTTGCAAACCTCAGCAAATTTGTTCTCTGGTGGTAATATGTCTCATTGACAATCATCATGATCATAGTCATACAAATTCTTATTTTTTGGAAGATTTTGTAAATTGTAAAGTTGGATTGATGTGTTATATTCAATTACCACAAACACTTTCTTGTCAAATTCCATGCTTTATAACTTTGTAATGATACAAGCAAATATCAAAATAAAGTTTCAAGGGGAAAAAAACTTTTATTCTAAAAGATAAAAAAAAAGTAAAAAATATAATAGTATCATTGCGGTGCCATTTCAATGCATGTACCGTCATCTTCGTAATTCTCTTTTATTTTCATGCATGTTATAATAATTATTGTCATCATTTAAATCTTTCAATTCGGAGTCGTTGGGGCTTTGATCCACCTGCTGGTGCTTTGTGGTCTTGCACAGAGCACTTCAAACATATGGGGAAAAAGAATTGTCCACTGCTGTGTTTGGTAGTAAGGTCGTTGTCTGTGTTACTACTGTAACTACAAATATTCCACTTATGTCTTACGTTTAGAATGAGGCTTTTATTGGGTATATTGGGATATGGGATATTTGCCATTTTAATTTTAGGGATATGGAATATTTGTCCTCAAAATAAATGGGATATGGGATATTGATGCATTTTCAGGGATATTGAATTTTGAACATGAACAACAAAAATGTGGAATTTAAAAGTTAAGTACTGAAATATTTACATCTCACTTGATAAAATTACCAAAGTTGTCAAACGATTGGCAGGTACAGGAAGAGC
This sequence comes from Mytilus coruscus, assembly GCA_017311375.1. Taxonomy (NCBI): domain Eukaryota; kingdom Metazoa; phylum Mollusca; class Bivalvia; order Mytilida; family Mytilidae; genus Mytilus; species Mytilus coruscus. Next base: position 62,201,126 of record CM029595.1, read on the forward strand.
TGGAAGTGAAGATGGATGTCAAACGACTGCTCAATTTCAGCAACCTACTTCTGTGTGTTCAGAGAACAGAAAATTTTGTATGTGATACTGCTGTTGGTCAAGTGAAAATGATAACCCCTAGCAGTAGTTTACTTAAGTATTTAGAAATTTTACACAAGCTCTTGTCAACATTTGGGTTTACTAAAGACAAATAGAACTTCTCAATAGATGTTGCTATTTCAAGACTAGCTGACATTGATGACTTTCTTTGTCTTTGTGACATTGAGATTAAAACAATGACATCAGAAAAACATGCTCTTCAAGGTCCAGATGGTGCAAATTCAATGCAGACGAAACATGACATTTCACAGTTAATCACTGCTTTGAAAAGTCTTAGGGATGTTGTGAATGAAACAGAACCTTTATTCAAGGCAAAATTCTCGCTAAAAAGTACATCCACAACTATTGTTGAAAATCTTTTCTCTGAGATGAGAGCAATCGACGACACACCACTAACGATACAATTCGCTCGCAGATTTTCAAATTGTGTACGAGAACTATTTAAAAGAATCACACAGATGTGTTTCTTGTATTATACTAGTGAGTGTTCACATTATGAAAATTTTTAAGTTATTGCTTTAATTATCATTCTCTGGAGGAAATTCCCAGCCCAAAGAAGTAAAACTTTCAGACACAAAAATAAATGCAATGAGAGAATGGAAAGTAGAAAATGGACAGTGTGTTCGCCAGTTAACGGTAAGAAACATGAGCACCAAAGACCACCCAGGAACTCTTCCTTTGAATTGTTATTTAAGGAAACCTCCAGATGATCATTAGCTAGATTTTTCAAAATTAAAAGCGGATGTACAAGAAACTGTAGGTACCATACTACAGTTGATTTCCAGGAAATCAGAAATGTAATCTGTAGCAAGGGATCAACAGTATGTGTTTTTAAACTTGATATCAAAGGTCTACCATCTAGTCCTTTCTACATTGTCATCACATCAGATTGCTATAAAATGCCTGATGATGCCAAATTTGTTTCGGGAAAGTGGTTTGCTCAGGACAACATCCACCCACTTGATTTCGTTGAGTGTACTACAGAAAATCAGAACCATTTATAGTAGAGAGTGTTATCGAAATTTTACTATTAGATGACTTTCAAGCTGAAGACGATGTAATAGTAATTTCTGAAGATTCCTATTATGCATGCATGACAAAAGTGTGTATAGGATCAGATATGAATGATGTCACATTACGAGAAGAGGTGGAGATGGATTTAGAGGAGGAATCTGCAACCAATGTTGCCCGTTTACCCACGAGAGGAAAGAGGAAGCGAAAACCTCGATCTGACACTGACTTCATGTTTTACTGATTTAGTGATAATAACTGTTAAATAACATGCTTATCTCTACAGTAACTTTTTAATTATCCACTGACGTTACAAACGCTTAATTATATATTGGTTATTCCAGAGACATGTAGATTAAAATTTAAAGGTCTCTGGTTAATTCTGAACGATTAACTTTTCTCTATGAAAAAGCCCACATCCTTACTACAACGCATACAACATGTATTTACTAATGTTGTATACAAAAATGGGTTTGGGAATGAATTAATGATTTTTTGGGATATTTGTAAAAAAAATATTAATTGGGATATTAGGGTAAAATTATAAGGATATGGGATATTGGGACAAAAACATAATGGGATATGGGATATTGATACCCCCCATAAACAAGCTTCTAGAATATATACATCATATTATATTTGTCCATAATAAATACCGTTGTGAATGTTAGATCTAGATCGTTTTTGGTGTCAATTTCCGTGTCTGTGTGGCGTTACTTTCAAACGCACAACTGATTAAAATTTTGGTTACATAAATTTGGAGACGGACGCGCGCGGCTCCGTACTTGACGCGGGTTTTTAAAAATAATACTTTATTCTCGTCGACCTTTCACAATACGTGGGGATCCGACTAACGAAGTATTGATTTGGCGTGGCCTTAAACAAATGTATGAGGTAAGCAAATCCTGCATTCGAATTAAGAATAGCCTTACAGATTTCTTCCCTATACAGCTTGGAGTTAAACAGGGAGATAACCCCAGCCCAAACCTGTTAAAGGTTTTCATCAATGACCATCCCAACTATCTGGAAAAATCTCTAGACCCTGTTAACATAAATGGGCGACCTATCCATTGTCTGATGTATGCCGATGATATCATTTTACTATCTACCACAGCTGCTGGTCTTCAGTCAAAACTTGATATTATGGGAAAATTTTGGGAAGATTGTGTCCTACTCTTAACACAAATAAAACAAAAATTGTGATTTGCAACAAAGCAGGCAGACATATCCGCCTCAAATTTAAATACAAAGAATATGATATAGAATGTGTACAACATTGTAAATATCTAGGTGTGAATTTTAGTGCTTCAGGTACAATCTCCTATGCTCAGAACGAATTATACAAAAAAGTTTTAAAAGCATATTTTAAACTTAAAAAAAGATTTATTATCTTTAAATCCTAGCTTAAAAACTAGTATACATGTTTTTGATTTTACTATTAAACATATTCTTCTTTATGGAAGTGAAATTTTGAGCTCATCTAATTCCTTTGTAGCAAAACTTAGATCTGAGATCCAGGTAACATTAGATAAAATTTATTTGAATTAACTTGTAAAAAGCTACATAGTAAATTTTGTAAATTTATCCTGAATGTGCACAAAAAAAACACAAATTTTGCAGCCTTATCTAAACTTGGTCGGTTTCCACTGTACTTCGACTTAGTCAAATCTATTTTGAATTATTGGCTTAGACTAGAAAATTTAGACTCATTTCGTTTATTACAAGATGCATACCAGCATTCAAAAACTTTATTTTCACAGTAGAAATCATCATGGTATGGCTCTCTCCAACAGATTTTAAAAACTATTCCTGGGTTTGCAAACCTAAATGATGGGAAAAATATTTCAAAAAATACCGTCATGAAAGTATTGAAAGAGACATGTATAAAAATTTGAAAGGATCAACTGATCAAGAATTCAGAAGGAAAGCTCCGCACCTATATAAAATTTAAGACTAATTATGGTTTCGAAAAATATCTAAATATTATAAGCAATTTTGAGCTTAGGAGAACAAAATTAAGGCTGTCATCTCACCATTTGCAGATTGTAATAGGACGATACCAGGGTACTTTTCCACTCCTTAGACTATGTCAGCAGTGTAACTCGAGTAATATTGAAGATGGATTCATTTTCTCTTTTATTTCACAAAATATACCGAAGACGTACAACACTTATATCACATTATGTCGGAATCATGTCCTAATTTTATTAACTTAAATTTCCAAGAGAAATTACTATGGCTGCTGTCTTGTGAGAACTCTACTGTGTTAAAAGAGTTGTGTATATTCCTGAATAAACACTGCAAATAGCAGATTTATATGACATTTTCACATAATTAGCAATTTTTGTTATTTATTTATTTATTTGTAAATTGACCAGATTCAATTTCTCTATTTATTTTGTTCCTCTGCTTCTGACACGGGGATGACTGCTGTTACTGCCTATCGCAATCAACAGTATATCCTAGAGCACCGTCCCTTGGTGTCTCCTGCAGATGAACAAATATCAACGTTTACAGATAATAATTTAAGTATGTTAAGTATGTTCAAATTTTTTATGATTTTGTTATATGATTTACTTGTTCATCTGCTTTTGACACGAGGAAGATTACTGTTGCAGCTATTACAACATTATATCCATAAGCATCGTCCCTTGGTGTCGCCTGAAGATGAACAAACTATATATACCTTAACCTTATAAATCTTAAATGATAATTGTGCTGATGTAAACACCAAATGCACTGCTATACATAGAAATAATAAAGGGAAAAAATATTCAAATGTACTTATAATGTATTTTTATTATTAAATAAATGTTATTTTCATATGTCTGTTATAATATCTGTCACATTATATGCTGTACAATGTCTCATGTTTGTTGCTTATATTGTCATATCTATTTATAATTGTTAATTGTAAATGTCCCCTGTGGGACCATGATTTGAATAATAAAATATTTGATTTGATTTGATTTGATTTGTACTTGTTTTAGCTTATTTCTTTATTTGAAAAACTTGCTTTAGGGAAATCATTGATAGCACTGCATGCAGTTATCCACTATCTGTTAAGTACATAATTGTCAAATATAAGAGTTCAAGGGAAAAGCCTGTGGGGTTGTTATAAAATTTTCATATGTTTAGCATTGAAACAACAAAAGAATGCATTATCCTTAATGCACCAGTAATAACAGCATTATACCAAGAATACGGACATTGAATACTTATGCAGAGATGACACTTTATGATTGTGTATTCAATCTCCATTTTTGGTCCTTCGTAATAATTAAAAACACAAGTACAGATACAAATCATGCACAAATAAAATCAATAGTCTACACAAATATTTACAAAGGTCAGTCGCTATAAATTATGAAATCACTCGCGGCACGAAATAAGTTCTGAACGGTCTGTGATGAGGTCGTCTGCTTTACATTAAATTATCATGAATTTATTATAATTGTCCTAATCCTTTTATCTATTGTAATTAATGAGTTTTAAATCTAACGATTCATTTAATCTCGGCTTGGGTCATTTAAATTCGTTTCGTTTTTATCTCGGGTGAAAAATGTTCAACACACTAACTTTCCGCTTGAACGATCAACGAAGGTGTTAATTGGCGGACACCATAAACATGTCATTTTAACTGTTATACAAACAAGTATGATTACTCGGCTTTTAACTCTTTTGAAAATGATTAGGTGACATAAGAAATACATCTGATTTGAATTTTTATCATTAGGTCTGCATCTTTCGAAAATTCTTACTTTCGAAGTTCGAGACATCGGGGTCAATTTACATTAATTTTACTTCGACGGGACTATAAAATTTACTCGACTTAACCGAGTATTCGAATCAACCGAGTTCGACTCATCAGAGGTAATTATGCATTGATCAAACGGGAATTTTACCGGGACCGAAATTACTTCGACTCATCCGAGTTTTCGACACAACCGAGTTCGACACAACGAGGTTCGACTGTATATATTTTTTTCTCTCCGTTTTTTTTATTGCTAATTTTTCTAATTACTTTTATTATTACCCACATTGGGGTTCAGGTGCTTCATATTGACACTTTGTTCATTGTAGCTTATTGATACCATGCTTGGTATAACTATATTTGAATGCATTATTATAATAAAGTACCTATCGCCAAACACTAGTATTAGTTGTCAATTAGCCTGTAGTGGTCGTCGTTGGTTCATGTCTGTCATACTAGTTTTTTGTAAATTGTTTGATTGGGCCGCTAATTTTCTCATTTGAATTGTGTGACATTTTTCATATCAGGGCCTTTCAATGCCGGCTATACGGTTTGGGTTTTTCTCATTGTTGAAGTATGGTGACCTCTAATTGCTTACTACCACTTCATTTTAACTCTAATGGATAATTGTCTCATTGGCAATCATACCACATCTCTTCATTTTTATATGTACACCTTACAATCATTCTATATACCCAGTCAGGATTCTACTTCGTCAAAATTATCTCCCCATTACGCCACCCATTTGTTTAATCGTGAAAATGGAAGCCATTGTAGGGATGACGTTTTGTCAATTTATCTCTTGAAAACCGATAAATTTATCCACATAGCATCATTACGATCCTTACATGACAGTTGTATTTTAAAAGACAAATGTATCTACTAGCTATTAAGCATCATTAAATGTACTTTAAGGCCTTTTGTCAACTTAAAACAATTTTCTGATCGGTTGTCAGGGGGAATTTTCGAAAGTTAAAAAAATACTAAAAAAATTCTAATTAAATATTTCGTGGAAGGGCAGACTAAATATTTTCAGAGGTTGAAGACTTATTACCCTACACACTTTTTTTCTTTTTTTTTCTTTCTTTCTTTACAAACCTGCTCGTGCATTTTCATTGTTATTCAACGCAAAATAATTATCTAAGAGACCTGGGACGATCTCATTTCACAAAGGATTTCTATTGTCTACTTATTGTACCTCGAACTTATTTACCCGGTGTAGGTCTTTAAGTTGAGGTTCAATTTACTAAAAGTTAATCGGGCATGACTAATTAGATACGCCCTCTTAAAATCAGGGGTCCGAATTAGGATTGGAAAACACAAAGCAAAATACTATAATTTACAATTTTAGAATTTTTGATTAAACGTGCTTTTGGTTGCTTTAATCTGAGACTACTATAACACAGAGATTGGTCACTATCGATTTATTGGATTATCTGAGTCTCCGGTATAGTTAGCTACGTTATTTTAACGTAGTTTCGTATTTAACCGTAGTTTCGTATTCGACCGTAGCAGACGACATAAATCATCACCTAATCACTGAGACTGCTATAAAAGTATCGGATATTATTATTTTCTTTTAAAATAAATTAAAAACAAAATTGAATTAATCAAAAAAGGAAAATAGTTTTATCTTTTAAATGTAGTTATCTCTATTAATATTTAAATTTTGTTTTAATCATTAATAATTTGTTAATAGTTTCATGTTGTTATTATGCGGCCACTCTTGAAAATGTGAATGTGATTAATCTTATCAATCTTACAGATACATTGTTTTGCTACACGTCCGTTAATTGTATCTAATATACAAATATTTTACCTGTAAAGACAGGTAGTCTCAAAAGCATGGGAGATGAATTTTGTTTCACAGCTGGGTGCCCAAGATACACGAGGCTCCGTTTATTGCAGTAAACTTTAAAGTTTTATTCTATACTTGTAAAGGTATGTTTCACTGCTGAGTGCCCAATATGCATGTTTATTGTAGTAAACCTTGTCAAATATCGTCGGTGCACTTGTGGTAGGATTCAGGAGGGTGTGGATGGGGTTTTATAGAATAGAGAATAAGAGGGAAAAAAGTATAGAATGGAGAAAAATGGACCGACAAATAAAGAATAGAGAAGAGAAAATACAGGTCACATTAAAACTAAAGTGCCAAAAATAAAAATAAGGAGATGTGGTATAAATTCAAATGAGAAGACTCTCCCCAGAGACCAAATAATACAGAAGTTAACTAAAGAACATCGTACGGCCTTTAACAATGACCAAAACCTATACCACATAGTGAGCTATATTAACATGGTCAAGATAGTACATTGTTGTGTCCAAATCTTGTGTTAAACGACAACATTTACCACGAAATGCTTAAACAGGAGTTATTGTCTAGAACCAAAGCAACAATTTTGAATTAAAATCCTTTTCAATTTGATCAATGAAAAGACTGGTGGTTCAGAATTGTCAAGTTTTCAATTTCTAAGCTACATGAGAGCGTCAGTGGCAAATATTTCTCGAAATGGGGTTCATTGCGTTTTTACAGAATCTTTATGACGTACACTATTCTCTGTATCCTAGTGATTGAAGCTATACTAAGTATCTCAAAACTCAATTTAATTTGTAATATTAGTTGCCAATTTCCAAATATAGCAACGCCTCAATTGAAGTTCCTTTTTTGGTGAAGTGTATTTCTGGGTGTACTAAATGTTGTTATATATAATTAAATATATAGTGTGGCTCCAGGTTTAATGACGAATCATAAGATATTCTAAATGAAGAAAGCTTCCAAATTGCATGACTAAATAATCAAAATATCTAACAAATTATCTCTTTGTTCACATAAATAGAACAGCATTTGTGTAAATTACGATAACATTTTTTTCAACACCAGAAATATTGACCCTCTTTCGTAAACCCAAACAAGGAATTTTGTGTTTCAATATAGAACCAGAAAGTTTTTTAAAATTTGATTGATTGTTGGTTGCTTAACGTCCAGTGGTTTGAAAATTTGAATATTGTCTATTGTTAAAAGTGTCGTATGTTTTAGTTATAACACTAGGCTCTTCGTATATTTTTTGTAACCCAAATAATCGAGCCACTTAGATGAAGAGTTGAGAACTGCTTTAACCACAGCAAATATAAATGTGCTTGTTGCCAGCATGATGCTTTATAGGTTCCCTATAACATTTTTCGTTTGGGTATCTGCTGACAGTTTTCCATGTGAAAATTCTGAGAAGCCAAAAAATTGCGGAATGTGTAAATAAATACGTAGCAATGTCAGATCTAAACAAGAATGTTAAATATGATAGCACATGATGATGTCACCCTTTCTGTAAATTCAACTTCGATTTACAACTGCTTGTCAATGGCGAATATTTCATGTACATGTACAGTCAGTCTGATTAGACCGAAATGAACACTTTACAACTTCTGTTTAAAGTTTGTTCTTATGTTGTGTCGTTACACCAATGTCCCATGCTAGTGTTTTTTATGTGCCTGTCTCAAGTCAGGAGCCTGTATTTCAGTGGTTGCCGTTGGTTGATGTCGGTCATATTTGATTTTTGTAAATTGCTTTGTTAATGTAGACTCTTCGTTTTCTCTACTGAATTGTTTTATATTTTTCATGTCGGGGAATTTTGAAGCACAGTATAAGTTTTCTCATTGTTGAAGGTAATTACATGTACGGTGGATTCAATAGCTTACATCCACATCATTGAACTTAATTTAACTTAAGTAGTTGTCTGATTGGCGATCATTATTAAAATCAAAATCTCCTTATTTTTATTAGTATTGCTACAAGTGGCTATTCCTTTATTATATCAAATTTCATGCTTCTGTTCCCTTTTATTATAATGGTACTTCGCCATTCTTCCAATGCGTGATTTCTTTCTGGGAGGATTCTTAATCCTACAATAAAGAATATATTATGAATAAAAAAATAACTTTTATCAAGTTTATAGCATAGGCAAATCAGTATTTGTAAAGACAGTAATCTGAGATAAGGCTCAGCAGTAATTGAACAATCATGTCAGTATTTATCAAAACATTTAAACTGACAAAGAAAGCAGACCAAGGTGCATGTACTTAGAATATCATGTTTGGGTCTAGTATTTAAAAAATATATATATGTCTATAACTCTTTATGTAGACATGGCTACAAACTTTCATTGCATACATTTATTATTGTCACATGTATAGACTGAATATATATATTATCAACGGAACAAAATATAAGTCTGAATTTCTTAAATCAACAATACAAATTGACCTATCACTCAGTATCAGACCTCATGTTGTGTGTATGCACCTTGTCACGTGTGATTCTCAGTTCTGCATCGGAGTTGTAACACTGATACAGAAAAATGATATTTCATATAATTACAAATTTTACATCATTACACAGGTTTATTATTAAGGCTTGCAAATGAAATGTCCGGAAAACAGATTGTTCATCTGAATGTAAGTTATGGGTGAGTTGCTCATTGACCCGATCCCACGGACTGGTAATAACTCGAGGTTACCTTCCGGTTTGGACAGTAAATTCAAGTCCATAACTGCACTTATTTTATTTAAAGTGCTTATAAACAAACATTTAGGATTATTTCAAATCTTTAATTCACACTTACCGAAACATAAAACTCTTTATACATCCACATTTGCTAATTATTAAATCCTCTTCCACTGTCAAAGATGGCGGATCGTGTCCTTGTTGTCAAACACTTCGGGTCACGTGCCGAGTCACGTGATCGACGACTTAGAATTAATTACTATTTGACTGGTCAGTACGGAAGTGACCAATCTCTGTGTTATAGTAGTCTCAGCTTTAATATCTCCGGTCAATAATCATACGGTATTTTAGTGGAAATACTAACCTGTCTCGAACCGGTAGATGTTGGCTGCAATAAGAATTTGTTTACAAAATAGTTCATATATCTCATTTACTTATAGTGGCCGTTATCGATTGGAAATTCATGACGTTTTATTTTGACATTCGTCTACCGTGGAAGAAAAAAGGAAGGAGGGCTAATAGCTTAACTTACGACTTTGACCATGGTTCAACTGTATTCTATTACGGCATACGTTTTACCTCAATCGAACGCTCTGCCTTATTGTAAAAGTGCCACTCTAAAATTGTAATCATTTGATTCAGGTTGATCCACTCGTCGTGAATATGCATGATATATTTGCCACTGGACATTAATGGAGCAGTTAATTTATCAGCTGCATTTAGTGATTTATAATCAATTGTCTTCAGTTGATAATTGTCTCTAACAGTTTTCCTAATTTTATATATTTCAATTTTATTTACAATTGCATTTTTAAGCGTAAATCTTAGCATTTCTTCCATCATTTTTCTCTTTGCATTAAATCTTTTGTTTAACACTAAAAAACGGAAGTACACATCAGGGGTTACATTGTGTCCTTTCCAGCAAAACTAATAGGAGAGGGGATTAGAACAGAAAAACAATCTTCATTGAGTGGCAATAACTCTTATATTGAAGCGTACATATTTATATCTCAGACTGGTATAATAGTTGACATAAAACAAAAATGGATAAAAAATTGTTGACATTAATTTATACAAGGATTCAACTTATTTTGAGCGTTTCATTAATTTTTAATTTTTTAATTATTAATTGTCTTGCTAATCAGTTTTGTAATTTTTTTCATCTACAATTGTCCTGGCAAAGTGGCAAAAATGTGTTAAAATCAGCCATGCGACTTATTTGAAAAGAACGTCCGGTCAGAATGGGGACGTTAAATCCGATGCCTCGTGTAAAGAGAGTGCCACGTTCTTTGCACGTTAAGAACCCTGCAACAACTCTTTGACTTCTTTTGAAAGTTATGCGCACTAATTTGAAAGACGTGCGCACCAGTTTCAAAAATTCATGCGCACGAGTTTATAAGTCGTGCGCACCAATTTTAAAGTCGTGCACACGAGTTTTATAGTAGTGCGCACGAGTTTCAAAGTGGTGCGCACCAGATTAAATATCCGTCAAACGGAATATTTGTATTTACGTGGAACTTAAGGGGCTCCGTAGTAATGCATACTACTGTTCGCCTTGATTTTGATGAGAATAAAAGAATAGAGTTCCAATGCCCCCCGCATTCAGTCACATATTGTATCTGTCCATGGTCAATACCAAGTTTTATAAATACCTGGCAAGAATTGTACATGTGGGAACACTTACAAAATTCTGTAAAATTTGATTTCCAAGAGACATATCTCTTTTAAAAATAGTTGATCAACACAGATATAAATTTTATAAAAAAATCTTGCAAAGATTTAAACATAAAGACAAAGAAAAATGTTTTTTTTTTTTGGTATGGACATTAAGTATTCTGTATGATTGTTTTACGGGTGTCAGAATAATCTAAATCAACTCCGAGACTTTTTAAAAAATTATCAAATATCTTTCATGGTTACCGCGAATCAATTGCATTAAAGATTCTTTGGTTGTTTTTTCGTTTTTGTGTGTGTTTTTTTTGGGGAGGGGTTCTTGTAGCTTCAAGATTTACAAGAGCATCATATAAATTATCTGCAGTTCTGGCTGTGGCATTATCTGTGGCAATTTCTTCAGCTTTCGCTGTAGCATCGCCTGCATCTATTTCTCCATATCGTCAGGCTCATTATCCTTTTTTAAGTTCATGTTCCTCTACTGCTCATACAGGAGAAGTTGGCTCCTGATCCTCGTCAAGAGAAAGAGGTTGAATTATTTCATCAGCCATACGACATACACCAGACAGCAGATATCCAGAAAGCCGGAACACCAAAAAAAAAAAAAAGAAATTGTGGTAGGCTCAACACACTCATTGCAGAATACCGAGTTTCCGTTTAACATTTAATTGGCGAATTGAAATGTTACAAAGTTATTGTAACTTGTTGAAGGCTTCCTCGTCACACACTTAAAACCATAGTTAAAGTTTGTGGTAGTCATTGTTTTGTTAATCGCCGAAAACAACTTTTCAAGTAATACTATAATGACTAAAGAACAATGTTTACAATAATTTTATCATTTTGAGATCGCCCCCGTCATTAAAACTGTCTAACTCTGACTCGTATTCGGAGTCGTACATTTATTGTAAAGCTCTATTAGTTACACAGTTTGCTAGGGACCTAATACGATATATATGAGGTCAGTAAATTCCATATGGGGTGAGAGCTATGGTCACTAGCACACTGTGTAACGAATTTATCTTACCGACTATCTTAACATGTGGCATTTAGACTAGTGGCCTATCAAAGTGATCAAGTCTTCAATATCAAGAACCTACTTCTATAGGTCTATACAAAAACAAATGCCAACAATAACAACTTGTTAGCTTTTAATGTGTTTTATGGGTTTATCAATCGTTCGTCATCAATTTCTTCATCTGTTGTCCAGATGAAACGTTTCAGATTTTTCTCAACGCCGTATTGTTTTTATAAAGGGACGTAACACCACTACTAACCGTCTATTAAAATAAACCACTCCTACTAACCCCATATGAAATATACAGGGTCTCTACGCGGTCGCTTTTAACCAATCATATTCCTAGAAATGTATAGGAGGTAAGATAAAAGTTGATACAGTAAACAAATTATAAAGATGACTATTTTCTAGAGAAAAAAGACTTGCAATACATATACGGTTACAATTATTCGAAATGCATTTTCCATAGCCTAGGGTACCAGTGGTGTTCCATATTTCATTTCTCGAAGACTACACAAACTAGATAAAAAAAAAAATAGGTAGCAGTTCCTGCTACTTGAAATGTCAGCGTTGTCAAGGATTTATATAGTCTAACTATACAAATCCTTGATCATTCGAATATTCAGAAGACCTAAAAACCCTCTTAGTGCGGAGCGAAATTTCAAAACACTGTCCAGAAACGGGACAATTTCAGTAAAAAATATTCAATCTTGTATAACAGCATATGTTACCTTGCATAATTGAAGAATTACAAAGATATAAAGCCAGTTCAAGATGTTTATTTTTCAAAACATAACGTTATTTCGATGACATTACATAACGTCATAATGGTGTTCACGTCACTTCCTAAGGAAGTTTCGCGCTTTTCAATTAGCTAACATCAAGCACTTTGCAGTGGTTGGAAGAAAACGTTCAGTTTTTGCAACACAGCACTATATTTTACGAAATTTCAAGTCAGTTTTACATATATTCAGTTGGTTATTTCAAATCAAAGCAAATATTTTATTGGATAAAGCACATATAAAAATATCACATTGCGTAATCTAAGCATTGTTATGAACTTCAAAGGCTTGTCTCATATATTTACAAATTTGTTTGACATTAGCCAACTTATTTGGATTAATTAAATATATTACTGGTTTGATAACATCATCTTTAACCAAATTTTTGAAAATACTAAACTTCTCTCGAAGGTTTTTATGTAGGGGACATTATAAAAGGAAGTGCACACCATCTTCTGTTTTATCTCCGCACAATTTGCAGAATCTTTCAGTTGCTAAAGTTTTTGGTAAACTGTATCACCCCGTTTCAATAGCAAGTGAATGTGCACTTATTCTTATTTTTGTGAGAAGTGATCTCTCATATTTTGGTATATCAAATCGTAGGTAAGCTTTCAAGTCAAATGATGAGCAAGTTTTACTATAAAATCTGAGTTTACCAGTGCTGTGTTATTAGATTTAATATGCTCATGTTGATTTAATATTTTGTATTTATACAATTTTTTAGTGATTCTCCAAACGCAGTATATAATTATAACCTATACAATAAACATTTCTTTTGTTTTAATTGTTTTAATTTTTTAGTTGTGTTTTCTATGTAAAATCACCTGTATTTTCATAGCACGCTGATATTAAAATCTGAACTGAAAAAAATAATGACATTATTGTATAGGGGCCAGCTGAAGCCCTCCTATGAGTGCGGGATTTTCTTGCTGCGTTCAAGACCTATTGGTGGCCTTGGGCTGTTTTCTGCCCTTTGGTCTGGTTGTCTCTTTGGCACATTTCCCGTTTCCATTCTCTATTCAGATTTAAAGGATGTATTTGTCCCTAAAAATATCGTCACACCTTAAAAGCCCAACATTTTATTGGCTTAACTATGATGCAATTAACTTAAAGCCTTAATTTCTTAACAAAGACTTATTTAAGATTAATGGTATTTTAACTTTACACATACACACACGCATGCACAGTTTATATCCTTTTACATAAATAAAAATGTTTAAAGATCCCAATAATAATTATGTCAATGCTGTGAAATGTATAAATGATATAGATATATTATATATATACTAGTTTATATATGAGGTCACAAAATAGTGGTTTCAATTCCCGCCGAGAGGAGCACAAAAATTTGCTACCGCTAAGATCTAAGGGGACGCTCATTTGATATTCTTGGTTGTTGTTTACACACAAACAATAAATTTCAATCTAGTGTATAATTTGTACAGATTTTTTAAAAGTTATCAGTATTTTGCAATACTCTAATAATAATTGAATAAAACAATGAAGCACACTGTATTTGATTAAGCTTTTCACTGTCATATTTGCACGAACATAATGATATATATATATAGCCTTATACATTATACTGATGCAAAAGTTTTCAGATTTAAGAACCACAAGGTGTTACACAGTTTAATTACCATGTGGTTTTAAGCAAAGAGCATGTTCCAGCCACTTTTCATTATGTAGTTGATATATATATATATTTTTTTTCTCCGTTTTTTTTTATTGCTAATTTTTTCTAATTACTTTTATTATTACCCACATTGGGGTTCAGGTGCTTCATATTGACACTTTGTTCATTGTAGCTTATTGATACCATGCTTGGTATAACTATATTTGAATGCATTATTATAATAAAGTACCTATCGCCAAACACTAGTATTAGTTGTCAATTAGCCTGTAGTGGTCGTCGTTGGTTCATGTCTGTCATACTAGTTTTTTTGTAAATTGTTTGATTGGGCCGTTAATTTTCTCATTTGAATTGTTTGACATTTTTCATATCAGGGCCTTTCAATGCCGGCTATACGGTTTGGGTTTTTCTCATTGTTGAAGTATGGTGACCTCTAATTGCTTACTACCACTTCATTTTAACTCTAATGGATAATTGTCTCATTGGCAATCATACCACATCTCTTCATTTTTATATGTACACCTTACAATCATTCTATATACCCAGTCAGGATTCTACTTCGTCAAAATTATCTCCCCATTACGCCTCCTAATTTGTTTAATCGTGAAAATAGAAGCCATTGTAGGGATGACTCGCTGTCAATTTAGCTCTTGAAAAACGATAACTTTATCCACATAGCATCATTACGATCCTATTATGCCAGTTGTATTTTAAAAGACAAATGTATCTACTGGCTATAAAGCATCATTAAATGTACTTTAAGGCCTTTTGTCAATTAAAAACAATTTTCTGATCGGTTGTCAGGGGGAATTTTCGAAAGTTAAAAAAATACTAAAAAAAATAATCTAATTAAATATTTCGTGGAAGGGCAGAATAAATATTTTCAGAGGTTGAAGACTTATTACCCTACACACTTTTTTTTTTTTTTTTCTTTCTTTCTTTATTTTATTTTTTTTTGAAGTTGTGCACTTTTAAGATCCACTTGTAAAGTCTGTCGTCAAGTACTTTTAGTAAAAAATTCTTATTTAAACACACCTACTCTGTTATTATGACTCATTCGAAAGGTATTTCACTTGACCCATATATTTCATTTTTAGTACTGTGAAATTTTAATGTTATTATATCAATCTGTAGCCTAAATATATAAGAATGATAGAATCTGAAGCGAGATGATGTATCAAATATGTTTGCTTTATACGTTTTCAAGACAAAACAGTCAACTCAAACACGCCTGAACATAAAAAGGTGTACTCTACTTTCTCTTTTGGATAAGATTAGGATTTTTTTCACAAAAAAAAACTGTCACCGGGGGGAGAGATGCAAATTAATGCTTTAAAAAGATCATTCTTTTATCTTTCTGTGGATTTTTTATTTTTCGGTGGAATTTATGCTTATACACAAAAAAGATCAACATGTATTTGTACCTACCACAATCGACTGTTTTGTGAAAATTTGTCTTTAATTTAAAAGTTTACAAATATCTCGAAGTACCATACTATAATTTAAGTAAAACACGTATATAAGATGCAAAAAATCCTAAATTATGCACCTACACTAAACTTCTAAAGCCCATATGATCAGATGTAAACAATTCAAATATACCAACTTGGCCTTTTTAACCTTCTCTAATAAAGAGTTTCATTTCTTTTATTTAATTTCAACAGGATATCAGCCTGTACCAAAATTATATAATCAGATAATGATCTTTTACCTATAATATATGAGAAATAGACACATTCAAGTAAGCGTAACGTTGATCACTGGTCCAAAAAATGAGGTAAATTCAAAGGAACCCATTTTTGACAATGAATTATTTGTGTGTTCATTCGTACAGTTAATCTTGTACTTTATGCAATTAAAAAAAAATCAATTCTCAGCAGACGTGGTTGTGTATGTTTTCATTCCCATACTTAAATAGACGTGTGCGTGTATCTTTGACATCCCCATTCTTAAGTAGACGTGTACGTGTATCTTTGACATCCCAATACTGGACCAAAATCACCATTCGATAGTCCCAAGTATGGACAGTGCATTACTTGTAAATTTTACCCCATACACCTTCCAAATCCATCTCCTCATGCTCCATGTACAGAACAGAAGCTAACAGGGCGGTGGGGTAGGGGATGGGGAAAATCGCATTGTAAAATTTTTGTTTCGGTCATAAATTCTAAGGCAAAGTTGTGATATGGTCCATTCGAAAAGGGTCAGTTAATAGTTCTTCATGTTGGTAAAGACGGAAAGTTAAATCCATTGGGATTATGTTAGTTGCATAATACAGGTCATTCAGTGAAATATTATAAGAGTCTATAGAAAACAACCTTCAAGCAAATTTAGTACATATCGGACAGTCTAATCAGGAGATAAAAAAACTACACAGTTTCTAAATGGTAACTGAACCATGAAAATAAGGTCAAGGACAACGGACATATTTCAGACGAAATCCTCGTGTCAGAAGACATAGATATATATTAAAGCTCATCCACCCTCTCAAATACGAAGATTTATACAAAAGTAACGCAACCGCCGGATTAGCATCCCTATATCTTGCATCAGGTAACATTCGTTGCAGACTAGACAAAAACAAGGATCTGGCGAATTCATATAATTAATTTTAAGTGTATTAACTTAACCCCAATGCATGCACTGTATCAACGGTTGGAAGTACGAAATATTTCCGATGTTACTGAATGGATTGTTGAAAATTTATGACGAAGTACTGTCAACTGCGGAGCTAAGACTTTGAATTAAAGAAACATTTCTGACATTCTTTACATAACATTATAAATATTGTAGGAGTAATCTACATAATCGTATTAAGGTAATCTATGTACAACAACATAGTTTCAACATTTTATATTCAAACTATTTTTTTAATCTCTAACGAATAACAAAATGAGTGAAATATAATTATTGTAGCAACATGTTTTATGATTATTTTATTTATTTGGTATAAATAGACTGTTTTGTTTATATGACGTGTCATATTTTGGAAAAGACTTTAAGGTAAATAATTGTTTATTTCTGTAGTGCAGGGGAAAAATCAAATATAATGTGGAAAAATAATGCAGGAGTCACTTTAAAACATGATTAATACTGAGTTCGAGTTGTTTTCACTTTTTTTTTTTTGTGTCCAAAGATATTTAAAATAAACAGAGACTAGTGACTCACAAGGGTCCACATATTATTTTCACTTTCCCCTATTTTTAAGATGAGTATCACGACGATAGAAGACTGCATGGACCAGTCATAGCATTGATAAAGGGACCACTCCGGCATCGCTTACATGCATTCTCTACAGAATTTTGATATTGCGTACATGATATCTATCAAAAAGTCTGGAATCATAGCTTTTAATGTTGGTTTCATTATTTTGATATGGGTTAAATTAGTGACTTTTGTAAATAATTTTATTATTGATTCAATTTATTTTTCTCGTGAGATGAGTAAAATTTGCGTTTCAATTATATGAATTTGTACCACTTGTTTTATTTGTTTGCTTGTTTGTTTTTATAACTTAGTTCATTAAGTAGATACTATTCGCCTTATGGCGTTTTTATAACTTAGTTCATGAAGTAGATACCATTCGCCTTATGGCGTTTTTATAACTTAGTTCATGAAGAAGATACCATTTGCCTTATGGCGTTTTTATAACTTAGTTCATGAAGTAGATACCATTCGCCTTATGGCGTTTTATAACTTAGTTCATGAAGTAGATACCATTCGCCTTATTGCCTTTGTAGGAACCAACAGATTTTCATGCACGGAAATATCTTAAGGATGCACGCTGCCTAAATTTAAGATAACAATTTCATGAAAGAAATCTTTTTGATAGGAATTGTTTAATATATCAAATTATGACACAACAAAGATGGGTCGGTGTGGTTATATTTTTAGATACAAATATATGAAAAGGGGCATGTTATCTGGACTTATTATTTCGAACAGCCGGGATATTATATACAGATAAATAATCTAGAGCGGTAACTCGAGTAAGGCAATCGTTATATTTCACACGGCTACTGGCCAATAAAAACATTTATTTTTCGTTTTACTAGAATTATTCCCGTTTGGCTATATTTACTTCAAAATAACTTGCGAAAACAACAAACAATGTATCCTATTTGTCGTATTTAGTTTGATTTGCTCATTTTGTCTCTTTCCTTTTTCTAAAATATAATGTGGGAAGAGATAATTGATTATTTTCCGATACTAGGTGACTATTCTATAAGCTTGAACAAAATTATCTCCGATGTTGCTACAGCCAGCTATATAGGATTTTGCTTTTTTGCTTTTAATAGAATTATATCTATGGGGAAAGCAATGTCATGCGCAATCAAAATGTGTGATGGTTGAAGAATTGTTATGCAATAAAGAAGTCGTCTGCCCTTTTTCGAATTAAGATTTTGATCTTCTTACAAAATTTGTTTAGTTTAAACGTTATCAATAATTCAAAGTAAATGGGATCAATTATATTCAAAGTAATATAAAAAAAAAATTGTTCGATTGGCATGCAATTGTGGATTTGCATAGCGCGTGCGTATACGCAATTACTGAAATAAAAAATAAAACTTCATAAATGTGGTGCGTCCGAAGCGCTCTGATTTCTAGATTAACCTTCATCAGGAACTCTTACAACAAAAAAAAATGAAAGCCAAGACGGTATAAATACTTGAGAAACTAAATAAATAAAGGGCATTAAAAGAATGGAAGCCAGTTGAAATTCCGAAATCAGTTGCTTAATGACTTTTTCACCTAGACTCAATTAATTAGTTACTGTACACTACAGAAAATATCATTGGTAAAGCACTGTTAACAATCAAAGAAAAGTTTAACTTTATACAGGAAATATGCCAAAATAAAAGCAAAGGCGAATGTAAGTCACTATAGCGCCACAACAGGACAGTAGCGCGGTTTATCTGTGAATCGAAACTATTGGTAACCTTAAGTTTATTAGGAAATAATAAGTTTTGAGGGCTTTATAAATAATTTAACCACGTAATGTGAGGGAAGCCAAACTTTCAACAGAAAAATATTAGTATTCGATATTGTCTATAGATGGGAATCACACTAAAAACGCAATCGACATGACAAAATATTATATTCATATATAACAAGTGTGGACACAGATCAGTGTGGATAGTATGGTTGGATATGTGACAGTGTGTTCTGACAAAAATAGTTTTCTATGTGTTTTTTTCATAGAATGACAGTCATCTTGGATATCAGACCTGTACCAAACACCAAAAAATAGCAGTGTCGTTTATTCAATATTTGGTTTTAATGTTCAAGTCTGTCATGGAGGAGACACTATTTGTATGGATTACCAAATGATTCTGTTAAAATTTGTTCCACATCTTTCCTTTTGGTTAGCAGCAAAACTCAAAATTAGGAGAGGAACACATTAGGTGCATTATGGCATGGCAGGGGCGGATCCAGCCATTTTTAAAAGGGGGGTTCCCAACCCAGGATAAAGGGGGTCCAACTATATGTCCCCATTCAAATGCATTGATCGTCAAGAAAAAGGGGGGTTCCTACCCCCGGACCCCCCCCCCCCCTCTGGATCCGCCACTGCATGATGTGATTTCAATATGTGAGATGGTTTCTGAGAACCTGCATACATGTACTTTTTGTATGGTTCTATTATGTTCCATTGTGGTGGTCATTTCTTACGTGGGTTTGTCCACAAAAAACTGTAAATTAGTTAAGGATATCCAAGTATCATTAATGAAAGATTTTGTTTAAATGTTCGAAATTGTTTCTTAGAAGATGTCTAATAGTTCTAAGTGATGAAAATACCTAGAAGAGCTAGAAAGGACACTTCTGTGTTATTCTAATTCTTTCTTTAAAAATGTCTTCTCCCTAGACTCCAAGGTCTGATTAAAGTAATATAAAAGAAAATTTTACCAGTATGAAAATAATATTAATAACACAGTAAATCCAACTAATTTGTTTATGATTCTGAATTTCTGGAAATAAATTATGACAAATAGTGTAGACTTAAAAAATATGAACTATGATTCTTTAGAATTTGAAATGAAAAGGTATTGGAAAATTATTCTTGTTTCAAGGTTTTTGTTATGTGGATAAAAATATAAGTGAAACCTGAAGGATGCAGTTTTGTTGTGGTATAAAAAATGAACAGTGCTGTAATTAACATTTACACAAATTAAGAAATTAACAAATAAATGATAAACGTTGATAATGAAGGATTATTTTAGAAATCGACTAGGCCTTGTTGAGTTTTGTCATTTTTCTTATATGAAAAACACACATGCATAAATGAATAACCATTTGTACTCAGGACTCTTCAGTAGGCTCTTCAGATGTTTAAAAAAGTATTACAAAACCATATACAAATGTAGCATCATATTGCTAGTATCATTGTTTGGTAAATTTGAATGTGTGTGTTTTTTTTTATTTGGCTATCTGGACGAAAAATGTTTGGTTCAAATGTAAATAAAGTGCTTTAATCTACCTTTTACATCTTATGTTGTATGGATGCTGCTCCAATAAATCCTTGTGCTGACAGTTTCAATCATCTTACCTTACAGTGCATATGTACACATAGATGTGAGTTGTCTGTTTACAAATCTTTTATTTCACAAAGAATGTATTTGCATAACAATGAACTGAGCTCAAATGCAAAGCACTTTAATAATACAATTAGACCCAAAGCTCAATCCAGTGATATACTAAGTTATATCGGCCCTTCATGAACACCGGCCCTTCAAACCCACCGCTAACAAACATGCCAAACTACATAGATCAGAAGTCCTGAAAAAGACATGTCAATTAGTTCTATTATATGTACCCTAGTTAAAACTTCAATACCCTTCCCTTTTCACGAATGTGACTTACCGAATTAGACTATTTACCGGATTTGTAATAACATAAGCAACACGACGGGTGCCACATGTGGAGCAGGATCTGCTTACCCTTCCGAGCACCTGAGATCACCCCAGTTTTGGTGGGGTTCGTGTTGTAGTCTTTAGTTTTCTATGTTGTGTCATCTGTACTATTATTTGTCTGTTTGTCTTTTTATTTTTGGCCATGGCGTTGTCAGTTTGTTTTCGATCTATGAGTTTGACTGTCCCTCTGGTATCTTTCGTCCTCTTTTATACAAAGTTGTGTTAAAAATAGTCAGTACCAGCAAGAAGTTGTCGCATCATTCACAGATAAATTTATGCTGAGTACCCCTCTTTTTGAAAAAAGAACACACTTCCACCTTTTCATTGTAAACAGGTGAACAAACATTCAAAACTATAATATATTTTCAGTGTCTATTACCGGTAATATGAATTTCATGATATTGTTAAAAGTTTTATAAAAAATATCTATGATCGATTATTTGAAGAAAAAATCTTCATATACATAAGATGTAAAAAAACATGTAAATGAAATAACAACTTTTATGTTGTTATTGTCTAGAGACAATATGAAATCTATAAAATTCCAACAAAATCAAAAAATCAAATCAGGATTTTGATACAAATATGGTCGGAAATTAATAATATAACAATTATAGCCTATTGATGACGTAGATCAGACGTATAATATTATTATTGTAACTTGTAAGATCCTCTATGATAGATAATTTAGCTGATCTGTAATATTCAATCTTCATGCCTTATATATCATGTACTGTGTTACGACGCTAGATAAAACTGACGAGGAAAGGTAACATCCGGCCACCGAAAGCTTGATTTTTTTCGAGCCTAGGTGGTCGAGTGGTCTAGCGCGCCGGGCATAGTGCAAGGCGATTTGGTGCCACGATATCTCAGTAGATTTGTTTGATTCCCGGCCAGGGAAGAACAAAAATTTGCTTCCGCAAATTTACAGAACTAACATTGTTTAGACGAATTATATATACAGAATGTGTTTTCAGCCTTGTATCACCATCACTGGTGATCCGATGGATAAAATCTGTCGTGAGTTGTCACTGTTCAGACGTACTTATATATATATATTCATAAAATAAATAGTAAAATAAGTAAACAAGTTAACAGTTCCAGTTCAATCGATTTCATCCTTCCATTGGGACTCTTCAGGATAACTGATTCAGCGTCGTTATGGGCGACGTCGTTAAGGAGGCTTGTGACAATCCGGCATTGCAACAATGCCGGAACGTCACAAGCCTCCTTAACGACGTCGCCCATAACGACGCTAAATCAGTTATCCTGAAGAGTCCCAATGGAAGGATGAAATCGATTGAACTGGAACTGTTAACTTGTTTACTTATTTTACTATTTATTTTATGAATATATATATCTGCACATGTGAAAATTATTTTTTTACGCCTATATATATATATATATATATTTGGAAATTGTTGTTTGTGCTGTATTTAGACCCTCTACCAAGAAATTTGTTTTACATGCACACGTATAAAAATTGCGGTTTTTATCCAACGCAATCATAGGTTTGAACGTTCTTTTCAATTTAGACTTTTTTTTTTTCGTTTGGGCTTGTATTATATTTTTCTTCGGGTTTATATGATCCGTTCATCCTATTTCGACTCTTTAAAATTCAAGAGTCTATCCTAAATTCAGTAAATTATATGGCCTTCCAAATACCGTTTCGATCCCTAACATCACTGAAGAGACATTATTGTCGAAATCCGGATATGGTGTACAAATTTTTGCACCTCATGTTTGTGGTATACCATCTTTTCCACAAGTTTATTGTTTTCTGTTTGGTATTAAATTAATATTAAGATCCATTTCGTTAGATCTGGTGATCAATTTAGTTGGCAATCGCCAATGGCAGTCAGCAGGGTTTAAGAACTTCAGTTGTTCGACCTGTTAGTCAAATGCTTTTTGTTAAAATAGACTTTTTCACTTTTTTGGTCTTTTGGAAATTGTTGTTTGTGCTGTATTTAGACCCCTCTACCAAGAAATTTGTTTTACATGCACATGTATAAAAATTGCGGTTTTATCAACGCAATCATAGGTTTGAACGTTGTTTTAATTTAGACTTGTTTATGTTCTTACAAAATTTGTTTAGTTTAAACGTTATCAATAATTCAAAGTAAATGGGATCAATTATATTCAAAGTAATATAAAAAAAAAATTGTTCGATTGGCATGCAATTGTGGATTTGCATAGCGCGTGCGTATACGCAATTACTGAAATAAAAAATAAAACTTCATAAATGTGGTGCGTCCGAAGCGCTCTGATTTCTAGATTAACCTTCATCAGGAACTCTTACAACAAAAAAAAATGAAAGCCAAGACGGTATAAATACTTGAGAAACTAAATAAATAAAGGGCATTAAAGAATGGAAGCCAGTTGAAAAATTCCGAAGTCAGTTGCTTAATGACTTTTCACCTAGACTCAATTAATTAGTTACTGTACACTACAGAAAATATCATTGGTAAAGCACTCTTAACAATGAAAGAAAAGTTTAACTTTATACAGGAAATATGCCAAAATAAAAGCAAAGGCGAATGTAAGTCACCATAGCGCCACAACAGGACAGTAGCGCGGTTTATCTGTGAATCGAAACTATTGGTAACCTTAAGTTTATTTAGGAAATAATAAGTTTTGAGGGCTTTATAAATAATTTAACCACGTAATGTGAGGGAAGCCAAACTTTCAACAGAAAAATATTAGTATTCGATATTGTCTATAGATGGGAATCACACTAAAAACGCAATCGACATGACAAAATATTATATTCATATATAACAAGTGTGGACACAGATCAGTGTGGATAGTATGGTTGGATATGTGACAGTGTGTTCTGACAAAAATAGTTTTCTATGTGTTTTTTTCATAGAATGACAGTCATCTTGGATATCAGACCTGTACCAAACACCAAAAATAGCAGTGTCGTTTATTCGCTATTTGGTTTTAATGTTCAAGACTGTCATGGAGGATACACTATTTGTATGGATTACAAAATGATTCTGTTAAAATTTGTTCCACATCTTTCCTTTTGGTTAGCAGCAAAACTCAAAATTAGGAGAGGAACATATTAGGTGCATTATGGCATGGCAGGGCGGATCCAGCCATTTTAAAAGGGGTTCCCAACCCAGGACAAAGGGGTCCAACTATATGTCCCCATTCAAATGCATTGATCGTCAAGAAAAAGGGGTTCCTACCCCGGAACCCCCTCTGGATCCGCCACTGCATGATGTGATTTCAATATGTGAGATGGTTTCTGAGAACCTGCATACATGTACTTTTGTATGGTTCTATTAGGTTCCATTGTGGTGGTCATTTCTTACGTGGGTTTGTCCATATAATTTGTGTACTGTTTAATCCACACTCAAATAGATTTGTATGTTATGTATTGCTATTTATAGGCACTTATATATATATATATATCTGTCGTAGATCAGACGTACTTATAATATTATTATTGTAACTTGTAAGATCCTCTATGATAGATAATTTAGCTGATCTGTAATATTCAATCTTCATGCCTTATATATCATGTACTGTGTTACGACGCTAGATAAAAACTGACGAGGAAAGGTAACATCCGGCCACCGAAAGCTTGATTTTTTTCGAGCCTAGGTGGTCGAGTGGTCTAGCGCGCCGGGCATAGTGCAAGGCGATTTGGTGCCACGATATCTCAGTAGATTTGTTTGATTCCCGGCCAGGGAAGAACAAAAATTTGCTTCCGCAAATTTACAGAACTAACATTGTTTAGACGAATTATATATACAGAATGTGTTTTCAGCCTTGTATCACCATCACTGGTGATCCGATGGATAAAATCTGTCGTGAGTTGTCACTGTTCAGACGTACTTATATATATATATATATGTATTCATAAAATAAATAGAAATGGGTAAACAAGTTAACAGTTCAGTTCAATCGATTTCATCCTTCCATTGGGACTCTTCAGGATAACTGATTCAGCGTCGTTATGGGCGACGTCGTTAAGGAGGCTTGTGACAATCCGGCATTGCAACAATGCCGGAACGTCAAGCCTCCTTAACGACATCGCCCATAACAATGCCGGAACGTCACAAGTCTCCTTGACGTCGCCCATAACGATGCAACAATGCCGGAACGTCACAAGCCTCCTTAACGACGTCGCCCATAACGACGCTAAATCAGTTATCCTGAAGAGTCCCAATGGAAGGATGAAATCGATTGAACTGGAACTGTTAACTTGTTTACTTATTTTACTATTTATTTTATGAATATATATATCTGCACATGTGAAA
This sequence comes from Mytilus coruscus, assembly GCA_017311375.1. Lineage (NCBI taxonomy): Eukaryota > Metazoa > Mollusca > Bivalvia > Mytilida > Mytilidae > Mytilus > Mytilus coruscus. The sequence goes on from CM029595.1 coordinate 62,226,768, forward strand.
ATTATTTTTACGCCTATATATATATATTTTGGAAATTGTTGTTTGTGCTGTATTTAGACCCTCTACCAAGAAATTTATTTTACATGCACACGTATAAAAATTGCGGTTTTTATCCAACGCAATCATAGGTTTGAACGTTGTTTTCAATTTAGACTTTTTTTATATTTTTTCGTTTGGGCTTGTATTATATTTTCCTTCGGGTTTATATGATCCGTTCATCCTATTTCGACTCTTTAAAATTCAAGAGTCTATCCTAAATTCAGTAAATTATATGGCCTTCCAAATACCGTTTCGATCCCTAACATCACTGAAGAGACATTAATTGTCGAAATCCGGATATGGTGTACAAATTTTTGCACCTCATGTTTGTGGTATACCATCTTTTCCACAAGTTTATTGTTTTCTGTTTGGTATTAAATTAATATTAAGACCAAAAAGTGAAAAAGTATATTTTAACAAAACGCATATGACTAGCAGGTCGAACAACGGATGTTCTTAAACCCTGCTGACTGCCATTGGCGATTGCCAAATAAACGGATCACCAGATGTAACAAAATGGGTCTTAACTATTAATTTAATACAAAACAGAAAACAATAAACTTGCGGAAAAGATGGTATTCCGCAAACAAAAGGTGAAACAAACAAAAAATCTAGAGTAATACTCAGTACATGATATATTAGGCATGAAGATTTTGGATAAAGACTCGAGTATCTTATTCTTAATTTTAATACATCTGTTCAAGTAAAAAATAATTTTTGTAAATATCTTTCCCTCCAAGCATTTTAAAATTGTGAACTTCTGAATAAATTTTTTTTCGATAAAGGTTCAGTTCGGGGAGATATAGTTTGCGGCGGCGGCGGCTTTTTAATATTTTACGTTTATCTTGAAAACTACGATAGATTTAAAAAAAAGAATAGTACAATGAAATAGTCTGAATATGCTCTATAGTAAAGGTCCCATTTGGGCAATTTGGGCTCTTATGAGTTTTGTTGTTTTATTGCCTATTATCTTGATAACTTATTTATAGAGAAACCTTGTGACTTCAGGGGATATGCCGGTTATGGTCTCATTGATATTAAAACACACCTTCATTCAAATTTAGCTTCAGATGAAAAAACTCTGCCGGAAGAAGATGTTGAAACTTAGGATTTAAGTCTTAACAATTGAGGCGAGCGGAGCGAGGCGTAAAAAAAATGATTTTTTTCGAGTCAAAACTATTTTTTTTACTGTAGGGGGAAGTGTAGGCTGTGGGTCGAACCCTGAACAGTCGGGGTAAGTATGGACACAATATTCAAGCTTGATACAGCTCTGAATTTTGATTATGATTAAATACTTTACACAGTATATGTTTCTGACACAGAATGAATGTAGTCTAAGATCTTAAAAGTTGAAATTGGACATTTACCTACATGTATTATATGGTCCAATATCCAAAATATAAATATATGGTTAGATTCAGCATATCAAAGAACCCCAAGAATTCAATTTTGTTGAAATCAAACAAAGTTTAATTTGGACCCTTTGGATCTTAATGTGGACTAATTTGAAAACGGGGCTCAAAATAAAAAGTCTAAATACACGATTAGATTCAGCATATCAAAGAACCCAAATAATTCAGTTGTTGATGAAATCAAACAAAGATTAATTTTGGACCCTTTGGACCTTAATTTCGGACCAATCTAAAAACGGGGCTCAAAATCAAGATGCTAATTACACTGTTAGATTCAGAATATTAAAGAACCCCAAGAATTCAAGACTTTGAATTAAACCCGATTGAAATTGGTCATGAAATAAGCAATTTATACCGTATTAAAAAAGTATTGTTTTCGGCCCCTAATTCCTTAACGGTTGAGGCCATAAGCCCCAAAATAAATCCCAAACTTCCTTTTTTTGGTATGGAACCTTGTGGTACAATTTCAGAGAGATCCATACACTAATACACAGGTGACTGTCCTGAAACAAGAAAAATGCTTGTTTTTGGCCCCAAATTCCTAAACAGTTAACCCCAAAAATCAATCCCAAACTTCCTTTTGTAGTATGGAACCTTGTGGTACAATTTGATAGAGATCCATGCACTTATACTCAAGTAATCGTCTGGAAACCAATGTCTTCGGACGACGACGACATCGCCATACCATTATACGGCCGCAGATTTGTAGATATAAAAAATTGAATACCACCTTTCAATTCCAAAAATATTTCAACCCCCAACCCCCCTCCCTCCTTAATTTCCTCCTATCCTTTCTTTTTGGGGTTACAAATGACCGGTCCCTTACAGGAGTCATTACCTTTTCAATGTCCGATTTTTGCCAATTTTTGTGTCTTTTTTTACTTATATCTTGAGAAAAGTAATATTTAAAGAGAAACTTGAACAGCTAAAATGATCAGCAAGGCAAAATTTACAAAAAAAGAACATACTTGAAATTTATGCATCCACTTCTTATAGAAGAAACTGCATATAAAAAGGAAAGACATTTTAAATGGAAACAAACTATTTTGTTTGCTTTCCTTCTGAAACAAAAAATGTCTTTTTCAAGAAATTTGAAATCAAACATTTCAAAAAAATATGCCCCCCCCCCCCCTTTTCCCCCAAAAAAAATATGAATGGTCGGTACCTTAGCCATGTTTACAGTTCTTGAGCCTGGAAGTGTATGTATGAGCGGCTTCCCACGAAATCTTTTATGTTGCGGGTTACTGTCTAGTTGAAGCTGTAGAATAAATGCACGAAAACGTAATAAAAAGCTGTGCGCAAATGTAATGCACCGAGTTGAAGTACATCCCATATCTCCTCCATATCTCCTTTCATCCATACCGGGGCCGAGTAGTCTAAGTAGTCGAACTACTGTATCACTTGCCTGTCAACACTTAGGTTTTGAGTTCGAATCCAGAACAAAAAATCAGGTAAGCTCAATTCCAATCTTAATTGACTATAATTGTAAGTTTTCCTACCGAAGGTCGGTGGTTCTCTCCGGGCACTACGGCTTCCTCCACCAATATAAAGTGACCGCCTTGAAATAGCACGATAGTGTTGAAAGTGGTGTTAAACACCAATTAATCAACCAATTAATCAATCATCCATACTGGTATACTTATGCATGAGAAAATTTTGTATAGCTATTGTTATGAAATACTTTTAAAAATGACTTTGATTTAATTGGTGTCTTTTGCAATAAAAGTTGTTTTTATCATATTTTCGCCGCAGCAGGGAAATTCTTTAACTAGCTCCTAGTTTTATAGATCTAAGGCTTCCTGCGAAATGTTTGAAACGTTGAATTTTGTTAAATTGTATTGCGCTGTCTCATTTTTTCTATAAATTGCACTTTCGGAAGCTGATACGAGACTGGAGCTGCTATATCAGAAACAGTAAACTGGCTTTCAAAAAAAAAAATGCAGAATATCCTCTGCTAGATCAAATATCTGAACTCCAGATACTCAATACACAGTCGAGGACCCATAATTTAATAACTTTAACCGTATGTTCATTATTTTAGACTCATCGATTAAACCTAAACTTTGCAATTCATATGTTGACAATTTTCCAACAATTACATAAGATGTGATTTTTTCATCTTTAAAACGATATACCAACGTGCCAATGTTTCTCTTTTAAAATCTCAACCATTTTGCAAACGAAAGCTACAGATTTGAGCCGGGTTTTAAGTAATTCCAGAGCAGCAGAACGGAATCAGTTATGACGTAAACAGTAATCGTTCTAATCGTAATCATATTTATTGACCATAACAACGGTGAAAGCACATCATATAAGGACGTTTTGACATCATATAATGAAGTAAACCGAACCACATCATATAGTTTCAAGCACATAATATAATGACACAACCCCATCATATAAAGATGTTTGACATAATATAAGGGAGAATGCACATCATATGAGGACATTTGCACATCATATAAGTATATTTGCACATCATATAAGATTATTTGCACATCATATAAGTACATTTGCACATCATATAAGTTTATGTAAAATTGAGAATGGAAATGGGGAATATGTCAAAGAGATAACAACCCGACCAAAGAGCAGACAACAGCCGAAGGCCACCAATGGGTCTTCAATGCAGCGAGAAAATCCCGCACCCGGAGGTGTGCACATCATATAAGGATATTTGCACATCATATAGGGATTTCTGCACAACATATAAGTATATTTGCACATCATATAAGTATATTTAGATATCATATAAGGATGTTTGCACATCATATAAAGATGTTTGCACATCATATAAGTATATTTGCACATCATATAAGGATATTTGCACATCAAATAAGGTGTTTGTACATCATATAATGACAAGTGCACATCATATAAAGATAAATGCACATCATTTAATGAAAATGGGCATAATAAGACAGTTTTGGCGTTCCATACGTTTGGTAGAGGGCTTCTACAAAAGACATTATTTTATTAATTTGAAATGCTTTTTTTTAAATTGGGATTAACTTTAAAAAGTTAAGACTGTTTTCATCTTTATTCATTTAGGCTATAGAAAACAATTTTCCATTATATATTCATGCTCCATGTGTTCTGTGTTGATTGTTTATCAATGTCAGGATCCAGTAAATTTCGGCAACAAACTCGAAAGTTAATTAGATGAATGAAATATTATTTGTCGATAATACGTTATAGATTCGTAATAAAAATGAAAACAAGTTGCTTTCTTTAAAAAAAGAAATGCAATCGTAAACCCAAATGCTTGTTTGGTATTAAATATTAGATAATTGTTTTTTTTTTAGATAAGAGTTAGTTTCTAGGCTTATGTTCAAATACAAATGTGAAGAAATTTAATCTATTAATGATTATTTGTGCTTAAAAAGAAATGCAATGCGTGAAACTTAATAGCTGTTTTATTGGAATTTGAGATATGTTCATGGTTATTTGAACAATGGCTTGATAATGTTCATTATTAAGATCCTTACACCTGCTCTGCAAGGTTTTTGTGATGCTTAGGGTAGTAAGCATTGGCAATTTTAAGTTGTGTGCTTTGTGCTCTTAAAAGTTTTAGATGACAAACCTCTTTTGTTAAAAACAAAAACCTTTTAAAACCTTTAACTTGATTTGAAGATTTTTTTGAATGTCCCTTTTATTTTGATGTTTTCTTATATTTTAAATTTGTGGGTCATGAAAAAGGCCTGCAAGTTTACACTACAAAATAAAGTTTCATATAACTTTTCAAAATTAAGAATCTCTTTCAAACATTCAGACACATACAATGTATCAATTTATATGCAAAGATATTACTTGAACAAATTTTGATTTTGAAACTTGAAGTTAATTGGGAAAGTGTTTAAGTAAGAAATTGGCTAAGATATTGAATTTTTAACTGGTTATGAAATCCTTTACTCTGACAGATTAATCATAATTAAGCAATAAACTTGTGTTCTAATAATCTTAAACTCTAGTGTCCATGGTATTACGATAATGTGCACTATAAAGTTCAAATTATTAACACTCGTCAATTAAAGTAAGGTTCAATTATATATTTACACTTATGATAAAATAGTATACATGTTTTAAGAAATAATGATCTTAAAGTAAATTGCCAAAAGAATTGAAGTTTTCAGGCTCATTAAAAGTTTATGAAATCTAAGCTTTAGATATAAATATGTACAAAACCATATTGAATTTTTCAATAATAATTTTGGGTTGAAAAACATTTAGATATCTGACATTCTGTATAGAGATTAATATGTTGGTATGAAGGAGCTTATTTATTTTACAAAATATGCACAAATGCAAGTACATAAAATACAACCTAAGCTTGAAATCATAAAAAATAAAAATCCTTGTTACTGCTATAAGCGACTATTTGATAGATTAAAAGGTTTAAGAAAAATTATTTAAGGAAAACAAAAGGAAGATTTTTTTTTTTTTTTTTTGGCGAGCTACCTTTTGATAAATTATTTATGGATTTAAAAATACAGTAAGTGGGAGACACCTTCAATGTCTCCCTCCTCTGGGTACGGTGGGGAGAAAAAGATTTTTATTGTTGCGAGCAACCATTTGATGAAATATAACTGGGTATAAGAAATTTTAAAGTAAGACAGGAGAAAGATTTTTACCGCGCGACCATTTGATGAATTAAAATGGATTTCAGATTATTGTATTAAGAAAGGCAGGAAAATGTATTAACTGCGAGTACTCTCAAATCGTACTTTCTTTTTATTCGACCTGTTGATACTATTTTTAATACTTTTTGTTATTTTATATTAATATGGATCTTGTCTGTATACCAGCTTTGATTATTTGGAATTTCTACTAATTTTCACTTCTTCATACTACATTTGTATGAACATCAAGATTATTCTCCTTTAATCTGTACAGGAAGTTTTATTGTTGATATTTACCCTTATGTATCTAGTGTTAAATTAGGTATTTATATTACAGACCTTTCTTGGTATTCCTAATTATTGGAAGATTTTATATAGACAGAAAAAGTATACCTAAAACGACAAAGTTATTTTTCATTTACCTGTATATATTATGAAAACCGGTTTTTCAAAAGTGATTATTTTCTAAGGGTTAAATATTTCGCGGTGATGTATTGCCATGGCTTTATTTGGACTTGTTTGTTTGCTTTTTGGCCTTGAATGTTTGTCCCTAATATTTTATTACTATGTATTTACTTTCAGGTATCACAGATCGAATTTATTCGTTCATAGTGTGTTAATTTACGTTTTGATTGAGTTAAGCCTTCCAATTGATGTTTTATCGTGTGTTTTCTATGTTGTGATGTTATACTATTGTTTCAGAAAAAGGGAGAAGGTTTGGTACCATTAAAACGTTTAATCCCGTTGCAAATGTTTGCACCTGTCCTAAGTCAGGAATCTGATGTACAGTAGTTGTCGTTTGTTTATGTAATTTATACGTGTTTCTCGTTTCTCGTTTTTTATATAGACTAGACCGTTGGTTTTACCGTTTGAATGGTTTTACACTAGTACTTTTGGGGCCCTTTATAGCTTGTTGTTCGGTGTGAGCCAAGGCTCCGTGTTGAAGGCCGTACATTGACCTATAATGGTTTACTTTTATAAATTGTTATTTGGATGGAGAGTTGTCTCATTGGCACTCACACCATATCTTCCTATATCTACTAAGAAAGGCAGAACAAATAGCAGATTTTATTTATTTAGTAAGGGTAAATCTCTTAGTTAATTTATCTTAAACCGGCGTTTTGCATTTGCGCCGATCTGCATTTTACTTGTGACGATTTTTCTTTCAATTGCACCAGTTTTATACGGGAGCATGACATATGTAAGGTATCCTAATGTATTGAACGACTGAAAAAAACATTTAAAAACGTAATTATAATAATCATTAACCTCGCAAGATCTTTCTATGATTTTTTTAGTATTTATATTGTCTTTCTATTTTGTCCAAATTAGATTACTAAAAAATCATTTGAATAGGCTATTGTCTTAAGTCTACATCTCACTCCATCTGCATGGACTTTCAATGTAGCCATTATGTCAACATATGGTAACAACAGGCGTCGCTCCATATAATTAAGATTCTCTCAGTATCAATTATAAATAATTTTATACTCACTTACTGTTTTGTAATCTAATTAATTAGTACAGCAACCGATTTGTTTTTGCAACGCAACTTTAACATCACAAAGAAACACTTACAACCCATACACCGTAGCTGTTATATAAGAAATCAGAGAAAGTTTAGTTTACACAGTTGTGAAAACAGTTGACCAGGAGCTTTTAATTAATTAGATAACGCGTTTACATCGGTACATTATCACAATGGTCACACAAAGCTCTGCTAATTGTGGTCAAAATTATAAAAATATAACATAAATAAAACAAACTTCAAAATTTCCTAAAACTATTTTACATGCATAAAACCTAAATATCAATAGCAAAGATCGGTAGATACGTCACTAATGAGTAATGAATATTCATTTATCAGTCACATGACCGCACCTTATGCAAACAAATCGGTAATAACAATGGCATCCATTCAAGATTTTATGAAAATAAATTTAACTGATGAAGATATTAATCGAGCAAAAATACATTTAAATGATTTGAAACTGTGGAAATATCCAACTGAAGAGATGGAATTAGTGCCGTGGTATTAAAACTTTGGAAAACGATCAGAACTTCTACAAAGGCGAGTGACCTGTTACGATACGCCTATTTCTTTTGTTGACATGTTTTACCTGAGCTACAAATAGTTTATCCTTTAATTAGATACAGTACAAAGGTAACAAAGAAACAGGCCGGTAACAACCGTTGCCGGATAGTTTTTCTGCACGAGTAGTCAGGTCAAGGTCCGAGGCGCTAGCCGAGAACCTTGACCTGACTACAAGTGCAGACAAACTATACGGCAGGTTGTTTCCGGCCTATTTTTTGTTACCTTTGTTTTGTATCTGACTTGTACGACGTTTCAGGAAGGAAGTAGTACATTTTGCATTTAGAAGAGGTAGCAAAACTAAACATATTAGAAACTTCAATTTCCATATACCAGTTAATGTAAGTTACAGTTTAAACACATTTTTTTCACTTCCCTTAAGCCGAGAATTTTTTTTCTAAAAAAAATTTCAAGAATTTAATAACTTTATAAAAAAAGAACCATTTCAAGGAAAAGATGAATGTTGTTTACATTTGAGACTTTTTAGAATGCAACTTCGCTAGTAAGTAATTCATAAAAAAAAATAAACAGAACTGATAATAAGTGAATGAAATGTTATGAAAAACTGGATTTTGTCTTATTATTTAGGCATATATTTTGGATTTTTTTTTAATAGTTCATACATATAGGTTGTTTTTTTTAAAATGTCTCTGATAGTGTTGATCAGGATTTAACACGTGTCACTATATGATCCAATCGCAGCTTACCGTTCAGAATTGATGACATTAATTGAATGATTTTTCTTCACGATTTGCTGCATATTTGAACATGTATTACATGGACACTTTTTATTTATAGGATCAATCGTGCATTGGTGAGTTGATAGGGATTTTATCTTTTGATTGGATTTGATTTTTTAAATATATTTCCTGTCTTTTTATTGAAATATAAACGTTGGTACCAGCATTTCTTTACTTTCAGCATTGTCCAGAATACTATTCATGTCCATATGTTGAAGGAAAAAAAACACTTACGGACCGACCATTTAGCTTCAAAGGGGTATCTTCTTTTCTGAGTAAGAACATTATTTATTTTTCAACGCTATCACCCAACTATTTTCATTTTTTTCGAAATTAGACGATTATATACGGTATACGGAAAATCGGGAATCAGAACATTATTTTGTCATCTGCTTGACCACAATATATTTTTCTCATAAAATTGGGTAACCTGAATAATCCAGTCCCTCCCGTGATCGACTCTCCCACTCGCGAGGGCCTGAATTCTTTATACAATAAAAACGCGTCACGAATCCAGGATTTTGATTGGTGCTCTCTGTGAGAGAGCCAATCAGCTAATAACTCAATGTTATCGAGATAGGTAAATCCCGAGCTAATTCCGAATGATTATTTGACGATTTTTATTGACAAGGCCTTCAGGCGTTAATGTAGCCATCGTAGAGCAGTGGAATATGACGACTGAATTATTCAGGTTAAAATTGGGTATCAAAATATTTTAGAAAAAGACATACCCCCTTTTTTTTAAGTTAAATGGTCAATCCCTTAGTGTACTGATATGAATAGTAATTTACTGGAATTGTTTGAAATATAGTTATTGATGCTAACGTAAATATTTAAATCAAAAGACAGGAAATATGTCGGTGAAACAAAAGTTCAAATCTAATTGAAATTTAAAGTGCCCATGAACTCTCTGATCATGCACGAGTGATTCTATTCATAAAAGTGTCCGTGTAACAACTAAAAGTGTCCGTGTATCATCTAAAAGTGTCCGTGTAACACCCGTTAATGTACTGTTTTTCTATAGCTCTGCTGGGGTTAAAGTCGTACATATCGGAAGGTGAACTTTGTCACCAGGCTTTGATTGGAAGTTGACATTAAATGACACACCTTTTTCATTGACACAGTGACAATTATGGAAATTATATATGCAATCACACACACAATTACTTGTTTACATTTACGCACGTGCGTGGTGTTTATAAAACTTAAACTTCTCGATAGGTAAAAGAAAAGAAAATTTCATTCATCTTAAATAAATAAAATAAATAATATAAAACTATGAACATAAGGAAAATAACTACTATTTTACCAGAGACATACATATATAGAGAGAAATACAAAGATGTGGTATGATCGACTGCCAATGAGACAACTCTAGATCTCTATCCAAAAAGTAAACAATTATATGTCAAAGTACGGACTTCAACACGGAGCCTTGGCTCACACTGAACAGCAAGCTATAAAGTGCGCTCAAATCATTTTTTTCTCTGGAGAAACATATAAAATACTCTTATTTATAACAGATTTAAAGATGTAGCCGATGTTAAGGTATAGCTATGGAACCGTAACTCTTATACTTGTGATATATTTTTGACAATATACGTATCATAGAGTCTGTGGTCCGCAAAGTGTCAAAAAAACAACATATAAGAGCTACGGTTGCCCAGCTAGCGGAATGGCACACCATATTGAATTCAGCGTCGATGGTGGTAAATGGTACGATACAAAAAAAAAGAAACCCTGCACTTCCCCCCGTTTTGGCCTAGAAACAATTTCCTAACAATTCGATTCTACAAAATGTCTACTATAGTCAAATATCGTAAAGGATTACCTTCAAGAAATTCACAGACAAAATAGGACACTGATTTGTCACATATGACTCATTTAACCTTAAAACGTCAAAAGTGGCAGTGTCTCCAATACCATGAACCTGGGAACAGTATATATAACATATGCACGAAAAACGAATAAGTATAACACAGCAGCACACGACAACCACTGAAATACAGGCTCCTGACTTGGGACAGGCACATACATTCAGAATGTGTTTAACATGTTAGCGGGATCCCAACCCTCCCCTAACCTGGGGCAGTGGTAGTAGTCGACAGATTGTAGATCCATGAAAGTGCATATGTATATAACAATATGTATTTAGAGTTATCTAGAATTGGTACATGCTAGGGCCTTTTATAGCCGACTATATAGTATGGGTTTTTCTCATTGTTAAAGGATGTACAGTTGCCTTTAATTACTTACATCCATTTCATTTGAACTTTGGTGGATAGTTGTCTTATTAACAATCATACCACTTCTCTTTATTTCTACGTACTCAATGTAAGATAATATTTTTTTGTTTAATAATGAATACTTCTGTCAGTATTTATTTTTGTACTTTTGAAAGAAACCCACATGTGCTTGTTACTCAAATAGTGTGCGTATTCTTAGAAAACAAATCACAGTGCTGAGTCTGTGTTCCTTATAATATAAAAGGAGTTTCGATTACGGTCTGACCTATGGACCTAGGCCTATCCTCATCAGGTATCCCTGGCCATAAGTTTTCGTTTTTATAATGTTAATAGAATTGATTATGGAAACAGGGAATCACGGTGTAAAAGAGACAACAACCAACAACCCGACCAAAGCCGGAGCCACTAATGGGTTCAACGCAACGAGAAAATCCCGCACCCGGAGGCGGGCTTCAGCTGACCCCTTAACAAAAATGTATACTAGTTCAACGAAATGGACTGCACACTTAACTCCGAAACATATAAATGAAACAAAATTAAAAGTCCGATTAGAATGGTTCAAATTTGATTTTTAAGTATGGGGACAAATTTGTTGATAAAGGTAATCGGACCAGAACTTTTTGAAATGAGAGTTATACTGGTTCAGTACCAGTTATTGTACGACTTTGCCCCCAGCAGAGCTATAGAAAAACAATACATTAACGGGTGTTACACGGACACTTTTTAGATGATACACGGACACTTTTTAGTTGTTACACGGACACTTTTTATGAATAGAATCACTCGTGCATGATCAGTGAGTTCATGGGCACTTTAAATTTCAATTAGATTTGAACTTTTTGTTTCACCGACATATTTCTTGTCTTTTTCATTAAAATATTTACGTTGGCATCAATAACTATATTTTTTTCAAACAATTCCAGTATATTACTATTCATATCAGTACACTAAGGGATTGACCATTTAACTTCAAAAGGGGAGTTATGTTTTTTCCTAAAAAATATTCTGATCCCCAATTTTATTAGACAAAAATATATTGTGGTCAATCAGATGACAAAATAATGTTCTGATTCCTGATTTTCCGACTACCGTATATAATAGTGCTAATTTCGAAAAAAAATATGTGGGTGATAGCGTTGATAAACTAAATCATTTTCTTACTCAGAAAAAAACATACCCCCCTTTTGAAGCTAAATGGTCGGTCCGTAAATGTATTTTTTTTTTCAATATATGGACATGAATAGTATTCTGGACAATGCTGAAAGTAAAGAAATGCTGGTACCGACGTTTATATTTCAATAAAAAAGACAGGAAATATATATAAAAAATCAAATCTAATCAAAGGTAAAATCCTATCAACTCACCAATGCACGATTGATCCTATAAATAAAAAGTGTCCGTGTAATACATGTTCAAATAGGCAGCAAATCTTGAAGAAAATCATTCAACTTATGTCACCAATTTTGGACGGTAAGCTGCAATTGGATCATATTGTGACACGTGTTTGATCCTGACCAACACTATTAGAGACATATATAAAAACCTATAAGCATAAATTGAAAAAAAAATATCCAAAATATATGCCTATATATATCTAATAACAAGACAAAATCGATTTTTTCATACCATTTCATTCACTAATGAAATAGGAAATTCGTTCTTTTTATATTGTTATTGAATTTATATATTTGGGAGCAAACGTACGATTTTTATTATTTTTTAAGGCGGAGTGGGGGAATGGAATGACACATCCTGCATGTTTTCAACAAAAAAGGATCAAGCCTGTTTATTTTAAATTTATTTTAACCCCCTTTTCCGTTTTGCCCCAAATAAAAATCAAACGTTAGCTTGCTTACCTCTGAAATCTTTTTCATACATTACTTACTTGCGAAGATGCATTTTTAAAAGTCTAAAATGTGTACGACATTCATCTTTTACTTGACATGGTTCTTTTTTATGAAATTATTAAATTCTTGAATTTCTTTAGAAAAATCTATAGGCTGAAGGGAAGTGAAAAAAAGTTTGTTTAAACTGTCTTACTGTAACTTACATTAACTGGTATATGGCCATTTCAGTTTCTAATCTGTTAAATTTTGATACCTCTTCTACATGCAAAATGTACTACTTCTTTCTTGAAACGTCGTACAAGTCAGATACAAAACAAAGGTAACAAAAAACAGGCCGGAAACAAACTGCCGAATAGTTTTTCTGCACTCGTAGTCAGGTCAAGGTCCTCGGCTATCGCCTCGGACCTTCACCTGACTACTCGTGCAGAAAAACTATCCGGCAACGGTTGTTACCGGCCTGTTTCTTTGTTACCTTTGTATTGTATCTAATACCTGTCAATAATTCTTTGTTTTTTTCGAATATATTTTTAAGAGGGACTATCTTTGAAAATATTTTTTAACGTCAAATATGTTACCAAAAGTTATGTCAAATACCATATACTCGGACTTTAAATTATCTTGTAAACAATGAAAAGCCAGTGGCGGATCCAGAACTTTTTATAAGGGGGTGGGGGGGGGGGGAGGGGCACCAACTGACCTAAAAGGGGGGCGCTCCAGTCATGCTTAAGTGATTCCCTATATAATCAACCAAATTTTTCCCACCAAAGGGGGGCCCGGGCCCCTCCTGGATCCTCCTATGAAAGCGGTTTGCACGTATGCCGATTTTTGGGAGAAATTTTATGGTTACGAGTTACCGTCACTTGATTATCTAACCACTTAATCATAGTTTATATGAATATTAATGTCATTTATGCCACTCGATTTTTAGATGGGAAGTAGATTTGAGAGTTTGTGACACTGTCAGCAGCCGTTCCTTGTTCATGTCGATTGTACACCCCTCTCACGTAACGTAAATATGAAATTGTTTACACTTTTCTGAAATGCCTAATATTATTGCATAACACATTTGTATTTAGAACTTTGTAATGAATTCACTGTGACATAAAACTTATTTCAGTAAATTCAAACAATTCATATGCATAGAAAATAAATACAGAAAAGACAACAAGTTGTAACAATATAACTGAAAAGTGACATTTTATTAACGTGGTATAAAAAACCGCCTTCTATCTCCTTACGCTAACGATATATCTTGAATCAATGTTACATGTGACATAAACACAATGTTTACTACCTTCCGATTTACTTTTTTCTGTTGAACTATTCATGGTTTTGTTTTAAAATACAGTATTTATAACCTCATGCACGTTGTTGTTTACAACGAAAATGATATCCGCTTGCATGACATACGGGCATTTTTATCAATGATGTCATTCTAAAAATAACTTTAAATTTATTTATAGTACAGTCGATCTTTGCTAATAGATCTGTCGTCTTTCAAAATCTCCTTGCACTATTTTACATTTTCGTATTTAATATATTAAAACCGAAAATTCATCATCTGATCGTTTTCAAGAAATAATAATTATTTTTTTTTTATTTTGACGAACATTTTGAAGAGCCTTAATTACTACAGGTTATAGATAATCTTTTCCCTGGCCCAGATAACTATAAACAGAAATTATTTTTTTCTTATCTCTGCCTGCATCTGTGATCACTCGGTGTCTATAAATAGACATTTGATATCTTATGTGATATACCTGACTTAGGTTTGGGGACTAAAGACAAGTCTATATATATTGTAAATAAAACGAAGAGCTTTCAAATTATGATCCTTTACTTTGGATTCAAACGCCAAAAGAGGCTGACACATGTAATAACCACACCAATCATGGATAAGGCAATACAACAGTTCCGGAAAGTACGGATTCAACATACAGATATACAACATCCCCGCCCAAAATGAAAAATTCCATATTTTTCGAAAATGTTGAATTCGTACCCCAAAAAATCAAGTTTTCATTTATATATGACAATACAACATACAAAATAACAGGCACCTTTAAGCTTCGTCATCTTTTACTATTACTAGTTTTATATTTCTCATGTTCGCAGACATGTAAATAACTTCAACATACGTATGACCAAATGCTGGTTACTCTTTAACTTCAACATAAATATGATGTAGCGAAATCTTATAAAGTATAGCATATCATCATTTTACTGAATTTTAGTGTGCTTGTTAAAAAACAAAAGGTGGAAGATATACAGTACGAGATTAGATTCAGTGGAGTCCCTGCTCCTGGCTAATGGTTAGATACACCTTATAATGAACAAAATTTATAGGTTACATTATGAGAAAAAAATCTACTATTGCGCCGACTTTCACGGTATACCATCCCTATCATACACACATTCTCTCGATTAAATTAAACAATAAAGTGAAACAAATAAATTTCAGCAGAACAAGACTATCAACCAGGGTTATTTCTGAGTCATCTCTTGCACCACTAACACACAAATCAGATTTCTTTTCTTACTGTGCACAGACAGATTGAAAATTTAAATGCTAGGATTTCCATCAAATCAGTCATACATAATGTTCGTTATCATACCAAGACAAATCTTCATTAATCTTTACTAACAAGTAAATTTAAGTATCTCAGTACTCCATTTCAAAACTTTAATCTCTACCTCTGAGGTATACAAAAAAAAACCAAAAACTAACCATTAGCAACTCAACTACTTAAAAATACAACAATAAATCCAATAAGATAGCTGGCCTATCTAGTCTAATCAACATATGTACATGTGGACCAACAAAAATCATTAACATAGTGAACTTTGACGGAATTTTCGCACTCAGGGTATTTCAGAAAATAATTAACTGATCCGTTTAAATCTTTTAACAATTAAACAAATTAACTGTCTTAATGAATGAGCCGAAACAGAAAGTCTTATCAAATGGAAATTCTTAAAATGAAAAAATTTCTCAAAACTTTGTATGCCGTAATATTCAAATAAGAAGAAAAAAAATAACAGTTCTGTAACAAACAAACAAAAACATCTTTCAACATATGTTTGCAATAAATGATATATACTACATGTACTAATCATAAAATGTATCAATAAAATGTATCTTCAAAACAGTTCAGGTAAATTTCGAACAGAATAGTCAAACAGTAAATCATGTTCTGTAACTTTCGATATGCATGAGATAAATCTCACAGCAAAAATTTTACGGAATAATCGAAGGTGGTCTTGACTTCAATAAGGCACGCGCCTTTGGTCCTTACTGATTTTCTTCGATCCAGATTGCGTTTTGTGCCGGTTCCCTATTAAATGTGCAAGGTAACGAATATTTTCATCATGATTTTCTTTGCTAAAATCTTTTCACTTTTAGTAATGTCCCGTCTGACGCAGAACTTGTTTCGGTGCCTGATGTAATAAAATTATCGTCTCTAAAGCGAATAGGTTTTGTCTCTGTCTTGTTGATCGCTGTAGATTTGGCACTTCTAGAACTTTGTCGTTATTTGTGCTAGATTGTTCACTAATCAAATTAACATGACTTGTTGACGCAGTATCCATGGTATCTTGTTTGCTTATGACACGATCCATAAAATATTCACATGGATTTGGTACACGAGTATAAGCTGGCTTCAAACAATTAATGTGAACTGGTTGTGGAATTATTTTGTTTGTTTTGGGGTTCATTAAGGAATAAAGATGAGGACTGTTTATGCCATGAATAATATTATACATCCCTGCTTGCTTAAGCTTAAACTTCTGTCCAAGTACACATCGACGGCCATTTTCTGCTCTCACGTAACGTTGGCGAGTCAAACCACGTGCTTTGTACTGTTGACAATTATTTCAAGGCTTCATTTTAATGTTTCATATGTTCATTTTGTATATATCAGGTACCAATTGTTTCAATTTTAGGGTTCTCCACCATGTGATATACCTGACTTAGGTTTGGGGACTAAAGACAAGTCTATATATATTGTAAATAAAACGAAGAGCTTTCAAATTATGATCCTTTTACTTTGGATTCAAACGCCAAAGAGGCTGACACATGTAATAACCACACCAATCATGGATAAGGCAATTATTACGTACATGGGGGACATATACTTGCCTCCCCATGCCGCTAAAGTTATATTTGCTTAATAGCAACAAAAATACATCCATTTCCATAGCACATTTATTTCAAAGAGACAGATAACATCACATCAAATATGCATCATCATCATACAAAGGGACACAACTCTCACGACTTAACTACAAAACACATACGACCATACAATACATATATATAACATCCCGCCCCCAAAAGGAAATTTCCCAAATTTTATCAAAAAGGTGTATGTGATTTATCCATATACAATTTCAAGAAGAAGAAAAAATTGCACTATAAATTCAAACTATATAATCACTTCCGTGTAAGACTAAAATCAGTTTCCAAATAATCTTTGTAAATACACATTTATAATAACTGAAATATTCGTGGCTGACCAGTTCTCACATCTAGCATCCATTGGCATACACACCAGTATCAACAATGCAGAAAAATCCGAACGTCTGGCATCTCGATCTCCCCCTTAGGACCTTATGCACGCATTACGTCCATTCAACAACACAAAAAAAATATGCATTTGATACCTTTACTCAGTCTACTAAATAGAAAATACTAGAATATTGTCATAAATGTAGCTGTATACAACAAAATGATAGATAATCATCAGAGACCTTTAACTCTTAAAATAATGGTAAATATTACATCAATGAAACACTTCATAAGTAACATATGTCAGTAAAAGAAAATACGACTAATTCTCCCTCTCTAACATGCCCAATCTCTCATACTTCACGCTCACAAAAATAAAATAAAGATGAAACAAATGAAAAGCTCCAGAAATGTCAATATCAACCTAGGTTTTATTTATGACTATTATCCCATCGCTACTGACAATCCGCTGTCAAATCAGTCCAACTGAAATGTTGTGTATAAACAATACACTCATACCAGATAATTCATAGAAAAATCATTGAGACAAAATTGAATTCATAATTAATATTCGAAATAAGTCCGTGTTTGTCCTTGTAACTGGGTAGCGTACGACGAGATAAATCTCACATGTACCATCTGTAGTAGAATTTAAATAGTTCAAAACTGTAAAACATAATTTTTCCTGCTAAATCCTAAATACACATATAGGTCAAGCTGATTAGTTACTAAAGATAATGCCAATTACTAAGCAATTATTTTCGAAGTACTGTAAGATGTATAGACCGGAACGTCACATGACACATGCTACAGTTTTCTGCACACATAAACATACACAGCTGTATTTCTTGATGTTAGACCAACGCCAAATTGCGGTTAAAAGTTTAATTGTTTGTGTAGAAATTTCGATTGCGTCCAACAGTCCAAATGAAAATTAAAGTTCAGATGACAATAAACAATTGCGAAATACTTTTGATATTAATATGCATGTACAATGTAGTTTAAAAACAGTTCCTTAAATTTTACCGTTTTCTTTTGTTGACGAAAACTCCCATGGTGACTTCTGAATATTGGCTAAATCCAAATTAAAAACATCAAAATTTTACATAAAATCCAAAAATTGGTTCCAGTGTCAACTGCATGGTACTGCTATACTCCACTGAACGAAAATTCCAAGATTTCAACGTGGTCAAAATTTAATAATGGCGCCGCCAGCCTTCGTGGTCTAGACTTTTAGAAAGTTGATTCTTCATCTTTGGGGACAGCTCACATAAAATACACTCAAAGGGACCGTTTTGAAGTCCTCCACCATATTACGTACATGGGGGAACATATACTTGCCTCCCCATGCCGCTAAAGTTATATTTGCTTAATAGCAACAAAAACACATCCATTTCCATAGCACATTTATTTCAAAGAGACAGATAACATCAAATCAAATATGCATCATCATCATACAAAGGGACACAACTCTCACGACTTAACTACAAAACACATACGACCATACAATACATATATATAACACAATACAACAGTTCCGGAAAGTACGGATTCAACATACAGATATACAACACTTATCGCTGACCCTGTTAAGTCTGCTGAAATTGCATGCATGATTAATTTTAAGGTTATCGATCGTAATTAAAGCGGCACATTTAATTCGTTATTTCATTGCTTGAAGTATTATTTCTTTCATCTGCATGGTCAAATGTTTTTTTTTAAATATATTTTAGATTTAGATTTCAGTTTTAGTTTTTTTCTCAGTCATATTCAATATCTATTTATTCACATTCTAATAAGGAAAAAGGATCCAGATACATGTTTTCCAATAATTTTAATTCAAGACTTAAACAAGGTCATATTCAGATGTAGATACTCCTAACGGTGCCTTGGTGCCTTCCCTTTTCAAAATACTTGAATCGCAATTGATATGCTTCTGTCACTAATAATTTAGTAATTCATTTCTCTAACTAATTATTTCAAATATATATACAAAGAACTCTTTTAAAAATATATATATTATTTACACATATGTTGTTTTCCTGGAACAGATTTCACTCTATAATTAAGGTCCTATAAAATAGTGTTCTTCTACAAATTCTGAAATATACACTAATGTATTGTTTCCAATTTAATCTATTTGTCTCTATGGTCAGTGGTCTGATTACCATGGTCACAGATAAAAGTTTCATACCCATTCATCTGACTTTCTAATCTCTACCAGCAGGGAGTCTGATAAGAGGTTGTAATATGTTGAATGGATTAATTAACATCAATAAATTGTGCAATTTGATATCTCCTAAATTTTAGGATGAAATTTGGCGTTTGTCCTAAAACTGGATATACCTATAACAATCTGATTTGTTATTTAAATCAAGGAGGTTATATGACCTCCTTGTTTTTTAAAAAGGAAATAATGTTGCAATATTTAAACAAAGAAAATAACTGTATTTCAATTTGCAATGTACTTTCATAATTAATTTAAACGTTATTTTTAATAAACGATATTTTTTTCGAAAAATCCTCGTTTTTTACATCCATTCAAGGACGTATAATAGATTATATATGTAGGTAAATATTAGCAGCATGTAATTGCCCGCAAGGAAGTATTCAAATGCTTATTAAAGTAGCTTGCATCATAATAAATTTCGAATCATATGTAACATATCTCTATAGCAACTTTAAGATGCTAATGCTTATTTAACAGGTAAATTAATAAGCTATTGCGCATGTATATGAAAAGTGGTCATAGAAAGAACAGATGTATTCCGAATAACATCCGGTGTTCCGAAAGACTACGGACATCGTCCAATAATACTGCGTTTACGCAATAACGTGCATACAGGACCGTGCTTTGACCTATAATGGTTTACTTTTATAAATTTTGACTTGGATGGAGAGTTGTCTCATTGGCACTCATACCACATCTTCTTATATCTATATATAAAAATAAGAAGATGTGGTATGATTTCCAATGAGACAACTCTCCCGACTATCTCCATTATATATGCATGGATTGGTTCAATAATTTCGATAACTTTAAAATTACAAGAAATTCGTTTCATATGACTGTAAATACACAAACAACGTTTTAATTAGTGCCTTAGCTTAACGTATATAATCACAGAACTTGACAAATATATTTGGACATTATATTTGAGATCGGGAAGTTTATATTATTATCATTATAATTATGTATACTGTAAAATTTATTTTAGAGACCAATAGGAGTATCAAAATGGTTGGAATGACTTTTATAATATTGGCTGTTTTTATTTTGACAAGTAAGTTGACAGTTCCTTTATGACGAAAGATATTCTAAAAATGTACTTCAAATTTGAATCAATAGTAAACAAGGGATTAAAACAAATACCCCAACGTTGAGGTCTTTAGCTAAGTAAAACAAAATGTATCTCTAAAAATGAGAAATAACACATGCATCAAACAGGATATCATTTTTCTATAGTTGAAACTAGACACAGAAAACCATTCACACTAGCATTAATATCATAATTTTAGTTACATTTTTCAGGTGTTTTCTTTATCTTGGGTTCATTTTCAAACATTTTTTTCCAACCTGAATTGACACAGAAAAAAGATCAGATATTTTTTTCTGATAGACAAATCTGAACAGTATATAATAAAGATAATATCTTTTTCCTTTCAGGCATAACAGTATCAGGTAAGGGTTCTTCATTTCAAAATGTTTGATTTTAAGCTGTGTCATGAACTTTTGAAATAACTTTTATCGCTGATATTTTTTCGTTAAATAATCAAGAATTTTCTAAATATACTGCCGAAATTTACCCAAAGGAACTTACTTTAAATAAATCAAATATAAACGGTAATAACTGTCCTTTCCTAGATTTAGATATTTCAGTTTTACACGGGAAACTCTACACTAAAATTTACGACAAAAGGGACGATTTTTCGTTCCCTATTGTTAATTTTCCTTTTTTGGACGGTGATGTTCCTTTGGCACCATCTTAAGGTAATTATATATCACAACTCGTTCGCTATGTCCGTGTCAGTTGTGACGTTTTGGATTTCATTGAACGTAATCTATGTATTACTGGTAAATTATTATGTCAGGGATTTCGTTACCACAAATTACTTAAAACCTTTAATAAATTCTTCCATAGAAACCAAGATTTGGTTTTGAAGTTTCGTTAAAAGCGTGGTACCTGTAGAAAACGTATTTCAAACGGGATAGCACATCCTAATTTTTACGGAGATGTTGTTTGCCGAACCCGGAAATTTAGATACGATCCGGGTAAACTTATCGATCCTTTAAATAAACTTATTCTAAAAGGTTACCAATTCAACACTGTAATATGATCTTTGAATATTGTTTTTATTGGTATCAATATTGATTTTGTTATCAGTAAATTAAAATCAAACTTAATATTATTTTTATATACATATGTATATTAATGGCTCTACAATCTGTCGATACCTGTATATTGGTATTGCTCAAGGTCATGTTTTTCTCCGACTGTTAATGACGTCTTTACACTAAATCCATTGGATGTTGGATGTGTACAGTAACTGATTGATATTTGCGTCTTAGATGCATGATTTTTTTTATTTGTTGTTATTGGCTTTTAACTAGCTGTCATTAACTGCGAGTATTCTCAGTTCTGTACTTAGTGTCTTTTTGTTGTGGGGATGTATAAGTACCCTGCCACGTCCACTCTGTGTTATATGTATTTTTGTTTGTATCCATCTGATGAGTTAAGCCTTTTTCAACTCATTTTTATAGTTTGTTCTTATGTTGTTCTGTAACACCACTGTCCTAGGTGAGGGTGAGGGTTGGGCGCCCGCTAACATGTTTAACCCCACAACATTCTGTATGTGCCTGTCCAAAGTCAGGTGCCTGTAATTCAGTGGTTGTCGTTTGTTTCTGTGTATCATATTTGTTTTTCGTTCATTATCTTGTACATAAATTAGGCCGTTAGTTTTCTCGTTTGAATTGTTTTACATTGGTCATTTCGTGGCCTTTTATAGCTGACTATGCGGTATGGGTTTTGCTCATTGTTGAAGGCCGTACGATGACCTATAGTTGTTAATTTCTGTGTCATTTGGTCTTTTGTGGAGAGTTATTTCGTTGGCAATTATACCACATCTTGTTATTTTTATATTAATTATATTACCATAATTTAAATCTCCGAACATTTGTGGGGAAAGGTATTTTGTAATCCTGCTCACTCAGCTGTTTGACTGTTTTCATATTTTCTATTAATGTTAAATTTGATTAATTTTTTAAATCGTCTTTCAGCTTTGCTTTGATTCAATTTTTCTATTATTATTTAAAGGGCTATTACCTTCGATTTAGACCCCAAAAAATTTAAATATGATTATGATTTATCAAAACGGAATTAAGAAATACTATTTTGCAATTAACAGATACTTTGGTTCATTTTTGTCAAAATAAGCTCAATACTTGCTGATGTATTATTGGCTTGCAAGTCAATAATTCAAACCTCATTTGAATCAGCTTTCATTCGACATTTAAGTAAACCTTTAGCTGGAGATCGATGGGTTAAGCATGTTCAGTTTTTAAAGTAAAGAATGTCAACATTGAAAGGTGAAAAAATGGATCCACCAGGAAGAACCATTTCATTGTCTAATTCAGGACACACACAAAAATCATTCTTATACAGATAAAACGATGATAAACAGATTTAATTTATCAATCCATGATCGAAATCAAACAAACCTAGAAAATCTTCACTATATGATTGCACGTGCTTGTCAGTGTATATATATATGTTAATACCGGGTCATACGACAATTTGAATTCTTCGGAGGCCATCTCGATGGTTTATTAAAGGTCGTCTAGTCTAAAATACACACGAAATGCTGATAGATTATAGTCTATGCATTGTCAAATCGGTGAATATGAATTTGACAGCGTAAGTCCTTTTAAAAAAGACCGTTCTTTTTACCGTTTATGATATCTTAAAGTGAGTTGAAAGATACCAAAGGGACATTTAAGTGTTCTCTTTTTTCAGGCAATCCGGTTGGTTTTCATGCTAATAGAGGATCAACTATATTTCTTGATACTGCCCGGGATCAAACTGTTGTGTACGATAAAGTAATAACCAATGTCGGGAATGGCTACAATTCAAGAACTGGCATATTTACATGTCCTAAAGGCGGTTTATACTCGTTTAGCTGGACATCACTGACGCCACCTGGTAAACGTTTCGAAACACGATTTATACTCAACAGAAACAGAATAACCGGAAACAGAGCAAATGCTGAGAGCATTAATCAGTATGTACAGGCAACCAAAAATGTTGTCGTTGAGATGAAAGAGGGCGATACAGCGAAAATAAATACAATTGGTGGTGCAGCTAATGTTCTTCATGGTGATTACAATTCGTTCTCATCCTTCTCTGGCTTCAAGGTTGCTGATTTGATTATTTCTAAAAAGTGATACCTATTAAAAGATAAGATTATAAAATTGAATGTTTCTTCTTTTGAACATTGGTAAACTACTATTTCCTTTACTTAATTAGTGTGAAACATATGTCTTTTATTTGGATAAAAACATTTTCTTAAATAAATATTTAAACTATGTCTTTTATATGAATAAAAACATTTTCTTTAAAAAATTTTCAAATTATATATTAAATTTGTGTTGTTTTGTCTCTCTTTTTTGGAGCTACATCAATAAAGGCAACAGTAGTATACCGGTGTTAAAAAGTCATAAATCGATTGAGGGAAAACAAATCCGGGTTACAAACTAAAACCGAGGGAAACACATCAACTATAAGAGGAAAACAAAGGAACAACAGGAACACTGAAGTGCAACAAAAACAAACGCCAACATACATAGAAACGAACTATTTGATAACAACTGCCATATTCCTGACTTGGTACAGGACATTTTAAGAAAAATGGTGGGTTGAACCTGGTTTAATGGGTAGCCAAACCTCCCGCTTTATGACAATGTTAAAAAATATCGCTAAAATGACAACACTACGTGACAGAAATACAGTACAAACACACGCAAGAACATTCATCACAGAGAAAAGCACAAATAAATAATATAATAAACATATTGAATATAAATTTCCACAAAATGGATAGAGTAATCTAAGGAGGCAATTCAAACCCGTAAATCGAATAAAGGCAGAAAAAAACAATGACCGAAACTAGTTACCTAGATAAGACAGTCCCCGAAACTCTACACAGAAAAACTAAAATATAAGCAACAGAAACACCAAAAGAACTATGGTTGAATTTGTGTGCCCCAGAAGAGTTAGTATGCTTCATTTGTGACACCCGTCGCGTTACTCGTATTAATCCAACTAGGCATCATAGATGATAGGTTTATATGCAAATGCGTGATTTGAAAGGTGACTTTTGTCTAACCTTTAAACATTACTAATTGTAAAAGAGAGACGAAAGATACCAAAGAGATAATCAAATTCATGTCGAAAACGAACTGACAATGCCATGAAAAAAAATGAAAAACGACCAAAAGAAAAATAACATTATACAATACACAACATAGAAAACTGAAGACTAAGAAACACGAACCCCACCAAAACCAAGGGATGATTGCATGTGATCCGGAAGGATAAGCAGATCTTGCTCCACATGTAGTGGCAGCCGTCGTGGAGCTCATGTATGTACAAACCCAGTGAGGTCATATTCGAGGAAAAGCGGACATGATTGTGGATATGTAATTGAGACATATCCGTCGTCATCTGTGAAACAGATATTCCATAACGGTCAACCAACTGATGATGGCAGCTGTAAAAGTTTGAAATGAAACTATGAAGTTTTTCAAGACAAAAAATGAACAAGACCATTACCGTTTGAACCGAAACAGACATTGAAATACAGCAAAAAAACTAGAACAAAAACAACAAAAACAGCCCCCAAAACCGGGCTATGCTACGGAAAGGTAAGGATTACTGCACCACTGCACACAATCCGTTGTGTTAATTTATTAAAAATGCGGTGCTAAATGCGTTCTGTGATGTCATAAAGGAGGGAACACAAGATGGGGTTTTGGCTAAAAGTGTAATATATTTGTGCTCGTGATTCAAGATAGTTCAATAGCTTTGTTGCAATTTACCTTCTATTGAAAATGTGTTATGAAATCCAATATATATACTCCATATGAGGTGCTTCTTGAATATGCTTCACAGAAATGAACATTTTGCAATTTGATAATTGAAAGCATCTCATTTGTCGTAAAGTTGAGTTCTCTACATACCTTCTGGGTCAATTTCTAGATGAAAGTCAAAATATGACACAAAGCTAACTGTATCTATAGTGTCTTTTATTTCAAGTTCAATGTCAAAGTTTCTTGGCACTATTCCTCTACAGGAATTTTAGAGGGTAGGAAAGCCTTTTACCGTTAAGTTTTAACTTTCGATTCGTATGCGTCAATTTGAATAAATTTTTATTGTGATACGTCAGGTCTCAATTATGTGCTTGTTTTCGTCATAAGTAGAAATAATAGTATTTTTCCGCGGTTCGAATAGTAAAGCGGGAAAATATTGTCGTTACGCTTATCATAAATATTCACAAGGCAAAACAAAATCGACCAAACAGGAAGTTGAATTTTGTATTACGATATATTTGGTGTTTTTCAAGCGCTTCACTTTCTAGCCGTCGTTTAACATAGTAAGCTGCATGGACGCCGATATTCAACAAACAATACGTGCCGGTAAGTTCATAATGCAGTGCAAAACCCTCGAGAACAGTTTTTGAACAATATGACAAATTTACTGGACTCTCGTTTAGATGGTTTCGAAAGAAAAATTCAGGTGAACTAGAAATCCTATCAAAATCGCAAGAGAGAAAACGAAGAGCAGTACAAACAAAATCATAAAATGTTTGTAAAGATGAGGGAGGCCAGTACCGAGATGGAAGCAGATATTATAAGTCAGACGAATATCATCAACGTAAAACGGAAGATAACTGAAGGTATGAACCTTATCAGATCTTATCAAGAACAGGCAAAAGATTGTAAAATTAGCTGATTTCGTCAGACGCAGGTAGACGTGTAGTAGCTTAATACATTGCTAATCGTTTGGTTGAGGATTCAGACGACGAAAGGAAAATGTACAAGGCACAACCTAGAACAAAATGAAAAAATAAAAACAGGAAAACGTACATACCAGAGAACAACACCATATAACAACAACAACTTCAGCAGGGATTTCGATACCTGTTAATGTCAGAAGTGGATTTGTTAGACCTGGGTGATGTTTTTATAGTCACGACGCGGGAATTGGGTAAGACTGTCCTCAAAAGCCACAGCAGAACAAAAGAATAAGATTAGTATAAATAACATGTGCACTTTTATTAACATAGAATCGAGCGCACCTTTATTGTGTAAACAAACATCAACTGATTTTCAATCAATAAAGAATAAAAATCCAAAATACTAAAGCAATGTGCTTTGTCTATAGAGTGTCTACATGCCTTTTTGTTTTTCTTTGTTCACATAGTTGTTTGTTTTTATAGTTTTATAGCAAAAATACAGAACTCCAAGGAAAATTCAAAACGGAAAGTCCTTTATCAAATGGCAAAATCAAAGGCCCAAACACATCAAACGAATGGAAAATAACTGTCATATTCCTGACAAGATACAGGTATTTCCTTATGTAGAAAATTGTGGGTTAAACCTGGTTTTATAGCTAGCTAAACCTCTCACTTGTATGACAGTCGCATAGAATGCCATAATATTGATAACAATGTGTGAGCAAAACAAACAGACATAATAGGTAAAATTGTCAAAAATTGGGGTACAGCAGTCAATATTGTGTTATAATCTTAAACACTATAAAAACAAGAAATATTTCAACAAAGATAAACGAAATGGCATAAAGACACTGTATAGACAATGTGCATAAGCAAAAATGAAAGACAAGAATACAAAAATGACCATAGCACAATAACTCAATGTCGGTTTTGGTTGAGCCACATCAAAAGGATATTACTAAAAATGGACTAAACAGTAAAGGTTAAAAATATACAAAGACAAATAAAAAGAACACTATAACACGTAATTAAGATGATGAACAACGGCAGTACCTAGAAACTATACTTCAAGACCATCATGTATTATTTGCGAAGTTGATACGGAATATTTATCAACAAGGTCTTGGTATCTTCCGATGAACTTTTTTAGAAAAAGGACGAGACGTTCTTTGACATAAGCCTGGTTCATCAACTTTCTGCTCAGACACTGGTAACGTTTTATAAAGTCTGTGTAGCAGCTGCAAGCTCTTGGGTACCGAATGAGTTGGGAAATGTATATCCCATATGCAGGTGAAGTTGGTTTATTGCTGCTAAGGCGGGGGGAATTTATAATTTCAAAATTAAATCGTCCCGTTTGTCATAGATTCTGGTACTGAGATGACCGCTTACGTCAAATTCGAGGTATAAGTCTTAAAATGAGTCTAAAAGGAGGAAGCCGTGTTCGTTATTTCTTTAATTTCTAGTTTTCGAGGATATATTAATGGAACCCAATCAGAAAAGTTTGGATTGTTAATGCAAAGAACATCATCAATATATCTGAATGTGAAATTAAATAATCTGGCTCCTTTGATCTTCTTGTTTTTGACGAGTGAAGAAAATCCGACTCATATGAAAATAAGAAGAGTCGGCAAGGAGAGGCATACTGATCACTTGTTCCTCTGTGTAGCTTGTTTTACCTTTTTGTTCACTTTTAACAAAATATGCCGTATGGTATCCCAAAGCAATAAATTTATACCGTATGCTACCATTTTTATATTGAAAAGCATTGTGGATTATTTCTTTTATACGTTTTTTTCAATTTCACACGGGGAATGGTGGTATACAGGGTTGAAAAATCAAAAATTTTGATAGAATTTATTTCAGAGAAAGATAGCGATTTTAGAAGGTCTTTAGAGTTTTTTTAGAATCCACATATGGTTAATAACACTACGCGAGTCATGTACAAGAATTACGGACATTTCAAGGCAAGATAACTCGTGTTACTTTTCTATTCTGGTTCCCATCTTGTTCTCATCGTCTTGTGACCAGTAGATAAGAATAGATAACTCCCCTTAACGAACACCCCGCCAATAGATGTCACTTTGACGTTATTCATATAGGGTAATTTATGATATTAGCAGTAATACGATAATTCCGAACGCAGTTGGATTTAAGAAAGAAACCCCGCGTACACTATACACAGATGAATGATGAAGAAATTGTCGATAGAAAAGAAATAATTAAAAAAAGAAAAGTTTTGCATGCCCCATGATGTAGAAAGAATATTTTCTGTAAACGATGGTTCAAAAGAGATACGTTTACATGTTATAATATTTCCTATATTCATAATATATGTATATCTGTTGATCAATACTTTTTAAAAATTTTTTCTTAATCTAGTTAATTTTCTTATTGTATGAAATTTGTAACCCTGTTTATACTTCACACGACCTTTTCGGAAGCTTTAAGATAGTCCAAATAATTTCTCATCGGTGTTTCTGATATAAAAGAAACCTTTTAAAGCCGCAGGCAAACTGATCTATCCTTGTATATTTCTTTTTAATTGAGTTAGATGAATATCCAATATACAAATCCTTTCAACATCAAGCAGGCTTGAGTATTATCTAGATTATGTTTTATATATATATAATTATAAAAAAAATAGAATTCAACTATTCAAAGTGATTCTGGAAAAGGATAGACAATTTATGAATATGACGAAGACATAATCTTTCAATCAGTTTAATTGAAGTGTGGAGCCGGCATGTCAGTTATTGCTAGTAGTCCTTTAGTTAATTTATCATGTATCATTGTCATTTTGCTTAGTGTCTTTTGTAATCTATTTTGACATCGGACTCGGACTTCTTTTAAACTGAGTTTTACTGTGCGTTTTGCTGTGTTTTGATTATTCTACATAGGCTAGAGGTATAGAGGGAGGGTTGAAATCTCATAAAACATATAAATAAAAGCTACAGAAAGACAATGTCATAAATATGACAAGATGTACATTACTGTCAATTTTAGATTTTATTTGATATGGGTAGGTCACATGTATTCGATATTGACATTGTATAAGCCAGATGTATATACTCCATGCTGAATTTAATTTGATCTAGGTAACACGTAAAATCGTTAACACCTGTGGATTGAATTGTAATATTTTCCTGTCCTCTAGGAACATAAAATTAACATAATTCACTTCCCTTAATTAGACATAGATATCAGTAAATAAAACAGCAGACTTTCTCCTTAAAGTTGGGGGCATATTGTTTTACCCCTGTCCGTCCGTCCGTCCCATTATGGGTATTTAGATATTAAATTTAACTCCTTCTACAGTTTGAATGCTAGAAAGTTTTTACGTCAATTGCTGGCTGCTTTAGTGGTTTGTACATATATTGAAGGTGTGCATGTGGTCAGGGTTTAATATTTGCTCTTTTGGGAGATAGTTGAAATTATTTTAAAATAACACTTTGCATCTGCGGGGGCATCATTTGTGTCTCCCAGACAAAATTAAATCTCAGATCATGGAAGTAATATTTAAAAGGAATAACAACGTCGTCACTTCAAAGGTTTCATCTGCGTTACCGCCCATCTTTCGATAACTCGTTAATTGGTTTAATATCTGGCATGGAAGTTGATTCTCCGCATGTGATCGATCAAATCACTGACACTTTTCGGTCATTTTCGTGTTCACGGAAAACTACGAACAGACAAGTTTTTGTCGTATATACGTGCGAAGTAACACGAATAGTCCGCTCGTTACATTCCGTTGATGTACGCTGCCGAATAGAGTCATTCGTTCAATTTTTATTTTAGTCCAATTTTCCTATTTCTGGTTAGTTCGATCTTAATAGTACCGACAGCTGTCACATATGAAATTGGAGAACAAGGCTGGGTCATTTTCAATTTTAATATTTACAGACAGTTAAAAAGTCATTTCCGTAAGTTAAGAAGATGATTGTACAAAAAATTCGTTCGGACCCCCTTTTATTAAATACGAATAATCTAAGTCTTTCGTGTATTAGTCAATTAAAATATTCACAATTCTAAACGGTTCTATCCTTTAATTTATAGTTCTTGATACATAAACTAATTCGTGTAAAAATGAATTTGCCGTAAGACAGATAGCGTCAAGCTCATTTTGTCGGTTTGTTTTAATTTTTGCTGTAGCTTGTTATATTAATACAAGTATTCCACAATAAACACTTTTTAAAAAGATATATGTTTACGACCGTATTATCCCTATTTTAACTGTCCAGTTTCAATAATGTAATCAATGACATTTATGACATATACATAAATTTAGAATACTTCTCGATAAACTTTGCACATTTCAACAGTAAAAAAATCTATGTCTAGATTTGTCTACATTATTTTGTTAAACATCATGTGAAACCTGATCAATTCATCGGTATTTAACTGTTTTACTCGGGATCCGCTTTTAACCGGAAAATACTTTTAGAACAGTTTAAAACAAAAGGTAAAAAGCAAAAATATGCTAAATTAAATACAATTTTCCATGATAAACTGTTGTAGGTTGAACAATTCTCGTCCGTTTTTCAAGTTTTTTACACCATTCGACTTGTTTCTGAAGGTAGAGGTTTTATATGATACAGCGCCACCTTCTTATTAGTAAACCTTGGATTTCACACAGGTGCTTTATAATTACCGGACTCGATAAAATCACGTGACTGATAAAAAAATCCAGATGCCATTTTACAACCGCGGTATCACAGATAGTAACCAAAGGGGTCTTGCCGCTGAGACTATAATTGGATAAAATCATATGACTTTAATACAGAGCTCTGCAGGCTGTTAATACATGCTAATTAGTCGTTGTTATTCCTTTTAAATATTACTTCCATGCTCAGATAAAGTTCTACATTGTCTTTGTTATGATACAGTTACTTCAGAGTGAAGTGCGGGGCATCTGACACTTTGTCTAGTTAATTTTATAATTATTTTTTTGTTGTAATTAATCTTATTTGAAAATATTCGTTCATATTTCAGCCGTATCTCGATTTTTTTTTCACTTTATAAAATTAGTTTATATGTGTTACCCTATATTCTTATGTGTAGAATACTCTTAAACATATGCTTCATGTTTGTATTGTTTAATGTCTATCGTTTTGTCATTAATATGCCTGTCTGTCTGTTTGTTTGTTTTGTTTTGGTTTTGTATTGGTTTGTTTATTTAGTAACAATCCTATTGTTTGGATTTTAAACTAATAAAATTCTTATTCTTATTCTATTCTTAAACATAAGAATAGAGGGCAACATATATAAATTATTATTGTTAAATCGCATTGATAAGAGTTTGAACAATTTAGACAATTAGACAAGGTAAAAAAGTTGATGTGAAAAGACTATTTTCAGATTATAAATTAACTGCAAAAATTAAAAAAGGGAGGTCTCCCAACAAGCTCTTGTGCATGGACTACTATATTTTCAATATAATACTTCAATGATAAGATAAAATAGTAACATATGGTATTGAATAGTGATACAGCACCGGAAAGGATTTGCCGTGGCACCATGGGACGCTTATACAATATACTATGTAAATATTCACACATTCGTGTTTAAATGTTAGCTGAGATCGATAATTATGGAGCTTTTCTTAAAAAGGACTTCGATGTTTTTCGTCATTTGTATTATTAAACGACATTTTATGAATATACTAAACAAGGACTTGTATAGTACTGTACAAATCCTTGTACTAAACAATAAGATTATTGTATGAGATCATAAAGATAGCATATCCTAACAATGATTTTGATGCTATGATATCTTGCTGTATACATTCAAAATACTTGCATTTACTTCTTTGATCATTTTTTAAAATGATAAGAATAATATTCCCTATACCTTTTCATTATACAAAACTTGTATAAAATTTTGTATGCTTTGAATAACATTAAAAATTGCACGTTGTCATCTTTTCTATTTCAATTTAGTTTTTCAGATTTCGTAGACATTTTTTCAATAATACAATCATGCAATTGTGTATTCAAATATTTGATAATAATAATATAATTACTCAAATCAAAATAAGATTAATTAGACAGAGCCTTTAAAAAAAAAAGAAAAAAAACTTTTGCATATTTTTCGTCAAGATCTCAACAAAACCACACTACTTTTAAAATTTTGATGTTTAAAGAACTCTTTGGTATAATAGAAATTAATATATTGTTTAAAACCTAACTAGATATTTAAAATGATGGATGTAATTAGAAAAGAAGTTTACATCATAAAATGAGAATTCAAATAAATAACAAGACCAATTTGTCTTTGAATACGGTCAATCTTAGTTGAATGAATATACGTCGTATTCATAAATAATGAAGTTTCACTTTCAAATGCTTAGGGACAACAGTAAACATTATTTTAAAATGACGATTCTTATACCATTTGATAGGAAAATTATTTGCCAATACTGTATAATTTGTTAATTTGATTTACAATAAAAAATGAATTTAATATGATTTTTTATAAAATATATATACCTCGTAATTTAACATATCTCAAGCAAAAGAGAACCCGACGTTCAACATGATAGGGACAACAGTAAATATCAAGATAAAGTGGATTTTATTACACCATTTCAAAGCTAAAAAGTTGGTGAGATCTCTATAACTTATTAATTTTATATGAGATTTATAAAATAGACATAGTATTCGTTTATTTAGCTAGTGGTCATAATTCCCCATAGACAATAACGTTAAAAAATTTTCAATGATTACGGTTCTCTGTGTGGTAGCTAATAAAGCCATCCAGCTGAGCTGTCCGCAATTCTTGTGTATGTAACAGTTTCACAGTATTTCTGAGAGAAGTAAACCTCACGTAGTCAATCCATTGACGAGGGTCGTAATGGGGGTACCTTCATGACGAATAACGATAAAAAAATCTTGCCAAATGACGTTAACGGTAATTTTTGGTGCATGACGATAAAATGTACACTTTCTTTAAGACGATAAAAAAATCGACTGATTTTGACGAATCACGTTAAATTCTTTCCAAAATTAACGGTAACGATAATTATTTGAGACCTCTGACGAATCACGATAAGGATATTTTGACGAATCACTGTTAAATTTTAACCAATTTGACGCTAACGGTAGCCGAAAATGACCGTTTGACGCCTGACGGTAAAGGACATTCCTACCCTCATTGACAGTAGCTAATAATAAAGGTTCAAAATTAAGATTGCAGTTTGAAAATAAAATATTTAATTCTTTTAATAAGAATTCATATTTATTACATTATCCTCAAGAAATTCTAGTATAAACATCAGCAACATTAATTGTTAAAAGAAGTAACAAAAACAGATGAAAATTAAATTTTGATAAAATTTAGTTGCTTTTGTATTGTGCTACCTTAAATATAATTCTAAGATAAGCATGATAATTTCATGTAAATATTCCGAATATTTCATTAACTCTCTGAACTCGACTATCAATTACTTAAATCATAAAGCTCTTTAATTTTCACACACCCTAAACAAAATGTGGTTCTGATTGGCGTTTTCCTAATTTGTGAAAAGCCTTCAAAGTTGAAGAGTGATTGACAGTAAATATATAATAGAATCATTTGTGATTGACAGTAATCCCACCTTATAACCATATGGCACAATACAGCTTATGCTACATTTACTTTTGACCCTTTCGGGACTGTTATAACTTAAATGTAAATAATGTACATGTTTCAACAATTATAGCGTAATCTGTATTTTCTTTTGAACCTTATGGTACGTCAACTGGACGCTTAAGCTGCATATGCTATTTATTACAGCATAGGCTGCATTTAATATAGCATATGCTGTATTAATTATAGCATATGCTGTATAAATTACAGCACATGCTATATATTATAGCCTAAGCGACATTAATTACAGCATAGGGTACATAAATTATAGCTTAAGCTGCAGTTTATATAGCATATGCTGTATTAACTGTAGCATATGCGAAATAATTTACTTTTGACCCTTTCCGTACGCCATATGTAAGATCGAAAATGAATTACTAAGGAACATTAATCTGTTATCAAATAACTTTAACATTATATGGTTTGTGAGGCCTTTCTGGGGGGAAAATTTACTGGCCTAGCTGTGGCTTGGGGTTGTGATTAATCGTGAAGATTGCTATAAGACAAGTAAGACCATGCAATTTTAGGACAACTCGTTCAAGTTTGGAAGTCGATTTGCACCACTTTTGAAGGCAACACAGACAAGAAGTGGTGAAACAATTCACAGAAGAAATCTTTGCTTTTTTTTCAATTTATTTTATCCTTATATTTAGATTACGAGTGTTATAACTTTAAACCGGCCAATAAAAACTCGTGTTATAAATTGTTTCAAATTAAACATCTCTATGAAAATGGCTGGCATGTAGGATAAATAAATTATAATAAATATATAAAATCTTTATGAATTTTAGCTACATTTAATTAACAGCAGGTTTACTAAACACACAAGAAAAAAACAAGAAGAGAGTAGTTTGCTATTACCATGATTACCAGGGGCGGATCCAGGATTTTGGAAAGGGGGGCGTAGTATGTAAAATTCGCCGAGCGGAGCGAGGCGAAATTTTTTTTGGGCTAAAAAACATAAAATAAGTGTAAAATGCACATTTTTAGTGACGGTTCCTAATGAGTCTGAAAATCAAATGACAACGAAGTTGTGAATGACGGTCGACAAATGGAGACATAAAGGCCACACCCAGCAGGCAGGTTGCAGTTGGGCCTTGAAAAAAGTATTCAGTATATCAGTTCGGCGAAACAGACATTCCGGTCAGATATGGGATTTACATGCAACCCCAAAAAAAAAAAAAAATTACGCCCGTTTTTTATTCACCATGTTCTTTTAATGCTGAATAATTCTGTAGGATTTTTTTTTCTTGTAGCAAAAAAGGGGACACGATTATTGTTTTCATTACAGATACGGCCAGAATTTTTGTTTAAGGCAAAAATCAGGGTCAGAATTTTTTCTCTAAAATATCTCGGACTGCCCTATCAAATCAAATGGTCCGTACCTTAGACCTTAAATATGTCTAGAGCTTACTGACTGGGGATCATTATTCAGCAATGTTATTAATTGGCTGGGGCGTGTGGGGTTAAACATATTTTCGTAGGTAAATAATATTGCCGTGGAACTTTTTTTTTCATGAGAGTGTAATAGAGTATTACTTTCTGTTGAGTGGAAATATGAAATAGAAGTCAATACGTTCTTGCTCAATCCTTTGTCGCTTTGAAGGCGTAATGCTTGTCATCCTCCGCCATAGCAATGTGTTACTGTAATTTGAATTTCAAATGACTGAGTTACGTTTCAAACGTACTGATCAACTCCACTGTAGCGAAACACATGACTGACATAATCAATAATATATTACAGTAAATACGAGCGAAAAATATCTTTATAAGTAAAGAATTGTCGCATAAAAATTAAATACACGATCGGGAAATGGCAAAGTTCACGAAGTCTAGTCTGATTCATCATTTCACAAAAAAAAAAAGTTCAAGCAAAGGGGGGGCGTACGCCCTCTACGCCCCCCTCTGGATCCGCCACTGCATGTCAGTAGCAACCGTGACTTACAGCAAGGTCAATGATGATATAACATCTCCCGCCAGATGTATTTTGATGCGTAGCTGTATGTGCATTTTCTTTGTATATTTAGAATTGCTGAAATGAAAGCTTTCTTACTGGTCAAAACCTAACTGATTTATGACGAAAGGCCAATCCTGAAGTATCCACGTGGTACATGTGTGAATTATATTGAAGTAAATGGTGTACAAGTAGGAAAATTCTTATTTATTCAATTTTGACACATTCATTTTTGACATTAAAATGTAGTTTTAAATGAAATTAGCTACAGTACCAGAAGTGTGCCCCTATATGCCTGATTTTCACACATGTTGTTCCTTGAACAGTTATCTTCAACATATAGTCTCAGATCCAAAAAGCATCAATAGAACAAATGTTATACCCAATTAAATTTAGTGATCTCTTATAAACTGAGGTTGACATCTTCATTGAAGGTTTATGAGAGAATGAAATGCAATATGGAAAATCTGAGACATGGTTTCGGAGGTCAAACTGTGTTGTACAAGAATCTATAAAATATTTTGGGATGGAATGAATAACAAAGAAGATAATTTCAGTCAAGTGTGGACATCACAATATACCAACTAATTACCTAATAATTAATTTGATTTTGCAATCGATTCCTAAATTTTTTTGAAAGAAGTAAAACCATAAAAAAATAGTTCGACATTTAGACTGATATATGGCACTTTAATCTTTCTTCTTTCTTTTGGTACCCTATAAAATTTAAAGCTGGATGAAAGAGGTTACATCAGTTTAAAGTTGTCTGATTTGGGGTACTGATTTTCAATATTCCTCAGTTCTCTCTTGGCTGTTGTAAAGGAGGAAAGAAATGTGAAATAGAACAACAAGATGGTAGCAAAGTGGTAACATCGATTCATCAAACTGAATGTAGCTATATATTGTCACTGCCATAAAAATGTTATGCCATAGTAAGACATGCTTACGGTGACCTATAGCTGTTAATTTCTGTGTCATTTTGGTCTCTTTTGGAGAGTTGTCCCATTGGCAATCATACCACATCTTCTTTTTTTATAATTATAATGTCAAATTGATTATCAACAGAAAATGTATACATGCATCAGGGCCAAGTAGGCAGAAAAGATGCAGATTACCGACATCGGACTACTCTATTAAATGTATGTCCCATTTTCAAGTTGTCTATTATAC
This sequence comes from Mytilus coruscus, assembly GCA_017311375.1. Taxonomy (NCBI): domain Eukaryota; kingdom Metazoa; phylum Mollusca; class Bivalvia; order Mytilida; family Mytilidae; genus Mytilus; species Mytilus coruscus. The sequence continues at coordinate 62,264,029 of CM029595.1, forward strand.
ATGTTTTCCTTTATTTTCGTCTCATGACCCTGTAACTAAGGCAACTGGTAATCTTAAGAAGTGGTATGAGTGCCAATGAGATAACTCTCCATCCAAGTCACAATTTGTAAATTTAAACCATTATATGTCAAAGTACGGCCTTCAACACGTAGCCTTGGCTCACACCAAACAGCAAGCTATAAAGGGTCCCAATAATGACCAGCGTAAACTCGTTCAAACAGGAAAACAAACGGTCTAATCCATATAAAAAAGAAACTAGAAACACTTATGAACCTCATCAACAAGCGACAACCACTGAACATTAGGTTCCTGACTGTGCCATTATTTTTGGTGTAATTCAAACACTAGTTGGTTACAATATTGACATCTTCAAAAATCTTTGAATAAAAATTCAGACAATGAAAGAAAGTTGGAAGTTGTAAGCATTTTGAAACTTAAGGCGATTATGACCATTTTGATTCATGATGAAATTGTGTACACTATTCTCAACGATATTCCTAAACACTTAGAAGTAACTCTTTTTTCTGATGCAGAAAGGAACGAACATGTTGAAAATATATACAAATATATATCGAAACACTTGGCCAGATTTATTGTGAAAGTTAAAGTTTAAAATTAATATACAAAATCTTGAAATAGTAACTGATAATCTTGCTTAGGTGACTCAAGGAAGTACCGCCGGACCTTAGTTATGAAGAAAACTGCAACATTTAAAAAAATGTCTATAATTATATTTATTAAAGGGTCTAAAAGATACCTTATTGTCTTACTTTGAACATTACTATACTATGCTGTATACATCATCATACTCCGTGACGGTATCCATATACTTCACTCACGTTTTTTCGTCCATTTTTGTAGCTTTTTCTTCATCCTGTGTGCTTCTTTTTCTAGTTATGCTTTAAATCTATCACCTCGAAATTATCCTTTGTACAACATTAGTGCATATATGTATTTTACATGTAAACTAAATTGTAGTATTGTTTCAAGGAGAAGACTTCCTAAGTTCGAAAAACGTGCGACTTAACCGTTTTGACTCTTTGAGCAAATAAAATAATTATAAACTACAAATTCCAACAAAATGTACTTGGCAGATACTTGATTTCATAATTGACAGCATATTGCTGATTTAAGGGTCTGTGTTTGAACAAACAATAGTACAATTTGTACACCGCTTTCAGTCGATTTGTTCTTGTATTCGTGTGAAGCCGGAAGGGTTTGGTTATTCCAATAGTGAAATAATTCGGGGACTATTACAGAAAATGATAAGAAAATTTTATAGTTTCAGCTTTCGTTACACAGATATTGTATTGTACATGTGAACTTTCAACATACCAAAGATGTCAATTTACAAAAAAATATGCTGACATTTCTACAAATATAGTACAGAGCCATATTTTGACACTTCCTGTGCTTGCATCATCAACCGGGGAACACACATCACCGTTTTTTTTCACATTAAAAGTTTGAAGTTCATGCATTTTAATTTGGTTCTGTCCGTCCTTTTATACCGTCCAATCACTATACTGACGTCATCAATTTTGTCAGCTATGAGGTTTCAAATCTGAATGTCTCATATTATACTAGTATTTTATTGTAACTGAAGGAATTTTAGAACTTTTTTGTTTTTTTGTGAAAATACTTAAAGACCATTTTCCCTGGTATTCAGAATATAAATTAATTTAAATGATAATTTCAAAAGTCACTTAAATGACAGATTCATCAACATGAAGAATTTTTACAACCATGAAGAAGTATAATTGTTTAAATCTTAAAGTTCCTGAAAAAAGTATGTGATTTATGATTAATCCAAGTATCAGCATTTTGGTTTTATCTTTTATTTAAAAAGCACTGTTTAATAATTAAAAAAAAGGAAAAAAAACCTCATTACATATTTGATTGATTTGAGATTGTCTATCTCAATTATCGAACTACACCAGTACGTATATGAACAAAAGGCAGGAAAATTGGCCCAAGTCCTTTTCTTTGAAGGTTCAAATAGTTTTAAACATTTAATAGCAGAAGTTCAAAAAAAAAAACACTTTATGTTTGGTTTTGCACATTGACACGTGCGTAAACTGAGAAGAGAAATAGCTAAGACAAGTTAAGATGGGTTGAAAGGCCTGAATAAACACTCTAAGTGTGATAGCGGGACAAAAATAAGAATATTTAAGCCCTTGACTTGTATAATTATGTGTCACCCTGTCGGATTATCGAACTGTCGGACTATTGAACTGTCGGAATATTTAACTGTAGGACTATCGAACAGGCGGACTATTGAACAGTCCGACTAAAGGGGCGTCGGACTGTCGGGCGTACCCCCTCACACACATGTTGAATTCCGCCAAATTCTTTATATGCCGGTGTCCTATAGCTATTCTTCCCCCATGCTATTTTTCCGGGCGGTAGAACTGGATCGATCTATAGTCCCCCCCGGAAAAATTGGCATGATCTTACTTTTTCCCCTCAGCGTGATGGGAAAGGGGGATGGGGCAAACCAGGATCAGGTCAGTAAGAAGACATTCCCCGGGACAGACATGTTTATGATGTCTCGTAATACTAATATGGTAAAATGACTTCATATGAATCATGCAAAGAACCTACTCTATCTCTATCCAATTATGTCACATCGGTACATGTACTAGCTGTACAAGGAAGTACAACTGCCGGCTGGTCTTTAACCAGGAGGAATGGCCAGTACACTCTACCAGTTAGATGGACGCCATTAGGAAAGATAACAACTAAAAGAGAGATGACAAAGAAAAAAAAACACATCGAAAGCTGGACAGAGAAAAATACTCGCCGCCTGAAAGCTTTCTTTCAGAAGAAGTCCGATACGGATGAAACATCATCAAACCCAGAGGTTATCGGTATACCCGATCCAACCAGCATTAGAGACGTGGAGGTACAGGAATTACCAGAAACTATATCAATCGAATGCAAATATCTACCCCATCAGTTGTAGCTGTACAAGATCTACAAAAAGACCCCGCATGCCCTAAACGTGCACAGGGTCGACTATATCCAGCATAAATGAGACAAATATCCAACGAATTAAACTGACGTGGCAATAAGTAACAAGAGGCCACAGTACGGCTTTCAACAATAAGAAAAGCCCATACCATATAGTCGGCTATAAAATGCCCTGGTAATAAAAACGTGAAACAATTCAAACGAGAAAACTGATGGCCTAATTATTAAAACAAAATAATTTACGAAAACAAAACGAACCAACAACAACCACTGTACTACAAGCAACTTACTTGGGAATGGCAAATACAGAATGTGGCGGGATTAACCAAATTCGTGGGCGCTCGACACCCCATCCCCCAAAAGATAAAATCACAAAAAAGCTCCAACCTAGGACAGCACACAATAGGAAAAACTGTAAAATATCAATTACAAGTTGCTTCACTAAAACTGTAGAGGTACAGGTTACAATATTGTTCATTTCATTGCTTTACTGTATTGTATGTATATCATGTGTAATGTTTGTAAGCCATAGGTCCATATTATGGGAGTATAAGTGCTTTTAATAAACAATTAACTTACAAAAAAGCACCGAAATAGAGCACACTCATTTACCGAAAGCTATGTCAAAGCCAATTTCAACTAATATGATTATATTCTTCCAGACGGGTTGTTCTTTAATAACGAAATAACTACTAACGAGATATATATCTATGAAACAATGCTACATTTCATATAAAAAAGGACACCAATCATGCAGAGACAGACATTAACTGCGAAAACATGTATATTTATTATGGTTGTGAAACGACAGTTTGTCAACCGGATATAAGAAGCCTTTTTAATTTTGATGCTTTATTTGCATCATTGAAATACAAGTTTAAAAGTTATACTAGCCCGTTGTCAGAAAAAACTAAAATTGCAACGTGAATTGTTTTGGCGATACATACTAAAATTTTCCTTGGCTTATAATGAACCCCAACGAAAACTGTTTGGCATTTGAACGCAAACAAGAATTGCCAGTATGGAATAGTTAAATAAAAATTAAAAAAAAAAACAACGATGAGAAACACGTGCAGAGACAGAAAACCTATGTAATTAGAAGTTGGGATATTGTTTTTTGTTTGTATTTATATAAAGTTATGCCTTTTTCCATCTTGAAAACAACAAAATTGAGAACGGAAATGGGGAATGTATCAAAGAGACAACCATCCAACAAAGAGCAGAAAACAGCCCAAGGTCACCAATGAGTCTTCAACACAAGGAGAAAATCCCGCACCCGGAGGCGGGCTGTAGCTGTCCCCTAAAAAAATGTTTGCAATTTTCAGACCTGTGTTGCACAACACAAAGTTAAAGATCGGGTGCACAAACATAAATGAGCATGAAGACTGACTTTGTCATTTACGGACACCTACGATGTGAAAAAAATCATATCAAGACGATAAAAAATACTCACCAAGAAAAGCATTGCATATAGATATAAGAAGATGTGGTATGAGTGCCAATGAGACAACTCTCCATCCAAGTCAAAATTTATAAATGTAAACCACTATAGGTCATACATTTCATTGTGAAAAATCATGTTAATTAAATGAAAGTAAAAGACGCCTTTTCCCTGGGGTTTGGAGTTCGGTGTAAACAAAGGGTGGTGTGGTGAAGGGTATTGGTATGGAGAATACACCCAGTGAATGTTCAGGTCAAAAGAATGCATGTAGCTGTTAGCAAATTGATGATTTGAACGATCAGACAAAACAACACAACAAAATGCAATTACAAACGTTAAACATGTAGACAGACTTGTGAATATGTTGACAGACTGATGGACATGTAGACACAGCTTGGTAGACATAATGAACGACTGGTAGACATGTTGGCAGACTGCTGTGTTACATATTTGTTTTTCGATCGTTTTTGTACATTAATTAGGCCGTTAGTTTTCTCGTTTGAATTCTTTTAAATTTGTGACTTTGGGACCTTTTATAGCTGATTATGCGGTATGGGATTTGCTCATTGTTGAAGGCCGTACGATGACCTATGGCTATTAATTTCTGTGTCGATCATTTGATCTCTTCTGGAGAGTTTCTCATTAGCAGTCATACCAAATCTTCTTTTCTATACATACACAGACTGGTGGACATGTAGCAGATTGATGCACACGTGGACACAGCTTGGTAGACATGTAGACCGACTGATAGCCATGTCGACAGACTGTTGGACATGTAGACACAGCTTGGTAGACATATAGACCGACTGATAGCCATGTCGACAGACTGTTGGACATGTAGATAGGTTTGACATGCCGTCATACAATAAGGAGTTTGATAAAGCCTTTGCAACAGTGACTGCAATCGATGACGTGACGTCATACAGATTAAAGGTGTGATAAAGCCTTTGCAACCGTGCTGATATCGATATCATCACGGGTGGCTGATACAGCACGTTTGCTAATGATTGTATTACACAGAGTTCTCAAAATATTTTTCTCGTGGTGGTCCTTAAAGAGAATCTGCTAGTCCTCACTATTATTTCTTTTGCAAAATACCAAAATTGTGTCGGTCTTTTGCAAAATTTTGGTGGTCAAAACCTTCGGACCATCACTTTTCGAGAACTCTGATTACACATACAATTTATCTGTATTTACTACTAAGTATATAATAAGTATAGATTATTACATGGCATTTTTCATATCAGACCCTTTATCGGCCCTAGGTCATGATATCAGCCGCAGGCTCGAGGGCTGATATCATGAACGAGGGCCGATAAAGGGTCTGATATGATAAATGACATGTAATTATCTTTTTATCATATATTTCAACAGAAGAAATACAGACAAGAACTATTAATTTTGTCTTTCTATGAATTTTTAGATAATAATTTACAGACAACCAAATACAAATTTCTTAACTTTAATTGTTTTTATTGATATTACAAGCATTTTATTTATCTTGTCACAACAATTATCATGTTCTTAGTTTGAAATTTGCTCCTTAACAATTTTGTGAAAAGTCTTAAATCACTTGCAGTTTTCCGCACTGTGTTGTCGTTTTCGAACAAATTTCCGGAAATGCACGAAGTTGCATGTGATAAACGTCACGGAAATTAACGGAAAGGCATGTGATAACATTCCGGAAGCAGTCAATAAAGGTTCCTTTATCAGCCCGCTGAGGAAATTCTTAGGAATCTGATCAATAAACCTAGTAATCCTTTCATAGCATTTTAATATTTTTAAATGTTATTGAACTGTAAAATTTTAGTAATATTTTATACAAGTATATGATAAAAAGGGTTATACCTCTGTTGTTTGAAGGGCTATTAAAACATCTTCCTTTGAATATGGGTTAAATAAATTTTCTCTCCAATAAGAACTTCTTGCTAGAGAGAAAATTTTATTAATTTTTAAGAAAAAAGTAGTGTTTCATAATTTTATATACATATCATGCCCAACATTCAGCATACAATAATTTTTCCAAATTTCATTAGTTATACCATTAAATCCACTTGATATCTTGTTTTTCAAATATTTCATGGCAAGCAGAAACCTCCTTTGTAATCCTAACATTTTAATCTGTGTAATAGTACTTTAAAAAATCTGTACCTACATGTTTTAAAAAAAATCAAGCCATTCCTTAGCTTGTTTAATTAAACTTTGGCTGGAACATGCACTAAATGTTTGTCACTGGACATTAAGATTCCAACAATCAAATTCCAACAATCAATATATTTGAACTTGAATCATTGATTTCTTTCCTTTTTGTCTTGCCTTGACAGAGTCCAAAAGCAAGACATAGCATGCATAGGTATGCTGTTTTCAGCGATATCAACAATGTATTAGTTAGTAAAGCTAAAGTAATATAAAATAGTGAAATATTGCAGACATTTTCTACTGGTAGATATTTGTAACCATGAAAGACAATATATTCATTATACAGTTTTCATGATTAATCGCACAGGCACTTGTCTCAGAAAAAATTCCTATATACCTTAATATAACACGTGTTATATTAAGGTATATAGGGAATTTTTTTCTGAGACAAGTGCCTGTGATTAATCGCTAGCCCTTCAGGCCAGGCCAGATACATTTTTTGTAAGTATAGATAATTGTTAATGTGTAAATCCTAGTCAGGAGCCTTTAATTTAGTAGTTATAGTTGGTTAATTTCTGATATATATACATATATATTTGTTTTTTTATTGTCTTATTTTATAATTTAAAATCAAGCCATTAGTTTTCTTGTTTGAATTTTCTTTCATTTTTGAATGTTGTGACCTTTGTAGCTGACTAGTACTATGTGATTTTTTCTGGACTTCTTTTGTAGAATCAATTAGAAGAGCCAAAATTTATAAGCTTAGATTCAAAACATTCTGGAGGAGCAGGTTGTGTGAAGGTATTTATCCTTTTATAGCCTCAATCTATATCACAAAAACGTATTTTGTGTTAAAATATACATTTACCATTAAGAGAGTTGATTTTTTGTAGGACCAAGTAAAGGTTACAGGTCCTAAATCTCAGTTGGGAAAATGGTACTGTACAGTTTTATTTTAGTACTGGTGAACTCTACCGTTACAGACTCGTATGATAATAGTACACCTGAAACTCCACAGATGTACGTGTATATCTAATAGCTATAAATATTCCTTCCGAATCCAGCCACACTGATAAGATGTCGCTTTTCAATAGAAATTTTTATGAAACCAGACTGGGTTAAAATAAAATTTTCTTGTGTAATTTGATGAAATTTAAATTATCTCCACTAGTTTACTCACAAAACAACAGGACTAATTTGTTAACATTTTCTTTACAGAAGCCAGCAGAAGTCCAGAGAAATAAAAAGAATGGAACAAAAGAAAAATTGAAAAAGAACAGTGAAATGACAAAATTAAATAAATTTTTTGCATTTCTTATTGTTGTTATCTTGTGTATTGTTGACCAAGACAGCAAAGAAAACCATCGAAAAACTGTTCAGACAGAAAATGACAGATGCTACACATGAACAAACAAAAGATAAAAAAAAAAAACACTTCTAAGAAAAAATTTGTTCAATGCTGGACCAAATGAAATGCATGAGGATATTTATAATCTGAAAAAAATAATACCTCTATGTAAGTGAAACAAATTATGCGGTATGGGCTTTGCTCATTGTTGAAGGCTGTACGGTGACCTATAGTTGTAATTATTTCTGTGTCATTTGGTCTCTTGTGGAGAGTTGTCTCATTGGCAATCATACCACATCTCCTTTTTCATATGTGTTCAGTGCAAAATACAAAAAAAATGGACTATTCAATAAAATTGATATCTAAGACAGGAAATATTGGGGTTTGTCAATGAGACATCAACCCGACAAAATAGCCAAAATATATGTAAATTAAGCCGGCATCAACAGCATGCAGACAAATGTGAAAGGAGATGTGGGGTGAAGATCAGTATGACGGCAGTTGTTTTCTCAAATGTGGATCCAGGATTTTGAATCTAGATAAAGTGATGCAAACTCCACTCTGAAGTAACTGTATTAAAACAAAGTCAATGTAGGACTTTCTTTGAGATATTATTGCGTCTGGGAGACACAATTGATGCCCCCGTAGATGCAAAGTGTTATTTTAAAATAACTATAACATTTAACAGCTTATACCACAAAAATGACAAAGTTCAACTAACTCCCAAAAGAGCAAATATTAATAAAAATCAAAACCCTGACCACATGCACATCTTCAATATATGTACAAACAGACATCAAAGTGAAAACTTCCTAGGATTCTAACTGTAGGAGGAGTTGTGATGAATAACTATATACCCATAATGGGACGGACGGACAGACAGGGGTAAAATAATATGCCCCCAACTTTCAGTTGCGGGGGCATCAAAAGGGGTCATCAGGCCCCAAACTAGACAAAGTTTTGAGAGTAATAAAAAAATCTGGATTAACCATAAATGTAGCTCCATAAGGGTCATAAAGGGGGGACCCAGGCACCCCACTCCTAAATCTGTCTCTGATATTAAACATTGTTTATATGTTTCTGAATATTTTATAAAAGACTTGAAAGATTATGTTAGAAAACATTTTATAATGATATTTCGTATAACATTTATATGATTCTTTTAATGATTTTTGAGAATATGAAGATTATTAAAACATTTTGTTAAAAATATTTTTAAACTTTTTCAAAACATTTTATCTTGCAGAAATGAATTTTAATATGTTTTTAAAATGTTTCAGGGATATTTGATTAACAAACACATTCACATCATTTATAAGACATTTTACAAACATTGTCGTCAAAATTCAGTAACATTTTAGTGATGTTTTAAAAGTATCATGAAAATGTTTTGAAAATATTTTAACGCCATACATTTTGCATGATTTTGATATTTTCTACAATATTTTTCAACATTTTCTATTTTTTGGGGTGCTAACTGGGAAAGCAGTGGTGAAACAGCACCACATTAGAACAAATAATAAAATCAATTGCATGTAAATCCATTTCATCTTTTATGCATATTTATTTACAATGTATTTTTATGAAATTAGAAAGAACACAGCAAACAGATAATTCTGGAACAAAGTTGAATTAGAAGTTTCCACGTGGAATTACATGTTTCAGATTTTTTATTCCCCTGCCACAGTGGAGGAGGGGCATTAAGTTTTACCCTTGTGTAACTTTTAGATAATACAAGGACTCTTTTAATGTGAATTTGGTTGGACGACACTTTTCTATCACAAACTACTTTCTTCTGATCTAGTTGGAATTTCCCTTTCAGAAAAGTTTGTGTGTTAATATAAGGAACTGTCTTGGCTAGTAAATAAATCCTGTTCCATAATTCCACTATTTGCCATTTGTTGTCACCTTTGTCAATTTTTTTTTTACATCTTGTTCTGACAGAAGTATTGATCCTCGCACTTGCAGCCACTTGGATTTTAACCATGAATTCATTTCAAACATAAAGATGTATCCATCCATCACTTCATGGTTGGGTAAAAAGTCTGTTATCCATGATGGCTTCTGAAATATTAAAACAGGAAACCACAAAGCATCATATTATTTAATAAACTACAGGTTTAGAAATTTTTCTTATTATCCATAAAGGACAAGCGTTTAATGCGGGGATGTGTGTTATGTTTTTTTCTCACAAAAATACTCTTGATTTCCAACTTTGAAGAATTAAAAAAAATTGTTCTGACAGCTTTTGCCATAATTTTAATGTAAAGTCCTTAGAAAATTCAGACTTTATTGCGACAAACAAATAAAAAAATTATGCTCATATGTACCATGGTTTTTTTTAGAATGCAATATAGGGGTTGTCATATTTCCCAATACATGTAGTTCTCTTCTTTTCATGCATTTTTTTTTGTCAGGGAAATACATTTCACTTGCTATAATTAAGTGCACAACATAATTATTATCTCTTATTTACAATGCAAACAAAGGTAAAAGGGTGAAAAAATGTGAAGACTAGGAAAAAACTTACAAAGTGTGAGGGTATATTTGAAGAATAAAATACATCCCTGTGTCATCCCCCTATTTTAATAAATAATATTAAACCTGTCAAATTATTGGGCTGTTTAATCGAGAAAAAAATAAAACAAAGAGGTTTAATAATGTACTAAATATAAGAAAAATATAAATACATAATAACCTAATCCTGTTGTTATATAATCTCCTGGCATGACATGGTTATCAGCTGGTTATAGCAAACTTGGTCAAATTTTCCGCCGGGTTTCCCTAGATATTTTTGATGGGTGGATCAACTCTCTTGATGCCTTCTCTCCATTTCAAAAGAATTTCATGGTCTTTTGGGAATCTGTGGTCCCCCTTCAGAATAATTGCAGCCGGGGGACACACCCATTTTTAAGCTTAGTTTGGTGAAATTAGCGAATGTCGATTGTGGTTACTAATGTAAACATGTGCAACGTAATGCGAGTCAAGCGTCCAAGTGATTAAAACGTTTCCGACAATCACTTATGGAACACCAGCGACGTCTACAGGAAGAAATATTACGAATGATCCCTAAGACGTTACGGTTGTGGACTCAACTATATGCACGCCGTCACGTCGATTAGAGAAGCAAAAAGTGGACGTCGATTTGAGAACAACAAAAAAGACGTCGATTAGTGGGATATAAGATTGGTCGTCGATTTGGCATGTTATTCTAATGTCGTCGGATTTGGACGTCGATTTTAGGAAAGGCCGTCGATTAGAGACCGATGAGTCTTACACATATATGCAAATAGTTTATATGACAATACCATTTGGGTTTTTTTTTTTAAGGTTTTTTTTTGCTATTATCCAAAAAGTTATTTTGTGTGATGCTACGTTTCGATATTTGGTGTCATGATATATAGTGCGACTGCAGTTTTTCTTATATTTGTTAAGCATCTTACGCCGAATACATTGTAACATACATAAACATATAATCCCGTTGGTACTATATATGTATAAAATAACTTGTTTTGGGATTTTGATTGTGCGACCGTAAACGTATTATAGGGGCGAACTACATTTGCGCGAAATTCAAAATGACAAGCATTTCGTTTGCGCGAAGAAATCGTATTAATTAATACGCTTGCGCGAATTTACCTGTAATTCACCTGAGTTTTCACCTGAGTTTTTATTGTGAGAATAACCAGAATTTTACGGATTTTTATGAGTTTTTTTATTTTTTTTAGGAAAATGAGATAACATGTTGGTGGTTGTCTATCATATTTGTTAAGAACATAGTTTGCAATCATACCACATTTTCAATTCTTATATTTAAGAAATAATTTGTGGCAGCCGTATAGATTTGTTTTCATTTTACAATGGGTTGGGCATTTATATTGGATTATTTCCGAGCGATAGCGATGGGTATAATACATGTGGTAATAGCTGTAAAAAGACTCTGGACCATTGTTGGTACGATTTGTTACTTCATTAGACACAGTCGTCCACACTGTAATTTCAGCTCACCAGTTACGTAAATTTCTTCTATGTAGTCGGCAAATTTGTTTCATTTTTTTATTTACAGGAGCATCTGACATTATATCGTCAGCAAAACTGTCCTCAACTTCCTCCGCTGGAAGAAATGGCAATCAGAAAATCTGCGTTAACCATTTTTCTATTTCATTTGACCTATCTTTGTCCTCATTAGCTAAACTTAAATTTTGTATTTTGTCCACGATGAAAACGACAACCTTTGACTGTAGTATTTGGATTAATTTTAACAAAAAGTTCCAATTAATTCTTTTTTTGTGAACTATAAGTAAATTTTGTTAACTTCAGAATTTCTTTTACTCGACCATTCACGACTCATTAATGTCTCCATCAAGACTCCCACCCGACTACTAATTGAAAACGTATTCGAATTCCGACCAATTCACAATCTCTAGACGATCTTTACTCAACTAGCTAGACCAAATCAACTATACTCGATCTCAGCCCGATCTTGACCAGACCAGGTCGACCTGGTCGTATAGGGGTCGTAGGGATAGTCGGGAATTTGTCGGGTATGTACAATTTCAGTATAAAAAAACGTCTGAATTTGTTAAGCCCCGCCGCAGCGGAGGGGGCATTAAGTGTTGACCTTGTCCGTCCGTACGTACGTCCAATCAGTTAGTTTCCCTTCTCTCTAAATTTTGCCCCAACCAAATGTTATGACACGTATACACAATGCTTATTACCATAATACACAGATCATGTGCGAATTTGGATGGCGTCACTTTTATCGATTTTGAGTAATGACCCTTTATAATGCTATATATATGCAAGCGGGGTATTATTTGTGTCCCATGGACACATTCTCTATTTAATTCATTTGGTTAGATTCAGTAGTTTACAAAAGGTCTGAGTAAAATCAGACATTTAAGATATCTACGTCGAAATAAAGCAGTTGGATTTTTAGGCAAGGTGGTTAGTCCTTCAGAATGACAGGTTAATAGCTGTGAAGGACCTTGAAAAGGGCGTAGAAGACGAACAAGAAGGCGTAGACAGCAACGTGTGCCAAGGAATCTAGATGAGACAGATGTTGACACGACGACAGCTGTATGGGCAAAATGAAAGACTTGCAGGAGTTCAACAAAGAAGACCCCAAATGTTTATAAAAACGTCCTCAAAGTAGAGTAGGAAGCTGATATGTTATGGTAGCTTTCGTTGCTCTTTTCTTGAAAATGACATCATCAAATGAGATTTGTCCCCAGATTGGTACTTATGTTAGATAACAATATACATAAATTTTACCAGCCCCTTTTCTTTCCTTTCTTACAAATTAAGCCTACTGTTTGTGTCATATATGTGTATATATGTGTATATGTGTATATGTATGTAATCAGTATTTTGAATAGATTTGATAGCCAGAAGTTGAAAGGTTAAAGCTAGAATGTATTTTTGACGTATCCATGGCACCAACCTACATGTTTTTGCTAAAAGTGGTGTAAAGGTGTCACACATTTCCTCAAAAGGTCAAAAGTTGAAATTTCAATCCCTTGGAGTGATACCTTTCTCAAACATATATCCATCAAGAGATCAAATAAAAATCATTTGACTTTCGTCTCTTGTTTTTGTAAACTTGCGTCAAAAAGATCGTTTGAAAAAAAGTTTTTGTAAACATTTGGACCCGCTGCATGTTTCTCCCAAGTCAGGGGCCTCTTCAATGAATTAGTACACATTTTTTTAGGGGCCAGATGTAGCCCGCCACCGGGTGCGAAATTTTCTCCCTGTGTTGAAACATATACATTTTGTACTACAAAAATTTCTGGACCTAAGGAAAATACGGACTGTCAAAAAGAAAATAACCCATAAAATGCGTGAAAAATAATCTTGATGTTCATATAAACAAACTTTGAAGGCTTTCTAAAAATGATTGTTATTGCACAATTACTTTCATATTTGAAAAAAATCCTCCGTGGCCAAAATGCAGGATATAATTTCCTTCCAGTGCATCTGAGATCATCCCAGTTTTTAAATGGGTTTCGTGTTGCTAAGTTTTTTATTTTCTATGCTGTGATATGTTGGCTGCTGTTTGTCTTCTCGTCGGTTTTCGTTTTTCACCATGGCTGTGTCGGTTTGTTTTCGACCTTTGAATTTGATTGTTCTTTTGGTATCGTTTGCCTCTCTTTTTAAATATTAACCCTCCTTGTAGAAGAACAGATAAGTACTGTACTTGGAGTAATTTTTGCGTAGTTAATCATTTGTTTAGTTAAAATTAATGAACAATGACAAAATATTTTTGCAGTAGCAAAGTTATGAAAGTTAATCGGATCTGCATATCTAGATGAAATTATAGATTCGTTTCGTCTAGCAAATAATTATAACCCTTATTAAAGTTCACCTATGAAATCTCAAACGATAAAATGTCGTTAGATGTTGATGTAATCAAAGGTCAAAGATTTACAACACATGGCATGCTTGACCTTGAAATACATTTTGAAGAAACCAATTCTTATCTGTTTCTGCACAGATATAGCTGTCACTCACAGCATGTATTCAGAGGATTTATTAAAGGTGAAGCAATACGGCAAATTAGAAACACAAGTGACCATTACAAATTAATAAACAAACTTACTAATTTCAAAGTGAAATTATTAGATAGGGGTTATGATAACGTGGAAATAGATGATAGTATTACTGATGCTTTATCAATTGACCGTACTGAATTACTACAACAAAACAAATCAAAAGAAAAACAAAATATTCCATTAGTTTTAATAACTAAATATAATCCATATATACGTAATATAAAATAAGACACGTTTTATGAAACACGGGCATTTACTACAGTTTGACGAAGATTGTGTACAAATATTCAATACAGCACCAATTGTTGCGTATAGCAAACACAAGAGTGTTGGAGACATGCTTAGTAGATCAAAGTTAAAGACTTTAACATAAAATTGACAGTTGGACCCCTGATGATGGCAGATCTTTCATAATAACTAGATCTATTGAAGAAGAATTAAAATATAAATATATCAATATATACATGAATAACTTTCATATTTGATTATATTCAAATAATGCATCTTAAAATGACCATCCCAAGCTTAACTGCCGAAACACTAAAGTAGTGTCGGGTCCTATCATGCAATATGGGATGCGTGGTTGCATGGGTGTTTTATTATAACAAAACATACACGCACTTTTTCACTTATGAGATATATTAATTTTCCCATGTTTCTGGATTCTGTCTGGCTAAAAACTTCAAAATTGTGTAATATAGAATTATGACCTCTAAAGCTGAACTTCTGTTTTATTGCTTGTGCCGATTTTCAAGGAATAGTTCATTCTGTTCTGTTTTTTTTTTTTTTTGTGTTCTTTATTTGTCTATGGATGTTACAGAGAGCTCTGAATATTTCCAAAAACTATAGAATTATGTATGATAGAACGTAGATTTTGGTATCATTTCAAAATAGAAAATAAGTTTCCTGGATGCAATTTTTCTAGAATTAAGGAATAGCCTGTTAAGACTCTTTTCTATATTTCTTGTTCAAATTAAGAACTTGGCGTCGGCAGCTGAAGACTAGTCCCCAAAATGTTCCTTTTAATGTCTTATTAAGAGCAGTACTATAGCCAGTGAATATTTTGGAAAACTTTAAAAAAATGTTTTATCAAATTATGAACTTAGTCCCACTTTAAAGCTGAAATCAAATTCTCCTGCTGCATGTACATTGTACGTACTTTTTTGTCAGTGGCATATCTGTTCGTGTTTCGGCCTTAGCCAAAAGTTCAAGGATTATTCGGACAATGTCTTGATAATTTTATTATTAGGTTTTGAAAATTTTATTTAAGAATTGAATGCTTCTTTGTGTAAATTCATAGGGTTGACCGAAGTACATTTTGTATGAAGCGCGGTCAACGCTAATACATGTACAACCCTATGAAATTACTTAAAGAAGCATTCAATACTATATACTTAGACCTATTGATCTGAACATTTACTAAATGATATTGCAGGTACTTAATTGCCACGGCAGGGGCGTACATGTGAATATTTGTTAGCGAGAAGGCTCTGCTGGGTACATAATTAATACATCACCCGAGACAGAGATGATATAAGAAAATTATTGTTCATGTGTGCCGCGTTTCCAATCACCTTGTTTTAAAATTACCCGATGCCAGTGTGATAAAATCCACTAATATACCAGGCAAAACATATGACTATAAAATGTAATAATATTAAAAAATGATTTGTTTTTCAATAAACTCGGACTTGATCATTAAAAAAGGTTTTTTTTTTGTTTTCAAATGATCGCATTATACATTTCATTTCTATAAGTACTGATAAAAAAGGGCGGAGACTTTAGTGATGACAACTGACTAGATTCGTTAAACACGCCTTTCAACAGTAAGATATACAGCCTAATCAAAATAAATTATACAGCCTATGCTACTTTCGAGTTTTGACCCTTTAATGATGTGTTTGAAATAGTACAGCATATGCTACAATTTGAAAATATAGCATAGTCAATGTTTGTGATATAGCATATGCGATAAAAATGCATCATAACCAGACAAATATATATTGACCCTTTTGGGACGTCAAATATAGCTTATGCTACAAAGCAGCATAAGCTATATTTTATAGCTTATGCACCTCTTTTAACTTTTGACCCTTTCCGTACGCCATACTTACAGACGTGTTTAGGTATAGCGGTAGATCCCCTTACACATTATATATATAACTGCCCTCCATTAGCTGTGCTAGTGAAGTCCTTATTTATCTCAGTTTGTATAGCAGTGGCTTACTGTACCAGGTGTTCTAAGTTCAAATCCCTGCTATATCAGTAATTTAATTTATCAGGCAAATCATGCTACCGGGTAACAATTGGCGCCAAACTAAAAAAAAAAACCACGGGTGGTTAGAAATAAATCCTACATTTTGACAGGGCAGAGACATATAATATTGTATTATATGTCTCTGGACAGGGTAAGTGATGTCGATATTGTCATAAAAACCCTTGAGGTGGGAGGAGGGTAACCGTGCTTCCCCTTACCTAGTAGATACTTAACCATGTGCTAGTGGATGAATTATTTAGCTGAGTTGGTAGAGCAGTGGCTTACTCCGCAAGTTGTCACAGGTTCAAATCCCGAGTGGTACATTAATTAATTTTGGAAGCAAATCATGCTCACTTGTTACATAGTCATAGCGAAGTCTGTAATCTGATTTAAAGCTGTGGGAGCGGTACACCCTCTGTAACTAAAAGGCAAAACCAATTCATTGTCGCGCAAGCTTTGTATGCCTAACCCTAATATTTAAAAATGCTCATTCAATTCATTTCTGTTATTTTTTTGTCTCTAGACATTGCAGTAAATTATACCGTATGCAAAGGTAAAAAATCTATACTAATGACTTTCGTGAGTGATGTTTAGAGTAACCAAATAAAAAAAAAAGGACTGTAAGCTTCCTCTGCCAAAAATATACCTAATTGTTCTCATTCTTGTTACTTGACACCGCTTAAAAATCCAGGCATTTCGCTTCAGCACCATCGCCATCTTAATCGCAGCCTCATCATCATACATAAGTATCCGGAGCTCCGATTGGCTCCCTGAAAGTGACATGTATTTAGCATTTACAGTATATTTCTTAACTATCTAGTGATAGACAAGCCAATTTACATGTAAATAACCCCCCCCCCCCCCTCCCTCGTTCCTCCCATATCCAACTATCACGGTCATCACGTGACTTTTACACTTCAGTTGTATATCATTAATGGCCGATTGATTATCAATGAAAATGAACGGGGTACATAGATTAAATGGTCATAACTTTTTTGTTACATTGTGTATTTTACCTCCCAACCCCGCGTTTTACAGTATTTTCATTTTACAATTAAAAATGTTTTAAGTTTTGTTTCAGATATATGATTTCTTGCTTCAAAATAAGTTTGAAAATTGAGGTGACATAACCACACAGCCTCCGTTGACTTCTTCGTTAAAACTCAATAAAATTGCAATGGGACCTTCTTATATAATCAATCTTCTCAACTTATTTATTGTTACTAATATCCTCCCAACCCTTAAAAAAATCGACAACATATTCATTTAAATGAAATCGAAAACCATATCAGTTTTGGTATCAAACTTTTTGCTTTAAAAAAATTTGATTGAAAAGTTCACATTTTGGCATTTGTTAGCAATTTTGAAAATGGCGGCAGCTGTTGGAAGTAAACAACGACACGACATGTAGTTATTTAGTTATTATTTAAAAAGTAATATTTGAAATATTTATTGAAGTGTGTCTTATTGTATTTAAAAAATTTCTTATTTCACATTTCCTTTATATATTTATTAGAAACAGTCTCTCGCACTGAAAATAAAGATTTATATGCATTAACCATGCAGTTTACATTGACAGCTTGGGCCGACTCGTGAAGATATATTTTGTTAAATTTTTACGATGAAAATCGAATAAATGTTGAATGCATGCGTTTTCAGTAATTGTCTTACCTTAAAACAGCATAGAATCAAACTTTGTTTCTCTTTGTTAAAGTGGATACATGCTGTTTGTTCTAATAAAATTTCGAAGTTACGTACAAAATGGCGAACAAATAATTTTCAAACGTAGACCATGTTCGACACTTATTTTACCCATGCAAATAATTCAATTTGATTTCACTGTTGATATTGCTATTAAGTATGACACGTTATTGTCACTTTAATAATACCCAAGGACATAGCTAGATTAGGGAGATATTAAGTCATCAACTGGCGTGATCAAAGAATACAAACATGGCACCTTATCACGAAGTAAGTTTTGACAAGACCTATGTACATATGTAGAGTAATTAGTATTGTTCGATTCTTAATGAAATTATTTTATGATATTATTTTATATCAATAAAAGGAAACCTCGAATTGATGGTTACTTAGGCGAGGTGAGATATCTATATCTATATTCATAATATATGAATTTTTTTGGAAAAAAAAAGTTTGTTTCCAGTTTTTGGAGAAAAAAATAATTTGTTTTTGACCCTGAGAAAAAAAAATTGTTTGTTTCACCCTCAGCTGCCACTATATGTAATTATGTAATGCTAAAATTGAAAGAAAAAAAATGTTTTCGACTTGCTGCCTAACACGCAGAGTTATCTAACATAACTATGACTGGTATAGTTGCATATGCAAAAAGGAACATATGTCACAATCCAACACAATAAGAATAATAAGAATAATAATAATTGCAAAAAGGCGCACTTTCTGCTGGAGATTAATCTTGAAACATAAACGATGCCGTCGAATATTCCTGTCTATATTTATACTAGAAAATCTTTAAACGTAGATGAATTGCGATTGCGTTTATGTTTTAATTCAAAGCATTTAGCAACTCCCCACATTCTCATTATTTTTTAAGCATATATGGAGTCTATTGATCTGGTAAGAAAATGGAATCCGTTTCATCCCATGTAAAAAACTAGAAAAAATAGAAACTTCTGTATCTTCTTATGAAATAAAATATTTTACGATAAAAATTCTTTAGAATCCAGTTTGCAAATATTGAACTACACTTTACATGTAGTTATTGATTAAATAAATTAAATATGAAAAACCTGTTTACACAAAAGATAGTGGCTATTCATAGTGTATAACCGAAAGCGTTAATTCTTACAGACATACAACAATTAAATAATGTAAAATTGTTAACAAATAAATAGCAGCAATCCAACAACAACAAAAATTAACCAAAATGAAACATCTACTGCATTCAATGATATACGATCCAAGCAGCTAGCACAATGTAATTTCTTCACAGGCCTATTGGTCTGTTGTGCATTTTTTTTTCACGAACACTTGTTGACATAGTACCAAAAAAATATAACCTGTTTACGAGCTGTGCATAATATGTCCTTTAAATAAGTGCTATTGGAGATTTTGTCTTATTATATCAATATTACATCTGAATATATTCCCATTTCTTTTGTTTTGACAGATTTAAAACTAGATCAAATAGTCGTTTGCACAAACAAAATGGATGTAACATTTTTATTGTTATCTGCAATTTTCAACAGAAATGTATGGTTAAACCTATCGCCAAGCAATATTATTACTGCATGCAGTTGCGATTATTTGTCCAGATATACATGTTCCCAGAGTTAATTCTTTAAAACGACAAGTTGTTTCCCGATGCGAACAAAATCTGATCGACTGAATCAGAAAGTATCCATACTTTATACCAACTATGATACTAAGTGTAATTTAAGTGATCGAATGACAAATATAGATTTCTTGTCCATGTTTACTGCAATACTATAATGGACATTTACCAGGACATTTTACCTCACTTCAAACTTGAATCTCGATCTTCCTCTGTTGCTGCTCTTAGAAAAAAATACAAGAAACTAATACAAAATTTTAGAAAAATGATGACTCAAAACATCTATTAAATTCGTATTTTATTCTCCCAACAGATACTAGTATATAGTACAAAACAATCAAACTAAAATGAAAGCATGAAAAGAAAGTTTGGTACATTTATGAAGTTTCAACATGAAGTTTCAAAATTAGGAATTGAAATACAAAATATGGAATAAGAAGTGATTCTGACTTTAAATTACAATACGAGATGGCATCAGACGAAATATATGAACTGCAAATAGAAATCGACATTTTTGTAAACGAATGCAATAACAATGTTCATACAATACAGTCCTTAAAATCAAAATTATGCCGAACTGAATCAAAGTACAAAACTTAAAGTGTTTAGCTGGAAGAAACTTATAAAAGATTTAATCATCAGAAACTTACATCAAAACTCCAAAAAGACGTTTCCGAAAGAAACAGGAACATATAGTGCTACTTTGATGGAACAGGTGACTGTTCTTCTTGATGAAAACATTTCGATTGATACCTTTTCGGCTGGGAAGTATCTTCCAGCTGTCCATCAAGTTGTCCAAGACTTGCATTCTTTTGGTGTTGGAGTAAAACATATCGGCAAAACTATCCACTTATTATTGACGCATTTATTGGGGCATTGATGATTTTAAAACTTCCGTCAGAATCCTCAAATCGAAGAATGGTTTTGGAATCTAACTTACTCATAAAAATGCAAATTGGTGAAAAATTGTTACAAAATTTAAACATATTACATTGTGATGGTACAACTGTAAGGTGACACACAGACTCAAGGTGACACACAGACTCAGGTCGAAAAAATAATAGACAATTCTATGTAGATAGCGAGTTTAATTTCACAATCAAATGAAGATCTCGACGAAAATTATGCAAAATTAATGCTCAGTATTAAAAACCTGATGCCTGATCAACATATTGTTAATAAAAGTTTCTATGACGAATTTGCTAAAATGAAGAGAGATCAAAAATTTGAAAGTAATTGGGACACAATGTCAGAAAATGAACAAGAAAAAGAAATACACAAATGGTTTTGTCATTTGTACCTTTTGGTAAATATGGGTGATAGTGTTGATTGAGCTTTAAAAGAATATGAACAAATAATAACGGATAGCACTGGTAAACTTGGAAGAAGTCACTTTCCCAAATTTTCAGGTTGGTCTGACAAGGACAGTGCAGCTGTCAGATGCATATGCACGGTTTGCAGTGCTCTGATGTCTGGTGGTAACGCGTCGTCTGGCTGTCCAGAAGACTTTAAAACTTATCTCTTTTCAAAAGGAAAAACTTATTGATTTAAAAGATTTGAAAATACAAGATTACATGTAATATTATATTTTAAAATGCCGGTGCTGTGGTTTATCAAAGAAATGATATTATTGGATTTTTCTTAAATATGCTCCAAAATCTGTTCTTTCGGAATTTCAAGACGAAACAATATTTCAGGAGATTTTATCGGTGGCAATTATTGGAAAAATTATTATCGTCCGTCGTCCGTCGTCGTCTGTCGTTAACTTTTACAAAAATCTTCTCCTCTGAAACTGTGCCAAATATAACCAAACTTAGCTGCAGTCATCATTGGGGTATCTAGTTCAAAAAATGTGTTCGATGACCCCGCTTGCCAACCAACATGGCCGACATGGCTAAAAATAGAACATGGGGTAAAATGCAGTTTTTGGCTTTTATCTCTGAAACTAAAGCATTTAGAGCAAATCTTACAAAGGTAAAATTGTTCATCAGGTTAAGATCTATCTGCCATGAAA
Organism: Mytilus coruscus; assembly: GCA_017311375.1. Lineage (NCBI taxonomy): Eukaryota > Metazoa > Mollusca > Bivalvia > Mytilida > Mytilidae > Mytilus > Mytilus coruscus. The sequence continues at coordinate 62,286,065 of CM029595.1, forward strand.
TGTTCAGACGAATCAGACAACTCGTTGCTGGGTTCCTGCCCTGAATTGGTAATTTTAAGGAAAATTTGCAGTTTTTGGTTATTATCTTGAATATTATTATAGATAGAGATAAACTGTCAACAGCAATAATGTACAGCAAAGTAAGATCTACAAATAAGTCAACATAACTGACATAGTCAATTGACCCCTTAAGGAGTTATTGCCCTTTATAGTCAATTTTTTAATAATTTTTTTGTAAATTTTTGTAATCTTTTACAAAAATCTTCTCTGAAACTACTGAGACAAATTTAACCAAACTTGGCCACAATCATCATTTAGGTATTTAGTTTGACAAATGTGTCCGATGACCTGGCCCGCCAACCAAGATGGCCGACATGGCTAAAAATAGAACATAGGGGTAAAATGCAGATTTTGGCTGATATCTCTGAAATTAAAGCATTTAGAGCAAATCTGACATGGAGTAAAAATGTTCATCAGGTTAAGATCTATCTGCCCTGCAATTTCTAGACAAATCAGAGAACCCGCAGTTGGGTTGCTGCCCCTAAATTGGTAATTTTAAGGAAATTTTGCAGTTTTTGGTTATTATCTTGAATATTATTATAGATAGAGATAAACTGTAAACAGCAATAATGTTCAGCAAAGTAAGATCTACAAATAAGTCAACATAACTATAATGGTCAATTGACCCCTTAAGGAGTTATTGCCCTTTATAGTAAATTTTTAACAATTTTTGTAAATTTTTGTAGTTTTTTACAAAAATCTTCTCCTCTGAAACTACTGAGACAAATTTAACCAAACTTGGCCACAATCATCATTAGGGTATGTATTTTAAAAAATGTGTCCGATGACCCCGCCTGCCAACCAAGATGGCAGGCATGGCTAAAAATAGGACATAGGGTAATATGCAAGTTTTGTCTATTATTTTTTGAACCGTTATAAATAGAGAAAATCTGAAAGGAGCGAAAATGTTCAGAATTAATATGAGCTCTACCAATTGTCCATAAACGTCAAAACTGTTAGACAAATTCTAATAGGAGTTATTGCCCATAAATGACAAATTTTACCTTTTTTTTTTATTATTCATTTTTGTCTATTATCATGTTAACTATGATATTTAGAGAGGAACATGTTTTTTTCTGTTATGCCTTATATGCTTTAAATTATAATAGATAAATAAACACTTTAAATCACAAAAATGATCAGCAAGGCAAGATCCATTAAAAAGTCAAATTTTGCCGATATAGTTAGTAGACTGTCACTCTTCATAGGAGTGATTGCCCTTAAATGAGGATTTTTTTTACCCTCTATATATGCTCTTTTGTGTTTTGAGCAAAAACTAAAGAAGATAGAGAGAAACTAAACAGACTAAAAGATCAGTAATACAAGATCAACAAATTAGAGATTTTCGTCATGAAGTGTATTCTCGTCTACAATGTTGGAGAGTGTCCTTTGTTAGATATATATGCACATAGACCAAGGTGAGCGACACAGACTCTTTAGAGCCTCTAGTTTAAAGCTTATTGATGTCAAAACTGTAGCAACACACATTTTGGATTTGAATCAGCACTTTTTTAAATACAAATCAATTTAAAACAGTGGTCAAAGGATCCAAGTGACTTAATAGCAGGTGAAACTGTTTTGTTCCCTGAAGTTTCGCCATACAAAGATGACATCTCTGATGCAGTATTTTCAAACTATGTGTTAACAGATACTGATGTTGTATCAGAAGCAGCGAGTTTAATGTCAACGTATCTTTATCTAACTGTTTCTCGCCTCTTAAAAAGTCAGTTGCATGAAGGCTGTCATAGTGCAAATAGCGGAACAAACAATACTCGAAGAATCATGTACTCTCTCAAAACGGTAACATAATCGTACAAGTGAAAAAAAAACTTTGCCGATTTCAAGCAAATTCGCCACTTTAAACCAAATGCATCCATGGAACACATAGGGACCGCTTTAATGTGAGTTTACAACAAAACTGTTGAATGGCTCAATTAAATGGACCCTGAAATAAAAAAAAATATTATTTTCGCTATAAAAAGTAGAATCCCAAAAATACTGAACTCCGAGGAAAATTCAAAAAGGAAAGTCCCTAATCAAATTGCAAAATCAAAAGCTCAAACACATCAAACGAATGGATAACAATAACATAAACGGTACCAATTTTACTGCACCAGATGCGCATTTCGACAATCAATGTCTCTTCAGTGATGCTCGAGGCCAAAATATTTGAAAATCCAAAGCTTACTAAAAATATGAAGAGCTATAAACAAAACAAGGACCAAAAAGTATAGCCAAAGCTGGACAAGGAATCAGAGCTTTGCATGAGGGAGATACATTCCTTAATTTTAAATAATTTCCAAAATTTGTAACAGCTGTCATATTCCTGCCTTGGTACAGGCAAACTTCTATGTAGAAAATGGTGGATTGAACCTGGTTTTATAGCTAGCTAAATCTCTCACTTGTATGACAGTCGCATCAAATTCCATTATATTGACAACGATGCGTGAACAAAACAAACAGACACAATAGGCAAAAATGTCAAAAATAGGGGTACAGCAGTCAACATTGTGTTATCATCTTAATCACTATAAAAACAAACAAATGTAACAAAGAAGCACAAAAAGGCATACATCAAATTAAACATCCTCATTTTGCTTTTTTATTATACGATTTTATTTATCTATGTAAAATCCACCCATAAAGGATTGAAAGATTTTAAGTACTGGCGTAGAATCGCGCGTTTGACGTCATACAGGTACAAGTAGATATAAAATAATTTTGACGGGATACATAAGTACAGAGTCACGTCAAATGGATATCACAAAAAAACAGACTTAACAGTAAAAGTAATATTAATAAAGACAAATAAAAGAATACTATAACACGTTATTAAGATGATAAACAACGTCATTACGCAGAATCTATACTTCAAGACCATCGAGTAGTATTTGTGAAGTTGATACGGAATATTTATCAACAAAGTCTTGGTATCTTCCGATGAACTTTTTTAGAAAAAGGACGAGACGTTCTTTGACATACCCCTGGTTCATCAACTTTCTGCTCAGACACTAAAACGAGCGCTTAAATTTATCAGTAAATGGCATGAGCGCAAAATTCAATTGAATCAAAAACGTCTTGACCGGTTAAAAGAAAACGGAAAGTCGAGGCGAGATGCTAAAAGTATCAAGAATAAACAAACTGCATTAGATACACTTCAAATGATCAATTTACTGCCATGTAACACAGTCCAAGATGGAAAAGAAATGAACGAGAAATATAGGAGTGAAAATGAAAGAGAAGCAGCCTTAAAAGCTCAAATTACATTTTACAAATTTGTTATAAACCTTCCAAATATTGAATACAAAATTTTTTTTTCTTTTCTAAAAACAAAAGGAAATTAAATTCAGAGCAGTTAATGTTGAGTTTCGTGAAAATTATAAATCACAAAAATAATTTGTTATTTGCTTATAATGACGACAATGAAGTAGTTTCCAATGAAAGAAGAAAACAGTTGCTTAAAAAGAAGCAAGGCGTCTACTTTCTAGAAAAAACGAAATCTGCTCAATCCAAAAATAATCAAGTTCAAGTAAAAATTGTTGATATAAAATGTTGAAAGTGTAATTGAAGAATAATATATATTTCAATACCTTAATGGGTTGAGTTAAAATTTAAGCTGTCATTTCTGTTACCTGTAAAATAATGAGGTGTGGTATTATTCCCAATGACAAAAACTCACGAGAGACCACAGGAACATGTCATCTTATCTCAGGTGTTACCATCATCGACTGAATTTGCCATAACTTCTTTATTTATTGGTATGAAAATTCAATGGTGACATTTTTTTGGTGGTTTCTGTCTTATTTAATAAGTTTTATTGGCTTATTAAAAGACAGTTCTTTATCACTACCATTGATACCTTTGTAGTCTTGTGGTTTTATTTCTTTTCTGATTTTTTTAGCACACAATACAATCGGGTCAACGTGTCATACATGTCTAAAAACTTATAGAACACCAATAAAGATAAATTGCGGTCCAGGATAAATATGAATTTTCAATTATTTTTTTTTTTTTTTACTTTTGCATTAAATTGGTTGCCATGGTAGATTTTATTTTCTTAAATACGAAGGCAATTGTTAATGCGATGATGATAATGGATGCAAAAATAAGATGTGGTATGATTGCCAATGAGTCTTTTTCAATGATATCTGTTTAACGTCCTGTGGCAAATTAATACTCATTCTCTGTAACCACTTAAACTTTTTCGGCACACATAGTCACCGATCTTCCTGAAAATTGGCTGATTTGTAGATTCTATTAGACCAGTCAGAAAAATAATGCCAACCGATATATATATTGGTTGGTTACCATGGTAACAGCAGAGAAAGTTGGGATTTTTGAGAAAAATACAATATTTGGTGTAGTGTTGTGAAATTATGCGGCTACATCTATTAAAAAGAAACACAAAAACAATAAATTTCAGTCTTGTTTTAGTCAAAAGTAAAAAAAAGTTACGGGTAATCTACCTAGAAACATGTGAAATTAATTTCTAAAAAATGGTCATTGTGCAATATTCCTCACAATACGAATTATCTCCCTTTGGTGGGTTACTCTAATGACTGGACCAAAACGAAAATGCTAATAACTTTTTTATTTCTAAAAGGATTGATGTCAAATTTAAATTGTTATAAATTTAGACCATTCAATACATAAATATAAGAAAAATATATAGAAAACTTTTTTTAAATCTTCATAAAACGTGACCTGACCAATGCTGACAATGACAGGACCAAATGAAAATGCTAATAACTTTTTTATTTCTTAAGGGATTTATGTTAAATTTGAAATACAATAAAATTTGATCATTTAATATATAAATTAATGAATAAATATTGAAAAAAATAATAAAAAATTCAGAAAACGTTATCTTCCTAACGTTGACAATGACCTGACCAACAACAGCAATGACCTGACCGATGAAAATTTCTGTGTTATTTAATATTATTAAAAAAACAGAGAAAACATGTTTCGAAATAAAATCATTTACATTGTACCAATTATTACATTTAGCATTCGTAATTTAGACCAAACTGTAGGAAAATATTCCTTCTTTAAAATGATATCTCATTTTCTCACTTTGTTCTTTCTACTTTCCAATATTTAAAAGAAATCGTAGTACACTCCCAGATTGATAGACATATTTTGAAAGAATAATGAAATTCAAAACTGAAATTTCGAAAAATCGTAGAAAATTCAGAAATTTTACCAGAAACTTAAAAAAAAAGCAAAATGATAGAATAAGGTTTCAGCTTCATAATAATATCAACTGTTTTGTTTTGCACTTCGTAGTTGTCGAGCTTTTAGAAAAAAATCAAAACACAGTATTTTTTGTTTTGTAATCCGGATGAAACTCGCTCAAGTTTCAAGACCGAGGTCTATTTTAATGAGAATTTACATAATACAATATTACAAACGTATGTTTGATGAGGCATTAAAATGATACCTTAGGCCTTACCTTTTTCATGGTATAAAAGTTTATTCTGGTTTTTGAGTTTCTCTCTCCTTTATATCTTCTCAAGCAAGATGACCACGTGAATTAAAAGACCGATCTATATGACAGGAAATGGACCTCCGTCATGATTCTTTATGATTCTTTATATTATTCATCATACTTCCGACTGAGACAGACATGGATTATAGCTCTGCGGGTGCTCTGCGGGTATCCCGATTGATCTCGAGCCGCGTTTCCATTCCTTTTAAATATACAATTCCTTGATTGTATTTAAAAAAAAGCTTTAACATCGTGCAAAGATGAGGATAAAATATCTAATTTACAATTGTTTATTATAATATGTACATATTAGTTGTTTATAAGCATAACCACAGGTTCAGTATTATTATTAAGCCTTTCCGCTAATGCTGTCAGTTCACCCACAATCACTTTTGCCACATTTCCATACCCCCATGCCTGAATCTTTGGTGTTTATTTTTTTTTGTTATTGTTCGGGGAGGTAAAGTTGAAAGGCTGTAGAAACTTTTCCACAAAAATAGTTTTTGTTAACTTGGGTTATATTTTAATTTAATTATTAAGTAAAATTTGCAATGATGTGTACTACATTGGGCTGAGCGCACACAAACATATTCAATTTTAGGCAACAATAGTTTACCGATGTTCAAATTAAGATGTAAAAACAAAAAAACTGATGGAATCGCACGAACTCCAAAAGGAGCGATACCGGTTGCATCGACAGGGTATATGAATTATTATGTGCCCGTACTAAGTCAGGAGCCTGTAATTCCGTTATCACTATTTAGCATATGTCAATACGACGGTACAAATTATCAGATTACACAATGATGTATGCTCGCAAGGGGGCAAAATCATTGAAAACATTAAATGAACACAACCACTTCGTAGACAGCAGAAAGTTGAATCTCAGCAATTCAGAACCTGAGTGACATTTCTGAAAGACCATCAAAGATTATCCTGCTTTACCGAAAAATAGAGCAGAAGTACATGTATAAAATAGTGATTTATGATAAAAATGTATAATTATGCAAACAGATTAGATTAACTTCATGCTTTTTTGCATGTGCAGCTCTTTGCTGCATATTCATTTCGTTCTTATATATTGTAGTATTGGAATTTTTTGCTTTTTAGCATTTCTATTAAAAGGACGTGCTACTTTTGAGTTGACGTTTGGTAATTCTTTTTATTCGTGCCATTGCTGAGCTTACACTTTTTCTTAAGAATTTTTTGGTTTACACATGATATAACCCTTGAAAACCGATCCTTGATAGCTGGTGATAAAACATCAGTGAGAACTTATCTATGTTGATGATGTATTAATGAGTCATATTGTTTTGTGGAATTTTGCAAAGTTTATCTGGCCATAAAGTAATTTTAACTCAAGGCTAAAAGCTTTGTCCACCTAAACAACAAATTAGCACTAAGATCCCATCAAACAGAAATTGTGGATCGTTATCAATTAATCACGCATCCCATATTGCCTGATTGGACCTAAAAGTTTGTTATTATAAATACCCCTATCATGCAACTATGCAACCATGCATTTCTGTATTGCCTGTTAAGACCCGACACTATTTTAGTGTCTCGGCAGTTAAAGCTTCAAATGGTCATCTTAAGATGTATTACTTAAATATAATTAAATATAAAAATTATTCATATATGTATTAATATATTTATATCAAATTCTTTATCAATAGATATTGTTGTGTAATATGGTATAATGGACGTGACATTACTATGTAGACAGTACGGTAGTTAGATATACCGCGTAGCCTGATTCCCGGTATGAGCCATTGTAAACTACCCAGCTCAGGATAAGATCTCGGATAGATACCAGGTAACGAGAGTTGGCGTATTGGCGGGATTGAAAAACGCATGCGATATAGCCAGAGCAGACCAATATCAGAGGATAGTTGGTAAGTTCGTACAATTAGAGACATTGAATTGTAGTGTTAATATTAGTATTGAGTGATAATACTAGGAAATCACATCACTGGCGCTGCGAGCAGGGTTTCCTGTGTTAAAAAGACGATTTTATCGAGGCACAGAAGTGATTACGTCACGAGTAGTTACGAAGTTATAATTTTGCTATATATATTTGGTATATTATGAAGTGTTTGAACACGGAGATAATATAAGCATTATTAAACTTGCGTTATTACAAAGTTTACAAAGTTTGCAAAGTTTATTTTTTCTATTTTGTTCACGTTGGGGTAATACCCGAAAAATTAGCCTGTTGCGTGCACATTAATCGAATTACCATTTCAGTGCAAATTAGCTGTGTTTTTTTTTCCTGTGGATTAGCCACATAGCATACACATTATTATTTTTTTTTTCTGGTTCAGCAACCAGTGATTTAATTGAACTGTATTTTTGTTATTTTAACATAATTGCAGCCTTAGCTTTACAGAAGGAGCGTACAAAGATTAATAGATCTTCTTACTGTTGTAACCTGGTGTTGGAAATGTCACAGCTGACAAGATTACGTCTTTGAGAGAGACATATGGTAATATTCAGCCTGAACATCTTTCTGAAATACCAAGACTTCGACTTACTGAAACTTTGATGGATTTGATAGATTTTGCACCTGTTGCACAGCAACAAGAATACAAATCACGGACACAGTCCAGTTATGATTTACAAGCATATGTTGACTATGGTGAAGTTAAAACATCTGGGTTTCATTCTGAATATGCAAGACGAGAAGCAGAAATCAATGACTTTTCAGATTCTGACACACCTTCTGATGAATGTTTGCTTAAACCTGAGCCTGAGGAAGTCAAACGTGAGTTATCACGTCCCAGTTCAGCAATGGGCAAGCCATTAGATTACACTTTGCAGTATGGGGACCACCGGTATTCAACAAAATTGTCAAAACCTGATAAAAGAAAGCCAATACTACAAACCAAGTATGATGACCAGGATAAAGTTCAAGATTTTTCAAGTGATCGACAGTTTAAGCCAGACAACATTCAAAGAACAGATGAATTACGGTACACTAAACCACGTATCAGATTAAATGTTGAGGAAGACATTGAAAAATTGATTATTCACGTAACCAAAATACACAACAGCAGACATCACAATTGGTATGGCAGCAAGGGACCAATGAACACAAACCTAGATTAGAAAGGCCAGTTCCAGTCCCAAGACGTCGTTAGAATCACATACACCATCAATTATAATCCGTCAGAGAATACCTTCACCAGAAATATTTAGGGAACCAGTTTATTCCTTGAGAACACCAAATCCAACATACTCTTCTACTACAAATAGAAATGTGTACCCTCCAAGACCATATTTAAGTTATGGGGAATCGCCGCAATTAATGCCTATAGCGAAACCAAAATCAAAGAACCTAGAAATACCAAAAGGACTGAAGTATGATGGATTATCAAGCTGGAAAACTTTTTACACCAAGTTTCAAAGGTATGCTGATCGTTTATCGTGGACCACCACGGAACGAAAAGACCAACTTTGTTGGTGTTTACATGGTAAAGCTGGTGATTACTATGCTAATTTAACTGAGACCAAAGTGTGGATTATTTTGATTTAAGGACGAGCAGGACATTACGTCACGTGATGTTTTGATTTGTCACATGATTGTAATGGTAAATATAGAATCGGAACCGCGTCTGTCAAACTCTGGCGGTAAACAACAAACATGGCAGACGACAAGTATTCCCACCGTGTTCGTGGAAAGATGGCTAGTACAGGTAGAAGTAAGGAGGCGGACCGTATGAGGCAAATGAATAGAAAGGAAACATTAAGAGGTGAAGACTATGATTACGGTGCTGTTTTGGGGGAAGGACCTGTAAGTGTAAATGCAACTGATTTGCAAGTTGGGAAAAATGTAGAACTTGGACCCTCCAAACCTTTATTCCAAGGAAGACGTGTTGTGGAGTTAGACGTGCTGACCAGGTCCATGAACTGTGAGAAATGCAATTCATGGCTCCGATTATTTGATATTAAAGATGAGGTGATTTATGGGATGGCTAGTTTTTTTATATATCTCGTGCCCAAGCAGTGCTTGCCAACACATCAGTCTGGTACCAACGGGGAAGAAGAGCAACGGCAAAGGCTTTGATATCAACTACAAAGTTTGTTTAGGTAATATACATAGAAAAGTAATACAAATGGTGATTATTTCCAAGAGACAACTACATACATTTGTAACTATGATCATGGGAAAATATAAAGATAATCAATCTAAACATTTTTCATACAAATTTTTCAGGGAGCGTCTTTTTACCACAGAACACCACAGAATACCACAGAATACCACAGAACACCCAAAATTTACCACAGAACTTCGAAATATTAATACTTCAGACATTATTATCGTGTTATTGTTCATTCTTTTTGTAATTTGACATTTATTATTCAAATAAATTTAACTTTTCTATTTAGGGTCGACTCACTATCGCTACGCCCCCAACTGAATGGCCAATAATTGGGATCATACCAAAAACCCCTAGCTATTAAAACCATAATATACAAAGTTTATTTATATTTGTGACATTTATATTTTAAATACATTTTAATCTTTTTGTAATTTTAAATCATTTTTTAAAATGTTTAGATGCATTACGTAATTATTTGTTAAATTTATTTTGTTTATCAATTTTTTTTGGTCACTTTTTTATTAATTTTATGTTAAGAGTTGATACAATAAATAATCAAAATGGTTAATGTGACATTTAATTAAAAAATTGAAAACAACACGTTTAACAATTTCATGCGTCCGAAGCGCTTTTCTGGATTTACCTTCATCAGGAACGCTCAATGCCAAACATTTGAAATCCGAGGGATGTATAAGTACCGAAACAGTTGAAGAGCTATTAATTAAATTTGTTGTCAACAAATATATACTCGGGACTGCAATTTAGATATGTTATGACCCAGTATTTTTCAAGGAGAACCAAACTTCTGTCAGAAGTATACTGTTCATTGTATTTTTTTTTTTTATTAATGTTGGTCAGCGATGTTATTCAAAAATAGATTTTTACTTAAACATATACGATTTTCAATCTTATTTTAAAAGGCATGGCACAGCAATTTTTAGTATAAAATAACTATTTTGTGAATTTTAATCCTTTTAAGTATATAATTCGAACTATGCTATACATAATAAAAGTCAAATAAGTTTCGACAATTTTCCAATTTTACCCCGTGAGTGATCCATATACAGGAGAAAGAAGCCACACAGAAACAATCAAGATCCATCGTCAAAAGTAACTTTCCAGATAACGAAAAATATTTAGATATGAAATTTTCAACCTCTTACATTGATCCTAACATGGGATATGGAAAAAAAATTGTTAGCAAAAATAACAGAAATCCCCAGACTATAGACAAGCTTTTATGTGAGAAGAATTAGAACGCCAATAACAACAACGAGAAGAATTCACAGTAAAACAAAACTAGTAGTTCTCCATTAATATAATTATATTACAATTATATATTGACATAATAACAAGTGTCGTTTTTTTTTGTGCTTCTGATATGGTTACAAAAATTTTGTGCGGACCTTCAATAAAATCAAAGAAGTGCTCAGTAACAGTCCTCTTTTATGTGTTGTTGCTATCATCTGGACCTTAACACAAATTGTAATCAGAATTAACCAATCGTGCGTAAAATATAGGTCGAGGCGACCAACTTTTTCCAAGGTCCATTGTTATCAAAGAAGTGCGATCTAAAAGATATCATTCTTCTATGACTTAATGTATCTTAACCAGAATTAATTAGGTCAAGATTACTTCTTTTTCATGGACAATCGTTACTATCCAATAATAGTAAATCATTCTTTTTTTAATCACAGTTTGTTTCAATCTTTACCTAAATGCAAAACTTAGATGCATGATTTTTTTATTAGTTGTTAGTGGCTTTTAACTAGCTTTCAGTAACTGCGAGTACTCTCAGATCAGTACTTAGTGTCTTTTTGTTGTTTGGATATACAAGTACCCGGCCACGTCCACTCTGTTTTTTTGTTAGATGTATTTATATTTGTATCTATCTGATGAGTTGAGTCTTTTTCAACTGATTTTCATAGTTCCTTCTTATGTTGTTCTGTTACACCACTGTCCCAGGTTAGAGGGAGGGTTGGGATCCCGCTAACATGTTAAAACCCGCCACATTCTGTATGTATGTGTCTGTCCCAAGTCAGGAGCCTGTATTTCAGTGGTTGCTGTTTGTTGTTTGTTGATGTGTTACATGTTTGTTTTTCGTTCGTTTGTTTGTACATAAATTAGGCCGTTAGTTTCTCGTTTGGAATGTTTTACGTTTATCATTTCAGGGCCTTCTATAGCTGACTATGCGGTATGGACTTTGCTCATTGTTGAAGGCCGTACTGTGACCTATAGTTGTTAATTTCTGTGTCATTTGGTCTCGTGTGGAAAGTTGTTTCATTGGCAAGCATACCACTTTTTTCATATATTTACCGTGCAGACTGACGAACAAACGTAGTAAACGTTTTATTCACCCCCACAAACTCAGTTTTCATAAGAGATGATAACTATACATGAAAATGTTAAACTGGGTCTTGAAAGGGTAAATTTTTTTTATGAAAGTTTATATCTCTATATAAGGCTGCTGCTTATATTTAGAAGACAAACTGCTTGACGTGCTAAAAAGCTTGTAAAAAAATTGGAATAATTGATGTAAAGTTATGTTAAACACCTACAATGAAATGCTTTAAACTGCATTTTCCATATCTGTTAGATACTTATTCATGTAAAAATGCCAAATTCTGAAAATCGATGTCAAATAATGACTCTATCAAGACATATATAGAAAGCTGACTATTTTATTTAAAATGTAATTAAGCTTTTTAAAACTGAGTACTGACTATAAAAAATTGAAAAGAACACGTTTAATAATTTTAATGCGTCCGCACGGTAAAGTGGCACCTTGCTAAAGTTCTTCAGTAAGAAATGAACTCGAGGCATATATCATACAAATTTTCCTTCGATATTTCATTAACTAAAATTTTCATTATTTAACTTATATTATGCCATGCGTATTTCTTACGACGAATAGAACTAGTTCATTCGTTCACCTCTTAGTTTCATCTTTTCCTCAGAATGAACTTCCAATAATTAATAAAATTATGTCTGTCCAATTGCAGACAATAGCAGGCGTTATTTTTTTCTGATATAGTTTCAGTCGAATTGCCTTGATAACATGACTTCAACACTGTTTCAATTTGTTTGCGGGGCACTATCAATTATGACTGTATTCGGTAATTTCCGATAAAAAATTCCGAAGTTTACCGAATGAACCACCACCATCACATACATCAATCATCATCATCACCATCACTGATCATCACCTTCATCAACGAAAAACGTATAATGTTGTGACCACTTCATATAATGTTGTGAGCACTGCATATAATGTTGTGAGAACTGCATATAATGGTGTGACAACTGCATATAATGGTGTGAGCACTGCATATAATGTTGTGACCACTGCATATAATGCTGATCATCAACATAAGGCAGTCATGGCGTTCCATAAAAACCCACAGAGGGAGGATTCTCTGGCTCTTAATTATGATTGGAAGGAGACATTTGTTCTAATGTACAAAAGTTTAACATTAATTGTTTCAACATAGAATAGTAATTGTTCTAAAGATCCCACTGTACATTTGCATCTGAATCACTTCTTCCATAATTGTTCTTAACTTTTTTTGTATTGTTTCTAGTCCAAGATATTGAAAGATAATCGGCGAGAATCAGTGAAAGAGGGAGACACCTATGGAGGAGAAATAGAAGTGCAAGAACATATTGACACAGAAACTATTCCATCTAAGATGAAGTTTGAAGGAGAAGAATCAGTAGTAGTTTTTGATTTAGAAACAACAGGTAAGTGTAAACAAACAAATTTAATCACAGATATCAGGCTAAAAAAATGGTGCCCAAGACACATGATTCGCCTACTCATTAGTGATTCTTTAATCAAATATAGATGCTTGGAATAAGGTTACTATGACCTTAAAGCTTACATTGTTATTGTAAGTAAGTGAAATAAGCTTACATTGTTATTGTAAGTCAGTGAAATAGATGAAAGTGACATAACATACAGCGCAGTACACAGTAAACGTCCATGGTGTGGTATTTACAAAACTTGTATTGGCAATACTTCAATGATAGTCTTGGAATACAAGTGATATATTACTGATGTTTGTTGGGAGTTATGCCCCTTCAGTCATGAAAAATAAAATTGACATGGAGTACAGTTTGACAGCATACACTATAGGTGATGATTTAATTTTTGCTTTATTCCTGAGGAACATGATAGGTAAAATTAAGTACGATGAAAATTAAATCGCAATATAATGTTCATGTGAAAATAGGGTGGACTGCTAAAATTAGAACCTGCTGAAATTGAAACATTTTTCTTGTAATCAAGAAATTTGACTCCCATAAATATGGATGCACTTTTCAAGAAGCCATAAGTTTTCAAAGTGGCCACCATTGCATACTTGCTACCGCTTAAATTTATAAAATGAATACAACAAAAACAGTAAAGCAGAATTTAACCAAACTTGATATGGAAGAAGTCATCTCACATTTATGGAAACATAAACTTTAATTATTAATGCAATTTTTGTTTATATTTTTTCCAGGAAGTCTGATATAACTCAGCTGGCTGCATTTGACGGAACCACTGTATTTAATGAGTATGTATCACCTAGGGAGGTTATTTCACCCAAAGTGTCAGAATTAACAGGATTGACTTTTGATTTTTCTTGTGACCAGATGTACCATCATGGTAAACCAGTTGAAAGCAGAGATATTCAGATTGTATTACTGGAATTTATTGATTTTATCAGCAAAAAGAAGAAACCCATTCTTTTCGGTCATAACATTGCTGCGTTTGACATTCCCATATTGATGAACAAATTACGTCAGCACAGTCTGCTTTCAGAATTCATGTTACATATCTATGGGTGCATTGATACCATAAAATTGCCAAGAAGGAAATTCAAAACTAAAGACATAGGAAACCATAAACAACAAACATTGGTCACAAAATTACTTGGCATAGAATATGATGCTCACAATGCATGTGCTGATGTAACAAGTCTGTTCCAACTTCTTGAGCACTTTGAATATTCAGAAAAGGATGTTTTTCCATTCAATGCAGCTTTGCTAACAGATTCTTACATTCCGTTGATAAGGGCCTCACACATAACCAAGCTAACAGCTAGACGATTAGCACACAGTGGACTTTGTCTGAAACATCTACAGTTAGCATTTAACAGAGACAGTGAAAATGGCCTCAAATCTATTTTGTTAGAGCATGGCTTTAATGCCAAAACAGTCACAGCTTTTACTAAATATTTTACATTTACTGAGGAATAACTTGTTATAGATGTAATACCACCAAATCATAGTACGTTACATCTGGTTGTATATGAAAATTTGACAGTTGTAGATTTCATTGCAGTAAAACGATTATGGGTCATAAACATATATCTGGGGTATTTCAAAAGCATATTTATTTTTTTAATTGGGGTTTCTTTGGAATATTTCTGAAACTTAAGGTTACATGGTTACTTAAGCTGGTACACAGGTTGAAAAAGAGGGAAAACTGTATTGGTTAACTTCCAGTGTTGGTTAGTTTCTTATATGCAATGCAATGTACATTGACATTTTTTTCTATAGTACTAGTACTGGACAGGATACAACCTTACTCATGCTAAATATGAAAAAAAGAAGATGTGGTATGATTGCCAATGACACAACTCTCCACAAGAGACCAAAATGACACAGAAATTAACAACTATATGTCACTGTAACGCTTTCAACAATGAGCAAATCCCATACCGCATAGTCAGCTATAAAAAGGCCCCGAAATGACAATGTAAAACAATTCAAAGGGGAAAACTAAAGGCCTAGTTTATGTACAAAAAATGAACGAAAAACCAGTATGTACATGTAACACATAAACAAACGTCAACCACTGAATTACAGGCTCCTGAGTTAGAACAGGCACATACATACAGAATGTGTCAGGGAAAGTATATTTTATTTGAAACAAAATTAAATTCTGTACAATTCATTGAAAAGTGCAAATTTAACAAAGACTGTAGGGGAAAATCAATGGTGGTATTACATCTATAGATTACCATTAACCATTAGATTGTATTGGCACAGCCATTTTATGAACATAACATGGTATTCAGAGTTAAGATTATGGCTAGTCCTGATTGGTCCATATGAGTGCATGTTATTTTTTATTATTAGGGTCTTTGTGCACTCTGCATTATACAAAAAGCCAAATAAATTATATTCTTTAGCCCTATTAATCATGTTAATGGAACTGAGATGTCTTTTCAATGCTAGGATGAGACAAGTGGTTTTAAGTGCAAATTTGATAGGCATGGGAGATAAGTACAAATAACGTTAAGAAAAGCAACGCAAACTTATATTTTTTGTACCAAATGATACTGACAGAATAACTTTTCTTTAATTCTAGCAAGGTTTTGTTAATAAAAACAACAATATAAAGTCTGTATCTTGAAAAAGGCTACCATTGTTGCCTATGGAGAAATTAATTGTTTATTACATTCAATCTATAGAAGTGAGGACCACTAAGAATAAAAATATCAATTTTGCCAGCACCTTAACAGTGATGAGTTGTCTGTTGTAATGTTGTCACTTTTTGGTCTGTCTGAAAACTACTTCCTAATTGCTGATACTTGTAACATTTAAGGTCGAATATTTTTTCTTACAGAAAATACTTGGTAGAATTAATGACTTCATTATTCACAATTGGCCAACACCCTGACAGTGATAAGTTGAAACGTGTAGTTACTTTTTGGGTCTGTCCAATACCTTCTTCCTGTTTGGCAATACTTTGAATTTTACAAGTGTGGGGTAGTCATAGCATTATCACGTGTGCAACGTTTTGTCACCATAAGACCTGCAAACAAAAATTTGTTTATATGGAAATGACCCTGTCTGTTTGTCTGTTCCAGTTGTCCACATACTGTATTTAGTGAAAATTATTATTCATTGGTGTTGCTTCATTGGTGTTCGGGCTAAAATCAAATCATTTTCACCTTGAAGTCTTTGTTCAAGGTCAACAATACTATGGTCACTGTGGTGCATGACACATCTTCATGAATTGATTTACCTTCATACAAAATATCAAAAGCGGCGGTTAAGCCTACATCAAAAGACAAAAGTTACAGTTCTAGCACAAATTTTTTATTAAATCATTAAATTGACCTTGAGGTCAAAGTTCAAGGTCAAAAGTCACTATTCATGGTAGTAACACAACCTTTTGAGCTGAGCTACCCTTATACCATATATCAATTGCCTACATAAAAAGATAAAAAATGTTACAACCAGAACAGATCTGTTACAGATGGACTTACGGACAGACTGATACCTAAAGGGCATCTATACCTTTTTTTTTGGCAGGTCCATGATAAGGTTTTGTTTATTTTGAATGACTGACAGAACAAACACCCTTTCACCATACTTTTTTCATCAATTTGAATTACTGATTTATGACGTTTTATCTATTAAATGGTATTTTAAGTCAATTTTCCAAATTTTGCCACTTTACTTCAATTATCAGTATAAGGTATAGACAATAAAGGGGGTAAGAAATGTATTTTCATATTATGCTGAAACAATGCTTAGGTAAAGACCTTCAAAATGCTTGTATTTTAAAAAAAATCTATTGAGTGGTTTTTTGTACAGGGTCACCTAATTTGCATAATTGGCTCCTACAGAAGTGCTTATTTTCATCAAAATGTGTTATTTTTACCCCGTTCACAGATTGTAAATGAAAGTAAAGCACACATCAAATTATTATTATATGAAAGAGATGTATTTTTTATAATTATGTAGAAAAAAAATGTTTTTACTGTAAAAAATAAAAAAAATACCATGAAATTAGTGTTTTATTGGAAAATTGAGGAAATCATCATTAAGGGGGTAACTCATGGTGGGTTATCTCCCTTATTTACCAAGAAAGTGGTCATAATACTTTCATATTTTGCTGAGGACACCCCAATCTTACAAAATGATAAATATTGTAGAAATCTATTGGGGATTTTTTTAACAAAACATCCTTATCCACCTTAATTTAAAAATAAGAGAAAAGGTTTACTTTTTAAGATTTGCTAGAGACTTTGCAAGTTCAGTTTATGAGTGCAAGACAAAATAAAAATGAGAAATTGGAAGATTGGGCAGACCGAGTTCTCTCGTTAGCCTGTAAAGCATTCAGAAATCTTCCTGATAGTTACATGTATACACAAGCTATCTGGAAAATATGCCAGGGATGCTCAGATAAAGAAGCTGGTCAACATGAAGCAACAGCCAGACCAACATCTGTTGAGGCAGCAATCGATCAAATAAAATGGTTCCAACATAATCATACAGAAATATTTGGTAAACCAACGAGTAGACAAGATCCAACTTCAAATGATGATGAGACAAGTTATGGTCATGATAGCGACCTAGCTGTTCAAGCCATGGGTAAGACAGATACAAAGTCTGAATTGTCTATGCAAATGGAAACATTGTTAGAAAAGATGACTACTATGGAAGCATTGCATAAGTAGGAAATTGGAGACCTGAAACAGCAGCTTCATAAACAACAGCAGGCAAAACAGATTCCTACACAACATGCACAAAATGAAGACCAGCCAGCAGTTCAACCGTTTAGACAGCAAAATCCTAGAACTCAGGGTAACCACCAACAATGGCGTAACAGGGATAACAAACAAGATGAACGACAATCACCATTTAGAAGGCGCTGGAGACCTATTCCGCCTGAAAAATTAGCAAATATGGCCTGCTATTTCTGTCATCAGTTTGGACACTTACAACGAGATTGTCCTGAATTAATACGTTCAACGACAGGAAATAGTTATACAGATCCTTTAAACAAGAAAGAGTCAGATTAAGAGGCGGAACCCTGACTCAGACCACACCTAACCGCCTAACGTTAAACACTATTTCAAACGAAATAAACAAGACACCTGTTTTGGGGATAACCCCGTTGCAAACATGTGACATATCTACATCTACAGATACTCTGTCTAATTCATCAGTAGACACACCTGATATTTTTAAGGAGCCTGATATCAATTTACAGAAAGTAATTGACCTTCAGATGGAAGACCCTGTACACTTAGGAGGAACTATTTGCCAGTTAGGCTCAGCATCTATGCTTCGATTCACTATAAAAGTGCATGGACAGTCTGTAATTTTGGTAGTAGATACCGCAGCAGAAGTAACAATAATTTCTGACAAAATTTATGAATCTCTTTGCAAAAAAACACCCATAAAACGAAAAACAACAATGCATGCAGCAGGGCGTGGTACGCACATGGATGCCTTTATAGCGGGACCAGTAAAATTACAAATTGGCGAAAGAACATATAGGACAGACATTTATGTTGCGCCTATTGATAATGACATGCTATTAGGACTTGATTTTCTAGTCAAAGCAAAAGTAATTTTAGACTGCAGAAAATTATTTTTTTTCATCAATGGAGAAGCACTACCTATAGTACATGGACATGTTGGACTGGTACCGTCTGTGAAGGCGATAGCAAGAGTGGCAAAAATTACCGTTCCATATAGAACAGTCATACCTTCAAATTCAGTAGTACAATTAGAGTCTGATTTGTCAGCCGATTTAACTGATTTTATAGTTAAACCAAATAAAGAAATAGATTTGTTAATCCCACGTGCTTATTACAACGCTAGTTCTTTGCCATGTATCAGTTTATTTAATGCAACGAACAACAAGATAGTTTTGCAAAAGGGAACTCTATTAGGTGAAGCAATTAAAGCTGATGTTGTTGAAATGGGGCACGCCCCGTCAGTAGCAACAACTGGAATAACCAGAGATAACAATAAACTACCGGAACAGTTGCAGACCATATTGGATAAATCCAGTACACTTGCTGAAGACCAAAAGTCCAAAGTGGCAAATTTACTTCATGAATTTGCTGATGTTTTTGCACTAGATGATTTTGACTTAGGAACATTTAACAACATTGAACACGAGATTGATACGGGTGATGCGCGCCCTATCAAACAACGAATAAGACGAACACCAATGTGTTTTGCACACGAAGAAGAAAACCATTTAAAGAAAATGTTAGATGCAGGTATAATAGAACCATCTATATCAGAATGGGCATCTGCCCCAGTACTTGTGCGCAAGCGCGATGGCAACGTGCGCTGGTGCATTAATTACCGGAAATTAAATTCCGTGACGAAAAAAGATGTCTACCCGCTTCCCTTGATAGACGAATGTTTGGACACTTTGGCCGAAAACGAATGGTTTTCAAAATTGGACGCTAATAGTGCATATTATCAGATTAAAGTGAAGGACTCGGACAAGGAAAAGACTGCCTTCATTACAAAATATGGATTATTCCACTTTGTCCGAATGAGTTTTGGCCTTTGTAATGCCCCAGGAACATATTCACGAGTAATGAAACTCGTTCTTCGAGGTTTAACATAGAACGTTGTACTCGCCTTCCTGGACGATATTCTAGTAATGGGAAAGACATTTGAAGACCATTTACAGAATTTGAGGTCAGTTTTTGAACGTTTCAGAGAGTATGGGCTAAAATTGAAACCCAGGAAATGTGATTTCTTTAAACAGGAAATAGACTTTTTAGGCAGAACAATCAATAGAGATGGTATGGCAATTGGCAGTGAATATGTTGAAGCTGTTAACAAATGGAAAAACCCTACTACAACAAGAGAGGTTGAACAATTTCTTGGCTTTGCTAATTATCATAGAACTTTCATAAAGAATTTTGCGGATCTATCATACCCTTTGTATCAATTGACCGGTAAGAAACCGTACAAATGGGGAGATTCAGAGCAAGAGGCTTTTGACAGACTTGTAGAGGCATTGACAACAACTCCGTTATTGGCATTACCCAACAATAAAGATCCGTTTATTTTGGACACAGATGCTTCCAATTTCGCAATTGTGCAGAGTTAATACAAGTACAAGATGGTGTAGAACGTACCATTGCCAACGGAAGTTTTTCATTAACCCATGAGCAAAACCGATATTGCACAAGAAAAGAATTGCTTGCAGTCGTAAAATTCACCAGACATTATAGACATTACCTTTTAGGGAGAGAGTTTATAGTTCGTACAGACCATAGTAGTGTAATGTGGTTATTGCACTTTAACGAGCCACAAGGACAACTAGCTCGATGGTTAGAGGAACTAAGCCAGTATCACATGACAGTGAAGCACAGGCCAGGAAAAACATCAAAATGCGGACGCATTATCACGTCTGCCAGATTTAGCCTGTACACAGAATAGATTAGCAGCAAGGAACGTGCTAAAACACAATCTACCCTGTGGAGCATGCGATTATTGTACTCGTGCTCACCGAAGTTGGCTTGGTTTTCAAGAAGACGTAGATAACGTTATTCCGTTAGCTTCACATCAGGACTGTAAAACTTATGTGCAATCGTACGAAATAGTACCACACAATACAGTACTGCCGAGTTCTTTGATTTCTGAGAACAGTTTACTGAAACAGGACAATGCACAACATCCAAATGTAATTATAAAGGACAATGCTAGACCAAATATATCCTTAGATCCAGATAGTTCAATATCACAAAAGGGGGACCACAACGTGACAAGTCACGTTAATGGAAATTTAGGTACATCTCAGGACCAGCAAGAATCATTTGACAGTACCAACCAAGATACAGTAGGCCCAAACCAAAATGTTTGTCACAGTTCAGTTGCAATAGTCACTACACCACTTGGTATGTCAGTTTACTCGACATATTTTGACCTTCCAAATGTAAATGCCATTACTGCGACAGGTAAAGAAGCTAGTACTTATTCACCAGAGCAATAACGAGATTACCAGTCTAAAGACCCAGATTTGGAGTTAATACTGGTATGGTTCAGGGACAAAACAGAGCCATCAGAGACTACAATATTCAGATGCAGTCCGATAGCCAAGAAATATTAGATAAACAGATATGTTCTACTTAAATGATAATGGAATATTGAGAAATTTGGACAAGAAGGACAAAACACCAAGACTTGTTGTACCAAGAGATCTTGTTGAACAAGTGATATCTTATGTCATGATATTCCTGCTGCAGGTCACCAAGGCATGAATAGGACCACATTGAGAATCAAGGCAAAATATCAATGGTATGGTATGACACAACGAATTAGAGACTTTGTCAAAACATGCAGTACTTGCAATTTACATAAGAAACCGAACAGGAAAGCAAAATGTCTCCTAAAGCAGTTTCACGCAGGTGCACCGATGGAGCGTGTCCACTTAGATTTTCTGGGACCACTGCGAGAGACGAAATTTGGGAATGCACATGTCCTAGTTATGGTTGATCAGTTTTCCAAATGGATGGAATGTATTCCGTTACCAGCGCAAACTGCGGAACATACGGCAAGAGCTGCTGTGAACGAGTTTTTTTCTCGATTTGGTTTTCCATTTCAAGTTTTACAGACCAAGGACGCAATTTTGAAACTTTTCAAATCCATCTGTGAAATCTTGCAAATGCACAAAGCGAGAACTACTCCGTACAGACCATCATCAAACGGACAAGCAGAACGTTGCAACAGAACCTTAATGAACGCCGTTCGTTGCTTCGTTTCTAAACAACAGAACAATTGGGATGAACATTTGGCACAGTTGAAATACATTATCAAAATATGCAATAAAAGATGTATGCAAACTTTGAAATATGACATAAAGTATATAATATATGAAAATACAACCAACCCACCGTTGATCGGGCGACAAATCAAATTTTTATATGACAAAGTATACTTACATGTTATAATCACTTAAAATTATCATTTTAGTTGTTATTTCCAGGTAAAATTTCAAAATGAAACAAGAAATTCTGCATTTTTTAAATTCAATGTTTGTTAGCAAAAAACAAACCCTTGCACAGTGTCTGATAAATTGAATTACTTCAACAGTAATGATTTCACAATCATAACATTTTCATGATAAAAATAAATACATGTTAATTATTGAAGTTATAAAGTTCTACCTGAATACTTTACTAACAGAAAAATGCGCTAAAATACAACAAAGTCAATTTGTGAGATAAGAAGCAGCATAAGACCATACTGGCATAATTAGGCTGAGGGGCGGTAGGTGGGGGTGTCATCCCGAATTCACGAAAAAATAAATCATTCTTTCCCAGATTCTAAAAATTAATCATTTATTCCCCAGTCCAAATAGGTGTAAATCCCGAATTCCCCCGAAGATAAAGGCCCAATCCCGAATTCCCGTAAAATTAAAGGCCCAATCCCGACGTCCAAAAAAAGGTCCTTCCGCCCCTCTAGGCTGCTTCTATTTACACAAATATATCAGTTAACATAAAAAGAAGAAGAAAGATGAACCATTTATTTCTTTTTCCATTGTCTTTAAATTTCCGATCCATGAAATTATGAATTGGAATAATTTCCGTATTGCGTATAAGATAAATGTGATAAAAGATAAAATTAGCATATTTGTGTTAACGTACAGTTGAATAATGTACGTAAGAATAAAGAGATGATTGTTCAATTTCAAGAGGCACAATGACCTAGTCAGTTCAAGTACGCCGGGATCTAGTCTACCAATAAAACGTGTAGATGACGTCATAAATCAGCGCGTAGTAAAATAGATTTGTTCTTGTAATGGAAATGATATAAATCTAGCATATGTTATCAGCTAAGGTTGCTACTCCTTCAGACAAAGTTAATCTTAGACGATTTTTGGTTATGGTTAAGCCTTTTTGGTTTTATGTTCTCAAACGTTTTTTCGTTTTAAACTTTTGGTACAGAACGTATTTCAGAAAATCATAGCATGCATTTTTTTTACGACTTTTACAAAAATTTTACACTTCTTTCTGGTCTTTTAAAAGAATGAAGAAGTGAATATAAAACTACTAATATATGACAAAAATCTAAATTGTGGATTTTCGAATTGCATGACACGCCTGTCATTTTTATGTTCTGGTGTAGTCAAAATCATGTCCCCCAAAAATAAGTTGTCAGCCAATCTTATCAATTACGAATGTTTACTTTCAACGGGAATCTAAGCGTTCGCTACTAATGAAGTAGTAACAGTTTACCCTTCCAGAGCACACAATATCTTCTTAAGGTTCGTGATACTGATTAGTAAGTCTTTATGTTTGGTGTTTTTGGGCGAGTTGAGTATATGTTTTTATGAACAAAAGCAATCCAACAGCACGCAAAATTAAAAGACATCTAGAGGTCAGTACACTTTCTTCAACGACATGTAATTAAATAATATAACACTCCATCAATCTCCCCGAGTCTATAAAATGTTGCACTGTTTGAAAATGAATGTTTTTAAATGAATACACAAGGCTGCTAGAACTCGAATACAACACAGTAACTGTTATTCCACATGCAAAGGCTAATTTTCGAATGTGAACATTATCAGTAAATAAGCAGTATATAATAATATCGACTGCCGTTTTGCGAAAAGTATTAAGAACAGATCATAAAATAATCCTTTGTACAGTGACTAAACAACTTATTCTCTTTTTTCTCTTAAACTATTAGTATAAATCATTTATATTATACAGTAGTACTGCTCCTTGAATGCTTTAAACTAAAAAAAGTTGTATTGAAGCCTTCTTCTCTAATAAGAAAGGTAAATATCCTAGATAAACTTACTAGGGGTGTAATGGGTAGATTACACATGTAAATGTTCTCCATTTATGAACATTTCGGCAATAATGTTTTATCGACAGGTTGTAGGTATTCGTATGGACAATACGCCCTTTAATATCAGACTTCAGTAAAGACCCGTCTTAATTCCATTTGATTGATACGATCAACAACACTTACCGTTATTTTGATGATTTGTTTTCGTTAAATAATCAAGAAGTCTAAATATAATGCCGAAATTTACACAAAGGGACTTACTGTAAATAAATCAATTACAACAAACATCAATAACTGTCCTTTCAAAGATTTAGATATTTCATATCAAACGAGAATCTCTATACAACAATGTACCAAAAACAGGACGATATTTCGTTCCTTATTGTCTATTTTCCTTTTTTTGACGGTGATGTTGCATTGGCACCATCTCATGGTGTTTATATATCTGACTTGTTCGCTATGCCCGTGTGTGTAGGGAAGTTTTGGATTTAAATGAACGTAATCAATGAATTACTGGTAAATTATTAAGTCAAGGATTTCGTTACACAAATTAATTAAAACCTTTACTAAATTCTTTCATAGATACAAATATTTGGTTTGGAAGTTTGGCTATACCTGTACAAAACTTATTGCAAACGGGATAGTAGATCCGAAATTTTACGGTGCTGTTGTTTACCGAGGTCGTAAATTT